>HE670492.1:64048-153770 GCA_000313835.2 Heliconius melpomene melpomene | reverse complement strand
CATGTATTCAATTAAATACTTTTAAGAGTCTGAATTTCAAATTTTATAAAAATTGGTGCCGATTTAAAAAAAATCTATACAAACTCTCAACCCCTTATTTGCACCCTTAGGGGAAGAATTCTAGAAAACCATGAAACATGTGTTCAATTAAATACTTTTAAGAGTCTGGATTTCAAATTTTATAAGAATCGGTGCCGATTTAATTTTTTTTCCATACAAACTTTCAACCCCAATTTCACCCCTTTAGGATTAAAATTTTTCAAAATCCCTTCTTAGTGGATGTCCAGATTACAAAAGTAAACATCTGTCCAAATTCCACGTGTCTACCATAAGCGGTTACGGCTGTGCGTGCGTCTTACCTCAGTCAGTGAGGACAAGTCCTTTTATATATATAGATTACCACCACATAGATTGATCCTATCTATCTCATTCAGATAATGCACAAGCCACACTGGCGAGTTGCCAGTGGGTTATGTCGATGTCAATCGTATGGAAAGCATGTACTTAGATGTGCCCACCGCCACGACTGGCCTCAATAATTCTTTCCGTACTAAATAAACACCTAAATAATATACTACAGTACTTTTTTTTCAGCTATATCCCGCATATTGCAGGATAGACAAATTCAGCCTAGTAATAAGATACTCCGCTCTATATATACCGTTACGTACGTTTATGCGTGTTGATTGGCGGAGCTGAACGCTGCGCCTTGCTTCGTCTCTAGAGCGAAAAAATGGAAATATTAAATATTTCATTTCTTCGAATGGGGATTGAACCCACTACCTGTCGCGTTTATAGTCACACGCTTGTGCCTCTGCGCCACGACTGGCCTCTTAAAGGTCACTCTATGTAACAGGCAGGCTCCTTATCTAACATTAATGACAAACGTTAAAGGCACTCAGAAGCCTGTATAATTGTAACAGCTGTTCTAACCATAAGGTCAGATGACAAGTTACTCGGTGTTAATAATTACTAGAACAAGATAGCAGACCTATATTGTTAAAATACCTTAGAATTATGTAATTAGTAGGTTTATATAGAGGAAAATATATTTATTTTTTTACTTAAAATCATTAGACAAAAATTTGTTAAGGATTGGGATAACTTCATCGAAAATTAATCGGGGGACAGTTTATACAATACATTTAAGTCAATAGGTAAATAATCTCTTGGCTTCACGCTGCATCCCGCACGCAGTAGAGTAGACAGAGTGAATCTAAGTGTTAAGACCCTACTCTGTGTCCCATTTTCCTCCAAATTCTCGAGACATTGCGTGTTGTGTGGAGGAAGTCAGCGTTAGTCAAAGTTTGTCCTGTCAGAGCGAGGAAATGAAAGATTAAATATAATTTATTTTTCCCAAAATGGAATCGAACCCGCAATCGTCGCTTTTGCGAGCTAGTCACAAGCAGTGCCACGGCACCTTGATGGGTTCTATATATTGAGTACACTTTTACAATAGTATAGTTGAGTTGCATATCACTCGATTCGTTCCGTCTGTTTCGCATAATAAAGTTGTTTAGTGTACTTATTAATATGTTTAGGTACAGTAACGGTACGGTAACTAGATGTTTACTTCCACTAAACTAAACGCAAATTATTCGTTGTAACAGAAAATAGAAAAAAGAGTGACTTACCACTAAACCAGTAATAATATAAAAAAACTTATCATATCAAAACCATTACCTTAACGAACACTAACATTAAGAGGAAAACTGAAAACATTTTGTATATTATCTCGTTGAAATTGTATACTATAAATATTTCACATTTTTCAGTTAAAAAATTACAAACTTGTTTAGTAAATGTGGAAAAAATTAATTAAATTTAGACTTGTAGCTAGAAGTTTTAAATGCGCTGTAATTATTTTATATAACAGCCTCTTTTGCGTATACTTCTTGGACTATTTTACTTTCTAATTTGAATACATCTAACTTTTTTTGTAATTTCTATATAAATATGAAAATAAATATTTCGTTGATATGTGACTGACAGACAACGCACAATCGAAATATAAGTGGCGTAGAACGCTGGAATTTAGCATTTAGGATTACTTGGGGTGTGTAAGGGAGCAATTAGTAATGATTCCTTGATTGATGAATGATTCCTGTGGAACGGGAATTGCTGGCTTTAACTAGTATGGTTAATTGACTATATTATACGAAAATTGTGCTTAAATAATATTAATATAATAATTATTAAAACGTCGTCGAAACAGACCACGAATGAATGAGCCAATCCTTATTATCCTATAGTAGGTACAACAAAAATCCTGGTATTTGTGTCACTCGTCTTATTTACAACGAGGCAGTTGCAAAAGTGTGGGCAAGTATGTTACACATGATTGAATCTGCCGCAACACTGATATGGCAATTTTAAGTGCACTAACGCGAAAGATTATAGGTTCGATTCCCACTCAAGGAAATTAACTTGGAATATTTTCATTTCTTCGCTCTGGTAATGAGGCGCTTTCTTCCGCCAGTCAATACGTAATGCCTCCAGAATTCGGCGGAGAATGGAGAAATGTCTCAACATTACTCTCCCACTGCCTATCCTGCTGAGAAAAAAATAAATACCATTTATTTCTCAAAATATGTGATTCTATATGTTATTTTGAAGTCACGGCCGACTAGGTAGATAGTAAGTACACATTATATGTATATGGCTCTCAAGAGGCAATTATCCCTTTACTCGATTTACGATTTACGATTTGTTACGTAAATTTATAGTATTTAAAGCAGAATGCTATAAATATAATACATTTTTTAATAGTAAGATGATCAGACCTCTAGGATCCAGCTCTTGATCAGTCCAAATTCTTTATAAGAGCTTTGTGTCACTAATTAGAGATAAAATACTAGTTTAAAACAATTATTATAATAATAGGTTATAGTTTCTTCCAATCAGCTTTAAAAACCATAAAATGACGGAAAAAATTTTACTTCTAGTATTAAGGAAAATATTTAATTCGTACACCTTACTTTAACCCGAGCGAAGTAAAAAAGTACCATTAAATAGGTAATCCTGCTAATTTCTCGAAAAACATCTTGGGTGGGATGCGTAGACTGGCGTGTCCTAATACTAGGTCATCTGCCTAGGGTAGGCACGGCATTTAGGACAAAATGTGAAGCTAAAAATTAAATAAAAATAACCATTCTCCCCAGTAAATATTAATGAATTTAATTATTTTTCCACTTTGCCATGGCGGTATTAAACACGTTTGTCACAAAATTTCTACAATGTCATGGCATTATCAATACAATTGCTATATCGTTTGGTTTATCACATACCGCACACCTAATTATAATGTAATCTTCGTCTTCCCAGACTTCAATGGCGATTGTTCTTCTTTCCCTTTCGCTCATTTTGAAATGTCAATACGAGTGAAAGAGATCGAACGAATAATCGGCATCGCTGCGCGTGCGTCGAACCGTTACCTGGTGTGGTGTTTATGTTATAGGCGGCAGCGTTTTTCCTGTTAGAGCTATTTTTGTGAAAAGTTTTAGTTTTCATAAAGTTATATTAAATTCAAATTACAAAAATGTGATTTTAAGTAATAAGAATTTTACTGTCTAAATAATACGAATGTTGTTTGTACAAATATATTCATTTACTATGTATATATAATAAATAATAAGTACGCCAATATAAATTTGTCATTTATGTGTGTATATATTTCCCATATAGTTATAATGTTTCGTCCATTTGGTGCAAATTTATTCAGAATATAAAAGTTTGTACATAGTTTTTCCGTGCGAATTGACTATTCACTTCTTTTTAAAATTAAATTAAATATATTTAATTTGTTTTTTAAAAAAAATATTTTTTGTCATTGTTGTGCCATTTAAGTGAAATTTAGAAAATAGTATGCTTTATGATAAGTGAAAAGCAGATATGTCAAGTCAGGTACAGTCCTGTTCTCAGGAGTATAGGATATGTAAAAGATTATAATTTCTTTATATTACTTATGCTTTGGACCACAGTTCAATCCACCGTTAGCAATTTAGTTCTAGTTACTTTACATTTATTTGTGGAGTAAACGAGCTAATGGAGATCGAGAAAAGACCAAATTTTGGCTTTTTATATTATTAATTAATTGTTCAGGGCCTGCGTAACTTAATAGAGATAGTAGGTTCAAATATTTAATAGTTCAAATAAGTCTCTCAACTAAGACTCCCTCTCCTTACACTGCTACATACGGTGAAGATTTCTTTCTTTCTTTCGATCTATTTAAACAAAGCACAAACTCTACTTTTCTGTGTGCTCACGTCTTTAAAATATCGTAATGGCCGTAAATAAATATACAGAGTGTCTAAACACTATGTTGCCTCGGTCCACCTAACTCCACCATGCGGGAATAAGCGTGAAAAAAACACCTTAAAATACAAATATTTTTTTTTGAAATGGCAAAGTTCACAAGAACGATGTCGAATTGATTTCAATAAAGCGGGGAGTTATGGATGTTACAACGACTTATCTTATATTGTTACTTTCTAATGCGATTTGAATGTGGCTTTTGGTAATAAAAGTAAACGATAGTAGCAGATTATTTTCTCTATTTCATTATGAAATTCATTTTGGCAAATTTTAAAAATAGTTAAAAGATTTGTAGTTTTATACATATTGGAAGTAAGATGGCTATGGATTAGACCACTAATTAGGGGAATAATTAAATTAAATTTATTTTCATTTATCTTCTTTTTAGACAGAATGCACCACCGAGTTCTGCCACTCAATAAGCATCACTTCGAAAATAAGGCGGAAAGTTGACAGCGGAATGTTTTAACACTAAATTATAAAACTTTATTTTTGAGACTTGGAATTAGGAAATAATAAATCAAGTTCGAGTATAAAATGAAGATTTCTCTGCAAAGTATTTTTGATGTTTTGAATTTGAAGTTTAGCTGCAGTTAAAAATACATACGGCAATTTTGATAGGAAATATTTGAAATTCAGAGCAACGCCTATACATATAAATGTTAGAATTATTTTATCTCCCTCCGCACATTTTTAATATCGATTTATATTTTCATGTTGCGTGGATAAGGAAAACCTAACGCATTTTAGGTTTTTTTTTTGGTAACATTGGGCTACTTTGGTAACATTGGGTTACTTTTGGTCAATCAATGCGTATAGTTCAGTCACATGTCATTCGTGACTTTCTTCCGTAATCTTTGTTTTTGTCCCCTTTAATAAAATCGAACCTACACAATATACCAAATATTCCATCTCTAAAGTGTTACAGAAAAAAAAACAGTACAAATGAAAAAAAAAAGGCAAACTATTTTAATTACAATTATATTAAACTAACAATAGGAACTGACATCCATGACAATCACGCCCTAATAATCACACTTGGAACCCTTTCACACCAAACCAGCTGTTGTTGTACAAGTCGTTACACTTCCGCAGTTGTCGCGCGTATTGAGACAAAGTACTTTAGATGTTCCGATTGTGTGTTTCAGTGATTTGTTGACTTGAAACTGTCATTGAAAGTTAAAATTTATGATGATTCTTATGAGAATCATATTTTTATATTAAAAATTATGTTTTTTTTTAGTTTATTATACTTATCACTTTTTCTCTTTTTTCCTGTAAGCTTACCCTAATCAAAGGGGACTATAGTGTTAACTACACACTTCGTTCTCCACGCATCGCCCAATTATTGAGTCATTCAAAAAATCAGCTTCACGCTTATCTCGCATTTAGAAAGATAGGCAGAGGGAACCTAGTGTTATTGCGGGTTTCGAAAATTTGGCAATGCTTTGTCTAAATTCAACACAGAATGTTAGTACAACTAGCATGTCCATTCGGTCATATCAGCATGGCTGGACATGATTCCAAGTGTCAAAGAGGCAATCAAAACATCTATTCTACATCTCCGTATGGAGAATGTCGACTACTGTTTGATTGTAGCCAGTTAATTGATGAGGAAGTGCAAAAACAATTTATCTGTGATGTAACAATTGATGATGTAGATATTCTATTAAATTATTTCGTTATTATTTTTTTTATTTCCCCGAACATTATACATAGGAGTGTTTTACAAGAGACCAACTGAACGCGATAGTTGTGGGTTTAATTCCCATTCAACATAACATTTGGACTTTAAGTTACGTTACTCAACAGGGCATATCTCTAAGATTATTCGGAAATGAGGGAACGGTCTCAACACTAGATATTAGTTTGTCAAAAAATGATAATATTATAACACCTAGTACCTCAATGTAAATAATATGGTAATTTAAATAAACATTTATTAATATTAATCTAAAACAGCATTTTTAACACGTTTCGTGTATAAGTAAATTGCAAAGAACGTGATATTTGAATAAACAGTGATAAAGCCTTTTGTTGCAGTCGCAAGGTTGCTATGTTTATGACCTGCATGCCTTATCTTATTTAAATACTATATATAAGCGGTGTATTTGGATTTGATTATATTTATAACTAGCGGTCCGTCCGCGGCTTCGCCTGCGTGAACTACGTTATTATTAATTTCTGTCTCCATGAGTACCTACGTCCTATAAGTGACGTCCATGCAAAATGTGAGACTCCTAGCATTTGTAGTAACGAAGTTTCATACAAACTTTCAACCCCAAAAACAACCCCTTAGAAGTCGAATATTGCAAATTCCCGTCTTAGCGAGCACCTACGTCCTATATATAACTCCTATGCAAAATTTCAGATTCCTAGCACATGTAGTTTCTGAGATTTCGTAATGAGTGAGTGACCTTTCGATTTTATATATATAGATATACTTCTAGAAGAGGTTTCTGATGCCGTCATGGCGCAAGGGCACAAAGGTATCGCTATGACGCGACAATTGTGGGTTTGATCCCCAGGGAATGGTTTGGAAATTAATATTTTCATTCAACTCAACAGGCAATGCCTCGAAAAATTCGACGGTAAGTAAGGAAAGGAGTGTCGTCAGCCTCAACCGCCGCAAGATATTCACCAATTGACAATGATTTTCTCGTTTTTTTTTCTATTACGTACAATATAACACTACTTATTCTTTTATTTTAGTAATATTTATTATATCTCTTTGTAATATATTCGTAAGTAAATAACTAAATCGTATATAAATTCTAGAAATCAACAACCTGTGAAAATACAAAGACAAGATCAAAGAATATTATATTTTATAGTACTGTCGTATGTGTAAGTAGGCGTGTTCCACATTTACAAGAGTCATTCAAATTTATATTGAACTACGAGTATCTCATACAATTGTAACAGTGGATGAATCTTTGTAAATCTCATGCAATACGGTTTTAGTATGAAAAATTAGTTATTTATATTATTTTATTTTGTGTATTTATCATTTTAAGTTATTAAAATATTTTTTGAATTATTACTATACCGAGATTATAAAAAAACGCAATATTAAGTAAAACATTTATAGATTTTTTGCTGTATCCCGCACATAGCAGGAGACGCAGAGAGAGAGCCAAGTGTCAAGACATCCGGTTATGGGAAATCAAAGGCTTTGAGTGCTGTCATTCCACTCTCCACATAATGTCTTGAAAATTGATTGGCATGTGTGGAACGGAGTGTCCAAACACTAGTGCCTCTTACTAAGCTAAGAAATATATATAATTTATATATAAATTAGATATGAATATTATATTACTGCAGTATTACACGGTAATATTGGTAATCGTCTATTGATACACACAATCCGATTATTAGATTACGTAGTTAAGCTTTCACGCTTCCGATACACTCGCTTTAGATTAATTTGTCTTTGACAATTAATTGGTTAACTTACGCCTTATTATGTAGTTCAGTGTATTGAAAATTAACCGCTTACGTTCAGTGGTGTTGTTGATTCAAACTAGATATGAGAGTGGGTTCATAATTCGCTTGATGGAATATTTTTATTTTATTTTTATACAGTTTTTAAGTATTTAAAATTATAAAGAGATTTAAGAATAGTAACATATTTTTAGAAAACTTATTAAAATTGGAACGTAGCGAAACTTGCGCCTTTTGGACGGTTTCCAATGTGCTATTTTGGATAAAAAGGAATATAGTCATGGTAAAAACGATTCAATAGAAGCCAGTGAAGATTTTCCATGCTTTTCCTCCTAAACATTTTTATACTTTCTAAAAATATTTTTGGAAATAAAATATTTCCACGATCTGTTTTCTACTTTGGAATTATTATTATGTTGACTCTAATTAGAGTTAGAAGTAGATTTAATGATTTCATAGTCATTGTTTTTATGCGTTCCCCTTTCTTGGTATAATGGTTCCCGCGTTTTTTTCATTTCGTGTTCTACTTTGGTGCCTATTTATTCTTCAAAGGGCCACGGTACGTTCCTGTACCTATAAGTTATAAGTTCGTAAAAAATCTAAAAACAGGAATGGAATGATATCCTAGTAACCTTTGAAGAGTTTGATTTTTGAATTGCCATCAGACCAGTTTGATAATTTCAATTCAATTCCTTAAATTTTATAAGTAGTGTCGAGACGACTAATAAAATTATGTGAAAGAAGTTTTAAAAGTTTACATGGGAAGTTAAAAAAAGAAAAAAAACAAAAAAAGTAATAATCCTTTTCCTTGTTACAGGTAAAACCCAGTCTTCATAGTGTCATGGCGTGTAATGAAAAATATTGACTTGTATTATTTTCTCTACAACTGCTACCATGTTTTAAGTAAGTAATATTAATTGTAAGTCTTGAAAAAAGTTTTAATTTTTTAAATTACTTTTTTATTTAAAAAAAAAAAAGTTGAGCCCATCACTGCACTGTATTTTTAGAAATTTAATGTTTAGCTACTGAGACACTTCGTTATCCATATTCCTCAATTTTTCGCTCAGAACTCATCACCAAATTTGTCTTCTTACCAATACGGAAAAAAAAATAATTGATTCCCTCAAATGAAGATGCAACTCACAACCTCCGAACCTCAATTAAATGCTGTGCTACTGCGCCATAGCGGCCGCAATTATAAATATATTTTATGTTTATTTAGAATTTTCTCAACTCGGACTAGAATCTACGACCACCTTCAAACAGAATTATGCCAAATTATAATTAATAACATGCACTATTAGCAGTAAGCAGCGTGTAACATGCACATGTATCTTTATACAAAGTGAATATCTTAATTATACGACTCCTGGCCGCCCGCCCAAGCGATTATAAGACAAAATTATATTTTAAAATGTCCATTAAACCCTACTTAGCGTATTCTACATTTTTCACTCGAACTCTTTATGAGCGCGTAATATGTGAAGATGATATTAAATTTTTTTAATATCCTGTGACAGCCAGGCTGCTGGTTACTTTTAAGATTAATTTTTTGTAGGTGGCGTTTACTTATAATGAAATATTAAATATTTTCTAATTTCTCGCTCTGATAACAAGGCAAACCACGGTGTTGAGTTCCGCCGCTAAACACGCGTAAGTGTGTTAATGGGGAAGAAGTATCTAAACAAAAAAAAAATCTATTTTAAAAATACACTTACAAATTTCTGTCAACAGAAGCTGCTATCAATGACACTCACACATCTCGATTAATTTTTAACTAATATTAAAGCTATTCAAATTCACCCGTTTCCTCATTCAACAATATTCCCAATAAATAATGATATGCAAAATCTTCAGTAGAAGTGCTGGAAGCATAACACTAATCTCTACAATTAGTGCTTCTGCATGACTTCTATATAATATTGGGAGTCCATCTATGAATATGAATACATTACAGTAAGTTCATCTATATAGCTGAATAGTTAAGGCTAATTGGACTTCTTAGTTCAACATGCTGTTTTAGAAATGATTTTTCTTTAATATAATAAATATTCTCTATTATCAGCTAAGATTTTAGATTTTTAATGTATTTGTTATTCCACAAAAAAGTATAGAAAAGTATTTTAATTTTTAGATAAACTATAAAAAAATAATTAGCGGGACTCGAACCCGCGCGTATTGGAACTGTCCAAGCAATAACTACTAAGCGATACGTTCTCATCTAACACAATAAAGAAATTCCTATACACTCGTAAATACTTATTTATATTGTCATACAAATGATCACTAGAATTTCTTCTAGAAAAATCATAAATAGGTACCTATATTATAGCAAAAACTTTATCAGAAAGAACATTAACGCGCATTTTGTTTGAAATAAGCCTTTTACGACTGGCCTTATTTACTAAACAAAAATTTTAAGTAGGAATATCTCCTTCTCTACCTTTGTAATAGAGATGAAAGTTGCATATAGAGATGCTGTACCATTTCTAGTTAGTGTTATCGTAATGTAAACCTAAATAAGACCTAGTAGTTGATAAGGTAGAATCATATACAGGTTGGTATTATTTATTAATTATTTTTGCGTCATTTCTCCTTTTCCCAAAAAGAAAGGACTTTTTAAACGTTTACCATATTAAAAAAAACTATTAGTAAAGCCTTATAAGGCCATTTCTTTAACCAGATCTAGAACAATGAAAATAAAATTAATATAGTAGAAAATTTCTTTATGAAAAATCATATTCACACGCAAAGACCAGCCCGGTTTTTTTAATAATTAGAAAATATTAATATTGTATTATTTTTTAATTAAATAATATAATATTAATCTTCCTCCTGGCATTATTCCCGACTATTGCCAGGGTCTGCCTATTGCCAGGGTCTGTCTGATAATAAATTAATAATATAATATTAATATATTAAAATAATGTTTATAAACATTATTTAGATATAATTTACACTGCTAAACACAAACAGGCGAATTCTGATCAACATTATTGAAGCTTATCATAAATTATGCCTAATCTATCGGATTTAAATAATTTGGTGAATTATTGAAGGCATTAATAATGTACAGCAATGCGCTATCATAGCGTTGTTAGAAAGTCTCATTACATGCTATGGTTATAATAGGTTCAGAGGCTGTTTTAGGGTATTAATATATTTTTCTACATTTATAAATTTAGAAAAATATAATAATACCCCAAATTTCTTTCACACGCAAATATAATTATATTCTAGAAGTATTTAATGGGATATCAAATATAATAAAATAAAAAAAATACATACTATCTCAGACCTAGGTCTAGCGTTCCAGGTGTCTTCTCAAAAACCCAAACTCAAGCCCTACTTTCGAGATGTCGAGTGGCTTGAATTGACGTCGCTTTTTGTCTAACACAGCGAGAATATGAAAATAAATGTAATCATTTTTCTGAATGGGGATGGAACCCACCACCACGGCGTCAAACGCTGATAAAAAAAAAAAATTTCAAACTATCGTGTGTTTATATAATAACTTTTTAATTGGCCCAATTTTTTATAAATTCATAATTTACTAAAACCTTAATACGTAAATTGCATTACGTGAGTGTACGTTACGTAGCGTGTCTAACTTAACGTTTTTGCCGTACAAAACGGTATATTGTAACAATAGTGCATATTTACATACAATACTGTTGCCTTTTATTTGCTTACTTATGTCTGTGATTGTTCAAATTTAGCTTTATAATAAATTGACGATTTCAAACGGAATTAGGCCTATTTAATTTATTCAAATTGCTTTTTAGTGTCGAGACACTATTCTCAATTTTTGGCCAATATCGAGACATAGTATGTTGAGTAGGAACCCAACGACTAGTTTTATCTCACCAAAGAAGGAAAAAAAATATAATAACTTAAATAATATAAACATTATGCTAACAAAGGAAACGAATCATCACCAATACCGCATTCATTAGGACATGTTTCCTGCACCATTCTTTTTTTATTCATGCAATATCCCACACATAGCAAGGCAGAGGGATTCCAATTTTCTGCCAAATTTTAAAGGCATTGCGTGTTGAGTGGCGAACTTGAAGGCTGCGCTTTGCCTCGTTACCAGAGAGTAAATTAAAATATTAAATATGTAATTTCCTCGAGTGGGAATCGAACCTACGACTTATCACGACTGTGCCCCTGATCCATGACTGGCATCTGACCTATTATTATAATTATTTATTATAGACCCTAATGTGCCCTATACAATAAAATCATAAGATAGAAACCCACACTACCCACACTTGCAATATAAAAGTGGTAAGAAGTGGTAAGTGCCTTCCACACTTCCAACAGTAATTAAGTGCCAGACTTACGCTTGTGACATTTGTCTGTGAGCTTAAAGCTTCACTCATATCTCAAATAAACACTGCACTAAAAAGGCATCAACATTTCTTCATAAAGGCACCTTTTTTCAAACAAATTTGTACATTTTCAAAGGATCCCTTCCCTTTTTCTCTTTTCAGTTTAAAGACGTTTTCGTGGTTTAATTTTGAATTAGGATTAAAGACGATGGTTGTAGGTTTGATACTCGCTTGAATAGATTCATCATCATCAGAATCCATAGATGCTTAAGTTAAGGAACATTTCTTTAGCTACGTCAGTGCTTTAAACCTCCAGACAAATATAGTTCTTTTGTAGGTCCTCATATCTTTCTCCTGTATATTCCACACTGTTTTAATTATTATTAATTCAAATATCCTTTTTATTGAAAATATTTTCGTATACTGAACAGATTAAAATAAATCTCATATAGTTAAGCCACAATAAAAGAAAAGTAGAGAACGCAATGTTTTAACACTATCATTCTAGCCACCATCCACCACAAGTAAGCCTTTTTAGTACCCAGAAAAGGCAACAAAATTAATCTAACTAAGTTCAGACGTCTTTAGGAGTTGCGTTTTAGGTTCCTTAACCAAGAAAGTTCGTTCAAAATTACATTAGTGACACCAGGTGTTTCAGAGTTTGACCTTAATAGTTACCATTTAAATTGCAATTAGTTAGGTTACCATTTAAATTGCAATTGCGTCTTGCTGAAGTGTTATAGAGTAAATTTTCTTATGAATACTAAGGATAGAGGTCGTAGGTTAAATACCCATAAAGGAGAGACATTTTTATCTGTTACGTGTGTTTTCTGTTGATTAAAAAAAATATTTAGAACTTATAGAAAAATTAAAACACGCGCCAGAGTAGCCAGTCTACTTAAAAACCTGAAACTGTGCACTTATACTCGTAATACCAATAAGTCTATATGTATGACATCATCTTTAATGAATGATGTAAAAAAGTCAGCTTCAAAATTTAATATTTCCATTTTTTCGCTTTTGTAAAAGCGTTGGGTTCGCCACTCAACACACAAAGTGTCTATAATTGAGCGGAAAATGGGGAACGGAGTTTCTCGGCACTAGGTTCCCTCCGTCTCTGTGGATGTATCTCGCAAAGACAAAACATAAATATAATTCATAACAACTAACTAACTAACTTAATTATCTTCACTTTTTATTATAAACGCCATATACAAATAATAAACCTAAATATCATATAATCAAACAACACGATAAATAAAACGGATACCAAATCAAACAATCCTGCGGATAGCTTAACCCGGCCCTTATCCTTTGACCAGCTGACCTTGTAGTTCTAAACAACCCCACTTAGGTATCCCAAATTAGTTTTTGGTTGTTTCTAACTTGGCTATCGCATGTTTTTTGTTGGTCCAGATGTTATTTAGAGATAAATCCTATTCTAAAGTGGGTTTTGGGTTGACGATGTTTTGATAGTTTAAAACTGATTTTAGAGAATCTGCATTTAATGAGAGGAATTGTTAAGTCGAATGGAAATTTTGGGTTTTATAAGTAGTATTTGAATGTCGCAGGCTTAATATACTATTTTATGCATATTGAACTGTAGTTATTTATTATATTATTGGTGATATTCTTGGGCTATATGGACTGGACACATTTTCTTATATTTTTACAAAATGTTTCTGAAACTATTACTATATATAATTCATTTAATTACAAAAAAAATAATTTACTCGGTAATTATTTAGATAATCTAAGTCTTTAATATAAATTAGAGTCTATTGTAAATACCTTCGCTTGATATTAATTCTATTAAATTTGACATTGTCAGCAAGTTGTGACGCGTCTGGTTAAAATTCATAATTATGAAACAACATTTTAATTTAAGGAATGTTTTTTATTTAGCAGTAGCGGTAGGCAGAGGGAACCTAGTGTAACCTAAACACTTCGTTCTCCATTTTCTGTCGAATTCCGGTAGCATTGTGTGTGGAGCAGAATTCACTGCCGCGCTTTGTCTCAACACCAGAGCGAAGAAAATGGAAATATTAAATATTTCATTTCCTCGAATGGTAATCGAACTCACAACCAGTTGCGTTTACAGTCACACTTTGTGCCCCTACGCCACGACTGGCCTCGAAGAAATAACTATTACAAGCTTTTAAAGTAAGTTGAGTACTTGCCGTGTTAGTATATATGAAATCTTGCAAGCTCAATTTTACCCACTTCCCAGTGTGATTAAGCTGAAATTTGAATGAAGGCTTCAGTTTTGATTACAATTAATCAATATAGTGTAAGACAATTGTCAGTGTGAGGGTATTTTACAGAATATAAAATAATAATACCCACATAATTATTTATAAAAGAGGAAGGGAACGGCTATAAAAAGTGACGTTTTTGATGGATTGAGTCAGTACGTCGTTATTCTGCCTGTCGTAAGGTGTAAAATTGTGACAGTGTTCAAGTATTTAAAATCAGTGTCATTGTTGGAACTATGAGTTTTAAAACGTGTATAAGTGTAAAGTGTTATATAGAAACAGTGTTAGAAGTGTGTATACGTAAAAGAGGAACAATAAATTGTGGTTATTAAGTATTTTATTATACTTAGCACCTGACATTTTTACAATAGTTGTTAATACAAAATGGACGCTGAAACAAAATGGCGGATTACAAATTTGTGCACAACTGGCACAACGTGGGTATCAAATGAAAGGGCAATTTGTAATATACAATACACCGTGAAAAAAATCTATAAAGCTTGTTTTTAAAAAAGCTTTTTTTAAATAATACTTTTTTCTTGATGGCTGTGATAGTGTCTACAGTTGGCATGCAAATTGATAGACCGTTGTAAACTAAATTACTCGCCAATAAATCCTCTATTTGTAGTTTATTTCACATAGTTTATCATGGTGCAGTGGAACAGCGTGTGACTGTAAGCGCGATGATTGTAGGTTCTATATCCACTTGTAGAAATGAAATATTTTCATTTCCCCGCTCTAGTAAAACAGAGTCTGTCGTTGACTTCCGCCACTCAACACAACATGTCTCGAAAATTTTCAGAAAGTGGGGAACAGAGTGTTGAACTTACTCTGTCTCCCCCTACTATACGGGTAAAACCGTAAAGCTGCTCTTTCTTAAATAACGAAATTTCATGTTCCATTTCCCCTCAACTTCCTCTAATAGACCATGATACTGTAGTAATTTAGTTAGCAAACATTAAGCGAGTTTTGCATTTATCGGTATATTTACCTGCTTAATTGGATTTTGCTCACGTTGACGATAGAAGTTAATACATTTATTTAGTGCCTATTGACAGTGTTGTATACATACATTATAATATTTACACTGTACGTATATAATTGAAATAAGTAAATAAATTAGATTACATAGAAAAATGGTGTTTAGAGTTATATTACTATTACAGTTATGCCAAGAAAAGAAAATTTAAGAAATTAAACAGACTCCAAATATCTGCCGATACCTAGGTAATCTATCCAGGGTTAACTCTATTAATATTCTAGATGTGACAGTTTGTGAGGATGGATATTTGTTTCTCTTTCGCGCAAAAAAATAATATGCAAGGTGTCCTAAAAATTGAGGATAAATATGACGAAATTTAGCACATATGCTTGAAAGCCTTAATAGATCTTCTTATTTGAATATTAGGTACACATAGGTACATGAAAAATTATTAACCCTAATTTTTGAAGTCGCGTAAAATAAAGCATTAGGTAGGTATGCCACTTAAACTTGTAGGTCTAGGCTTAACAAATTGAACCTATCTATCATGCATAGCCAAAATTTTAACCACTGTACCTCTACGGTGTCTATACAAACAAAATTTTATAAAAAAAATCCTATTTAACGATTCAATATTTTCAAACTGTCTAACTCTTGCGTTTAAAATTTTAGACAACCCCTTTGTTAATGTCTGCCATAAATATTAAGACGTCGAAAAACTTTCGTAGCGCCGCGAACTCCAGTTGAGTAGAACGTAATGTATTTATTGATGCTTTTACAGTGTACAACAAAGTACTGTTAATATTTATATATTTTTAATTTTCATTTTGAGATTTGATGTTAGAAGGTTTGCTTGTAGACCTCGGTTGACCTTCGAGGAATAATACCTACAGATGATATTAGAGAAAGGTCATGTAAAAAGCATGAGCCCCTTGAAAGGCATGTATGAAGAGGTAGATGACTATCATCAGGGACGAGGTGAAAGAGGTATGCAGATACCGTGGGGTTTAACGTTCCGTTTTCTCTGGCTACCCCGCTAGAAATAATGTGTGCAGCAGGATTGAGCGTGAAGCTAAAACAAATACCTTAGCGAGATTTGAACTAGCAACCTTTTGCTATTACTTTTCAATCATCTACCGTCCCATGGTGCCTAATAATCCGCTTAAATTTACAATTTATTACTATCACCAAATTATATTTATCAGATTCTATGCTTCTAGCCGATTTAATAGAATTAAAGTGAAAACAATGAAGCTGAAGCTGCCTTTGCTCCACAACTATTCAAATAGGGCAATCCAGCTAACAGGCCTGCCGTTGATTGCTACCCCACTATGTAATCTGTATTCCAATTTTGCTCCTTTTTCTTTATAGCTTATATTTGAAGGTAGAAAACGTTTCGTTTCACAATTATTGTTAAAAATATTTGGATTTTATATTTAGAAAAGAAAAGCAACGGAAAAAGCGTAACATTTGACGCTTTTACCATTTGCAGCAGCAGGGTTGGTAGAGGGTTTTCGTCCAATTTTTATGACATTGTTGTTATGAGTTGGCAGAGCTCAACGCCGTGCACTTTAGAGTTGGATTTGAATCTTCCACTTCTTGTTTTTCTCTTCTTGTCTACCTTTTTACACACAATGTGCACAAGAAAGTGCAGAACTCAGAAAAAAAATTAACTAACTCCGCTTATTCCATTATTTTACCTCATTTATAAACTAAGAACTTTCGTGTATTATATCCAAATTAATATTTATCGTAAATCACAGGTCATTAACTAATTCTATAGTTTGGAAGGCGGACCTAAAGACGTGCTCTTTGATAAGGGTATCACTGAAACCAAGCCTGATGTCTTCAATTAATTGAATATTGATATCGATTCTGATTTAAACGAGGGTACGTTTATGTCAAGAATCGATATTAATATTAGTAATGAAACTCAGTTGTTAAGATTTGAATATTAGGTATTGGAAATGTCTGAATGTAAAAGTCGTTAGTGGTAAGTTAAAACCATATTAACACCACTAACAAATTCTAATCAGGACACTCTAAAATTGGCTATAGTTCTAAAGATTTTCTATAGTTTTCTATAGACAGTATCGGTATGAATAAAGAAAAACAGAGAGATAACTCACTATAATGACATTTTCCTCACGACAGGAGTACAAACCGATTTTACACGTCAATTCACATTTTTTAAGTATCAATTCGGAACTCGTTAGACTTCAATTTAAAATTGCGAAATGAATATTGAATATTCAGACTTAAAGCGTTGAAATTGAATTTTGATGTGAGTGTGATTGATTAATTGGCTTTAGCCGCTATTTGGGTGTTTGTGGGGCATATAGGCTTGTACACTTTAATAATTACTGGCATTTCTTTAACGGACTTAGGTACACTTTAATAATTACTGGTATTTCTTCAATATTAATTAAATATAATAACGCCTTAGTCTATGGCTTAGGCTATGCCAATTTTTTTTATTTTAAATAGTTTCACATTGTATCTCGCAGTATGTTCTTCTTCAGCCCCAATTTCCTAGAGGTAAAATGAAAATAATTTATTCTAACCAGCGGAATTTGTATCCACAACTGTCGTGTTTCTTATCAGACACTGTACCACTGCATCACAGCGACAATAAATGAAAAAAAAAACATGAAAAAACATTATTTGAAATAATTTCTAGTTTCATCAGTGAGTGTCAAGAGGATAGCGTACAGTGTAGTGCTATTATTTTGGACAACTGAAAAACTATTGCAACTGAAATGATGAGATTTCACGGTATAATGAAAAAAGTTCAGTGTTCAGTATTCTCATCAAAACTGATTTATATCTACGCTTTTACAGATACTAATAAACTGACTACTTTCAATCGTGTCGTTTTTTATTCGTTTTTGTTGAAAAAAAAGGAGGTAAACGAGCAAAAGATAATATTTATGGGCAAGTTAACCATCTGTCTGATACTAGTTAGCAACAGGTGGTCTCCTGATGGTTCACGGTCTGTTCAGGGTGACTTCCGAGCTTGAAGTGCGTGCAGTCTGATTAAATAAAGTATGTACATCAGAGATCACAAAATAAAATAAAAAAAATAAAGACAAAATTATATGTCTTACAATCTCCACATGCCCTAACACTTTGCTACTTTGTCTAAAGAGAGCAGAGGTACGAAAATATTTTAAATAGCCTGCTCCTACTGGGATCGAACCTACTACCATCGAATTCCCAATTACCACTCAGCTGTGCTTCAACAGCGTCTACTATTGGTATTTCGCAAAATGTTTGCCGACAAAACTGAACTTCAATTGAAAATTAATATATCGGGTGCGGCGAGTTGTGAAGAATTGAACGGCGCTCTGAAACTCGTCCAGCGATATAGAATTTTTTTTTTCTATTTTCCTTTAGCATCCAACGGGCAGACTGATTGCTTCCGCTATGGGTGACGGATACGAATCCTTTTTGAATACACAAATCTATATCTATATATATATTTGACTATTGTGGTCTATGTAGCTGGTACGTGTCTGATTTGAACTTGTTGGTTGATAGCTTAAATAGCATAGATCTTTTTCGGCGTTAAGTTACAAGAATGGGCGAAAAGTGGAGAACGGATTGGCTTTTTACAAAAAAATCATGGATACCTCGTAAATTGCAATAATAATTATTATTTAAATAACTCTAGATTTTATTGTTTGTCTTGTTAGAGTTTATCTTGTTACCAAAGAGGGAAAATTAAAATAATTATATGCCCTTCTCGAAAATCGAAACCACAATCGCCGTGCTTACAGTCAGACACTACGCCGCTGCGCAACTACAGCCTCAATCAAAGAACACTTAAACAAAATAGCGAAACTCAACGCCGCTTCGCCTATCCAAACATTTTAACATAATGACGATAAAATTGGTTGCATTCCGTTAGAATACTTCTAAATCACGACGCCATTAAATGTTATTTGCTTCATTTGACTCGGTTCACTTTGTTGCGATACAAATTGTTCGGAAACGATATTTTCACTACAATTTTATTTATTAATTTATCATTTTAGGTATTTGAGAATTGTTAACGCCTTCGTGAATGTATTCAAGCGACGGTAATTGGTTCAAATCTCATAAAAAATGTGATGTAGATAACGAATAGATGTACCTATTGATATTTTTCTTGAAAATAATAAATATTTGTATTATGAAAAAGTTGCAGTTGAAATTACTTGACGCCTATGGTGGTGCAAGGGCACGAGCGTGCCACTATAAACGCAAAAGTTTGTGGGTTCGATACCCACTCGAGGAAATTAAATATTTAATAAAATATTAACATTTCCTTGCTCTCGTAACGAGGCATTTAGTTCCTCAACTCTATCAAGTCAGCGGAAAGTGGGGGACAGAAGTGTCTTAATAGGAAAGGAGTGTCATAACACTAGGTTTCTTCTGCTATGAGCAGGATACAGCGTGAAATTAAAAAGAAAGATAGTACAGTACTTTCCAGCTAAGCAAATAAAAAATGAAATTAAAACTTTCTTATAATCCTCTAAAAAAATCGTCTTCTTTTGAAATCGGTTAAATTATATAAATATTAAAATTCTCATCGTCGTCGTCGCCGTACTTAATGTAAGTAATTTTATTGAGGTCTGCTTACGATAGCGTCTTTCCAATATGCTGATAGAGCATCGGTTCTTGAGAGAAATAGTATATTTATATTACACTATTTTATAAAAGAATTTCATATTAAAGAAATATATTTTTATTTGGATTGGTATAAAGAAAAGTTTTACTTAGAGATTAATTTTATTTTGGAAGATTAACTTCTTTCTGAAGTCAGTAAGTTCAAGATCAGGAATGGAGTGTCTTAACACAATATGCCCAGGTTTTCTCTGCCTACCCTGCCATGTGCGGGATACAGCGTGAAGCTAACTAGGAAGAGATCTAGGAAGAGATCGCCTATAGCGATAAGGCTACCATACCTATATTCGCTCTTTTCTTTAAAAGTACTTTTGTTTTGTTTTTCTTTATATAAAACCACGAGGATGTTACTAATATTACTAAAAATACAAATAAAACTTAATAATTTGCCAATTTCCATGTGCTTATTGGAAGCTAGCCATAATTTATGGTGGATTTGCATTTCTCCCGTGAGAATTGAAACTGCAACCAATGTGAAAGTAATCAATGCCGATCGTTAATTAATTGAATATTAAGCTAATTTATGTATTTATTTGTTTCAGGTATTAAAGTCGACTGGCTGAGGTAAAATGAGGATTTGTTAAGTATTATATTACGAGTATATTGTTAGCGTACTCGTGTAAAAGTGGGTAGATTTAGGTGAAAAAGACTATAAAGGTTGACTAAAAAATATTGAACATAATCTATGTATATAATTTTTTTTTGTCTTGTTTTTTTAAGCCTTACAATCAAAATCAACGTACGCAGTTGACGGATTATTCGTAAAACATACAAAAGAAACAAATAATTAACTATTTCTTCCTTTTTAGAGCTAGTTTAATTTAACATCCATAAAGGAGACCTAAATACTTAGCTCTAGTCCAGATGCATCATCTTAAATGGTAGTAGCACAGCATCCCAAGAGCATGTACCATTTTGCCCTGACAGCTATTCACTAATGCAACGCAATCCAAAGCGAAGATTTGGCTTTGTCAAGATAATTAGTTTATCATTTGATATTCATTTGACATTATAATTGAGATTGTAGTGGGAAGTGGGAAGTGTGCCTGTTGGCGGAGATTATGGGTTCGATTTTCTGTAGCCTCGTACTGTATTGCGCGTATCAAGTTTCATTATTCGAAGGGCTTCCACCTTCCTTCCAGGGTTGAAGTTACTGTTAATGATTACTTTAAATAATATTTTGGTATTGATTTTAAATTACTTTAAAAGGGCAGATTCATGGGCTCGTTCATTGTAAAGTAGGCAAAGTATGGAGTATGCCTTCTCTTCGCAGTGAATGGGAGATCCGTAAAAACACTATAACGTCTTAGATGTTATATAACTAAAATTTTGTATGTTTATTATATTTTAATCATATTTATATTTTAAACATAATCTATATAAAAAAAACGGCCTACAACGAATTCCGCCATCTAATACAGAAACGGACTGGAAGAAAAATAATAAATAGAGAATAGAGAATTAAAATCTAAACCGCACACACATTCTAATATATCCATTATACATATGATAAGTAATGAAAGCCAAATTATTGTCACTAATTAAACATTTGCGGTTTCACTCAGTGATGTCTGAATTGATTAATATTATATAAGCAATTATATGTGTACATTGGAGGCCGGAGCATGTGACTGTAAACGCGACGGTTGTCGGTTCGATTCCCATTCGGGGGAATGAAATAGTTAATTAGTTAATAGTTAATTTTAATTTCCTCGCTATAGTATCGAGGTACGCTTTGCCTCTATACGGCGTTGAGTGCCGCTTCTCAATAGGCATTTTTTTTACTTTTCGATATAATGAGCTTCCCGCTAGTTCCCTCATATAACAGGATAGGCAGAGGGAACCTAGTGTTCAGATACTCCCTACGCATCGCTCAATATCTGAGGCACTGTACTGAATGGCAAAACTCGGTTAAGCTTTGTTTTAAATAAATAAAAATAAAATTATTTTATTTGTTTAACAGTTTTTACACAAAAATAATTGTTAAGCAAGTAATGCCTGTATTAGGAGACCCCGCTCTTCCAACAATATCTATTTTTAGTTTTGTTACCAGAGCAAAGAAATAGAAATAATTCATTTTCCCATGTGGAAATAGAACTCACAACCGTCACGTATACAGTCAAATGCTATGCCGTTGCTCTATAGGCTTTATGTAATAAACATATGAGCATTATTTAAAATATAACTAAGGAAGTACAATATACAACGTTTTCTTACAAAAAAGTTGAAATATCGCGGCTAATATACCAGCTGCACTTTGTATCTGCACACGAGGGCGAATTTATCAACTGTGATAAGGATCTTTTCATACTTAACTTGAAATTCACATGTTTATATTAAATTTTTCTTACATTTTCAAAAATAATATTTTTAATAATAATTGGGGCGAAGGCCTGAAGCGTGGGGCTATAAGTGCGGTCGTTGTGGATTCGATTGCCATTCGGGGAAGTAATATATTTATTATATTATTTTATTTTTGATTTAATTTTAATTTCTTCGCTTTTGTTACGAGGTATACGGCCACTTAACGGGCCATTCTTGTGTATTAAACGCACATCTATCACGTTTACTGTAACTATATACGAGAATTAGTATTTTTTTAGCTTTACGCTGCATTCCACACATAGCAGGGTAGGCGAAGTTAACGTGGAAACCTAGTGTTAAAATACTCCGTTCCCATTAAGACACTCTCGTTCCCCACTTTCTGTCGAATTCTGGAGACATTGCATGTTAAATAGCGGAACTCCACACCGCGATTTGCCTCGTTACCAGAGCGAAGGAAATGAAAAAAATAAATATTTCGAGGGGAAATCGAACCCAGAACCAACTCCACCTTTATGTCTCCGAGCCAGCCTGGGCTCACTCTGCAATAATTTCATTTTTTTTCTATTTAATCATTATAGCCACATCCTAGCCATCTGCTAAGCTTTAAAATACACCCGCTAAATACATTAGCGTAATGGAGAGTGCAGTTTGACTTAGAAAAATTATAGCGGACAGTTTTATCTATACAGTTTTGTGTTAAACGCCTTCCGCTGTTAGTTTAAATTAGGATTAAAGTTAATGGTGATTAGTTTAAATTTAGATTTAGAGAGAGACTTACATAGATAAAGAAATGATTGCAAACAACGGTAATATCGCGGAAAATACAAAAGGTTTGTTTTGGCTTTACGCTGTATCCCGCATTTGGCAAGACAGACAGAACTTCGTATGATGTATAATTTCCAAAATACTGCTCTTTAAGTGGCGGAGCTCAACGCTGCGCTTTGTCTAGGTAATTGCCACATGAATTTTTTTAATTTTTTTATACTTAATACGAATACGGAGCGTACAGTGGCAGTCGTATTGGCGTTGTAAAGCAATCGGAGAAGAGTTAGTGATTAGTCACTTTGTTTATTTTTTTTTTCAGAACCAAATGCACTTAAAATAATTCTAAGACTGTAAAAATATGTCAAATATAACCACCGATTTATGTCTACAATATTCCGATTCCCGGCAAAAAGACAAAGTTACATATATAAAAGAAAGATATAATTATAGAATACGAAACAAAGATAGATATGATACCTACTCTTTTTCAACATTTAAGTAATTTATCAGTAAATGCTAATAGCGGTATATTTATACAACTTCCCATTGAATTCGCATAAAGAGACGCCCCATTAAGCACCCGCGTTTTGATTCACATTGCTAATTAAAATTATTTCATACATTTCCCTTGATATATGTAATGTATGTGTTAATGATGCGATCTACATACAAATTTTGTATGGAAAGTCATTATTTTAATTAAGCGTGGACATTAGTGAGTAGATGAATTCCTATGTATAATTTTTATAAATGAGTTTTATTAACAGCTTTGAGCATTACATTGCTATCTTTTGCGTGGGAAATATGTAATCTAGCGCGCTCGCAAAAATCACTGTAGAATTGAATATTCTAAATTTGATTTAGCTATGTTTGCCACCAAAATATCAAGCTAATAGCCCAACACAGGCTGGTATTACACTAACTTGCAAATATAATAGTGTCTGTACGTAATAATAAAAAAAAAATAGAGCTTAAATTTTATCCCTAGTGAACACCGAACTCGGCTCACATATAGATTTCGCATTCTTTTGTCGGCTCTCGTTTCAAATTTATGTTTTTGATAGGATTTAAATTAAAATCGTTATCTATATTCCACGTTTTCATTCTTTTTACATTTACACTCCTGTACTACAGCCTCATAAACATAACTAAATCAAATTTATTTCCTCCCTCTGGTAACCGGCAAACCGCGGCGTTGACTTCTGCCACTGAACACGCAAAGCCTAAAAAAAATTACGCGAAAAGTAGAGAACGGAGTGTCTTAACACTAGGTTCTCACTACACCTATCCTGTTATAATAGCAAAACAATCACATATAACAAATATTAATGAACTACAAACAAACAAAAACTACCGTACATCGTTCCGTCAGCATCCCATCAGCATCTTGCATCAGCGAGATGGATCTCTATATTTACTATAGAAACGCACGCAAGTTGACATAACCATTCACTGTGCCCGTGTCGGGTTCAACGGACTCATCTGCGAAGCTATTGGGAAACTGGTTCTGTAATATTGGTGCTATAGAGATATTGCAATATCTTTAGAATGGCATAGATTTTAACGTCAAAGATCTAGTCGTTTATTTGATGAAGTTTCTGGAGGACTAGTGTGGAGTGTCTTTACACTAGGTTTCCAGGTTCGATCTGCCTATCTTGCTATATGTGGGATACAGCGTGGATCTGAAAGAAAAGTCAGATTATTATTTTTCAATTCTTGAGAATTTCTGATGTTTAGATCAGCAGACGACGAAAATTTAGTATTTTATTAGTCTTCTCTACATATTTTATATAATACATTCCTTCTTTATTCGATAGGAGAGTCAAAACACTTATATTTAGTCTAAAAAATGTTTGACACAAATTGTGTTTAAATAACGCGATTTATTATTTTATTAGATACGCCTAGCTGCCATTCATTTTATTCAAATATTCCAATGAGGTTATTTTTATTGCTATAACGGTCTTAAGTGACTTCTGTGATTAAAGAGAACATTTTTATATTTTCATATTTATTTTTATTTTTCTCAGCTCTTCGCTATACCCTGCTCATAGCAGCGAAAGAGGGAAACAGGTTAGGCAGAGGGAACCTAGATAATACACTCCGTTCCCCACTTTCCACAGAATTCTGGAAGCATTGCGTGGAACCAGAGTGAAGAAATGGATATATGAATTTAAATAAATATCCCAGTTCCTCGAGTGGGGATCGAACCCATAACTGCGCCACGACTGGTCTCCAATTTTCCAAGTGGAACATAACATAATTCTAAAATCCACTCATAAATCAAACTTTATAAAGTCCTTAATTTCGCTGGACGTGGACACTGCCAACTTTGTGTCTTATCAAAATGAATTTACTCCTAACTTAGTTTGTACTACCTCCATACAACGCTTATCTCATCATGTTTCGACCTTAAATATCTTGAAAGTTTATTGCTATCATCAAAAGATTTTCTTGTGTATTTTCAAAAGATTTCTAAAATACTTAAGCTTTAGCCGCTTAACTGGGAGAAGACGTAGATTTTATTTTCACAAAATGCCACGTGCATCAGTTTTGTTTCTACCGACTCACATGAGCTCTTAGATGGTCAATAACTTAGATGGCGAATGAATTTTGTATATTTTTAGTTTTTTAGCTTTATATTGTATTCCATACATAACTGGGAACCCAGTGTTAAGACTCCCCGTTACCATTAAGACATTTCCGTTCTCCGCTTTTCTCCGAATTCCGGAGGAGAAAAGCAAATAGTATTTGAACTGGCGGAACTAAATGCCGCGCTTTGCTTTGTTACAAGGGCGAGGAAATGAAAATATTAATATCTATTTTCACAGGTGAGAATCGAACTCATAGCCTGTCGCTTATATAGTGACTGGCCTCAATTTTCAACCTCAAAAAAGATAAAAAAAAAACACCCGAAGATTACATAAATATGACCATGCAGTCAATTTGGCTGATTACATTCGATTCCAGGTAAAATAAATAATTTACACTTCCTCGCTGCGATAGACAAAACGCAGCGTAGAGTTCCACCACTCAGCACGCACTCTCCGGAATTAAGATGGAAAGAGCTAAACAGTAACTAATACAATTGGATTACTAAAACGCTAAAAAACACAAAATGATAAGTGAGAGAACGTGAATAATTTCGTATACAAATTTAATCATCCATTCTATAAGGAAGGTTGTCTGTTAATGGGTGTTTCGATAGACTTCCGGGGGCGAGTCGCGAATGCTCCTGACGTTTCCATTAAATTTCAAGTCGAGTCAGCGTCTTTGTGCATTATTTTGACTTTAAGATTTGCTTGGAAAAGCTAAAAGTGTGCCTTTTGCTAGCTGTTAAAGGTTTAGTGCTTTTTGTTGGAGTAATCTCCAACCATGGTGGTTTATGGAGATGAGAGAGATAGAGAGAGAGAGATACAGGTTTTAAAGCTACGGTTCCTTGTTGATATAAAGTCTTGTATGTATAACATCTTTTTATATGAAAAATGATGTCGTAGCGTTGTAAGTTCAATTCTGATTTAAGGGAATAAATTGTAATTACTTCCTCGCTCTAGTAACCAAGACAAAGAACGTCAGTTAGGTCCACCACCCAACACACAATTTCTTGTAAATTGGGAGGTGTGTGGAGAAACTAAAATATGGTATGTATTATAATAAGCTATTAGGTTTGATTAAATTGATAAAATTAATAAATAATTATAACCAATTCACCATATCACCACCACCAATACCAGACCCAAAACCAGAGAAAATACACATATTTTCATCAGCTACGTTTAATTTAGATAAGAAAGGCGTCTATATGTTATACTCGTACGTTATAATTTAATGCTCTTTGTTCATCCACAATCTGCACATCGTGTTTTAGTACCGTCTTAGGTATTGTACCCTCATTTGTTCTGATATGGAGAACAATATGAGAATATAATACAACAATGGATGAAGAAATATTGAGGTAATTTATTATTATTTATTTATTTATATATGATAACTAGCGGCCCGGTCGCGGTTACACCCGCGTAAACTATGTTATTATTAATTTCTGTCTCCATGACTACGTCCTAGTGACGTCTATGCAAAATTTGAGACTCCTAGCATTTGTAGTAACGAAGTTTCATACAAACTTTCGACCCCAAAAACAACCCCTTAGAAGTCGAATATTGCAAATTCCTGTCTTAGCGAGCACCTACGTCCTATAAATAACTCCTATGCAAAATTTCAGATTCCTAGCACATGTAGTTTCTGAGATTTCGGGATGAGTGAGTGACCTTTCAATTTTATATATATAGATGAGGTCACTTGAGGAATGTTGTCTAGGTTCCCATTGCCTGCTTTGATAAAAGGGGGAAAAGTGGTACTTTTTTCAGCATCATACTGTATTCGGTTTATATAGATTGTAGAGCGAGCGCCGAATTGTAGAGCGAGGAAAATCAATATTAAATATTTCGTTCCTTCGGGTGGAATTGTACCCATGACCTGGTACGTTTATAGTTTCACGCATGTGTCCTGCGCCACGACTGGCTTCAAAAGTGGAGCTGCTTTAATTTTAGTCTAATCTTATTATTTAGTGTATGTTTCGTTATTTAGTAGTAGTAAGTTGAATGACAATTGACTACTAATTAAAGCCTTAAAAGAAATTATTTTAAACTAGATTCCCCCGGGTCTAAAGGGGATCTTAATAATATTTTATGTTAATTCTATACGAAGACTTCACTTAAGTGTTTTGTAAATTTTAAGAATAAAAGATCTCTTTTAAGAAAAAACGATGTTCGGGTATTCTATTACCACAGGAAATTGTAAAATATTTTATTAATTGAATGTAAAGGCAGTTCTCAGTTAATTGTATTTAAATGACAAACCGAAAGTTATACAAATAAAAAAAATCTTGCTTCTGTCTTTTTTCTTCTTTCTATTACATGATAAATAGTTGCATTATATGACGTCAACTTGTAAAATGATATGTGGTTGTATACCTTTGGGCCTTTACCACTTTCAATTCCTCCAGGATATTTAGAATCACCCACCACTGACTTCGTTAACGTTTCCAAAATAATGCACAGACAGAAAATGGAATGACTGATTACATTTTTTTGCAACTTCTTCCATATAATCAGAAATATATATATATATGTAATTCCATATACATATATGCCCATGAATAATCTTTATATATAAATTTCTTACCGCGCTCGAACCGATCATAAACATCAGTTAGCAATTCCACACTCGTTGTATAAAAATTGTACTTTACAAGGTGTGAAGTTACGTCGATAATTTTATAAATGGTCTTTTATTGTACGTTTTCATTATTTACTTCTATTAAACGGTAGTTACTTATTCAATTCAAATATTAAATTAACTTAATTATTTTAGAATAGAAAATTAAACTTAACTTAACTTTTTTTTTTTTTATTAATATTAAATACTTGTAGTGTTACAATTAACTGGTGTAATAATTTAAGGTTCCAACTTTGCGACAACTGAACCATTTTCATTCGATGTCCCTAAATCAGTATTTTTAAATAAATATTCAACAGATATATTCGAAAGGGTGAAAATGTAAGGGGAACTACAGTATCCGATGTCTGGACACAAATTTATTTAATTTCCGCACTAGTCCTTTGAAGCTCGGTAGAGTGGACTATATTTAAATTTTATACTGGCTCCATTTTTACTAAAAGCAATAGCCGTATTGATGTTATATGAAATGTAAAGCTTTGAGTTAGTTATTCTTTGAGTTTACTTCCTTTCTTTGGCTAGTTATGTTTGGTTGTGATAAGAAATCCTTTCATAAGATGATAAAAGGATAATATTCTGTAAAAAATGATACTTATTCTATAGAAAGATTTTATAAAATGTAAGCCACATAAATTAGAGTGCGGTGTTTAACACCGCTAATCTATGAGACTCAACTTACTCTACTAATTAATTATTCAATTCGTAGAGACCTTAAGCTTAACGTTCTACCCCACAACAATTGACTCATATAGATCCTTGGAAATTTTAACATTTTTATTGAAAACTGCGTTCTCGACTTTCCACCCAAATTCGAGATGTTAAACATTGAGCAGCGTAACTCAACGCTGCATTTTATAATACCAGACAGAAATTTCTATATGAAATTATAGTATTTTTGTAAAACACATTCGTCACAGTAAAAGCAACAGTTCTCAGTAAAATGACGATATTTGAGTTTGAAACGTCAACAGGACCTACAAATATTTACACGTGGCATCTAACTCTCGCCGAAAGAGCGTCTTTGCTCCGAGTTACCCCACAATTAATTATATAAATGCTAATTTACTTGAAATTTAATTACAATTTTGTTTTAGCGTTTTTGTTGTAGCGTTTTTAAAATGGCTAGTAAAACGTCTTTTTTAGACTATTTGAAGATAATGGTTATGGGTTGAATTCACACATAATATTTATAGTATGGGCGTTTATTGTAGAGGTGTTACATAGCGTATAGTTCTAAATATCTCAAAATCAATTAATAAATATAATTTCGAGTGATTGATTAAAATATATGTGATAAATGGTTATTTATTCTAACGTTAAGAAGATATTACCATAAACCTTACTATAACTATGCAAATATTTAACTTATTTAAAAGTGTCTTAACACTATGTTCCCTCTGCCTACCCTGCTGTGTGCGGGATACAGCGTGAAGTTAAAAAAAGTTAATTTAACAAGCAAGCAATATAACTAAAAATATTTAGATCTATGCCCAATAAAGGAATAGCCAGACCACTTGAAGCTGACACACTCCAAACAGATGGAGGTGAAGGCGAGCTACCTTTGATTAGTGAGTATGGGAGTCTATATGCTAATTAGTACTCTACTTGATTGTAGGACCGTAGATTATATTGAAAAATTGTCAAGCTTATGTGGACAAATATGGGATAGAGGTTCGATTTCCGTAATGATATTGTATAAAATGGAAACTGATAACGGCGCTGAGTTCCGCCACTCAACACGCAATGCCTTCAAAATTGGAGCGGAGTGTCTTAACACTATGTTTTCCGATTCTCTGCATTAAGGTGTAAATTTTTTTTTCTCTAAGTACCATTTTCTATTACAGCTGATGGTTTAGTAAAGAAAAGTTTAGTATTTTAATTAAATTTTTAGTATTTTTTATATCCGAATTTGAACCCACAACCATCACTTATTATTTATATATATATATATATATATATATATATAAAACATTCTCCAACTACCCTACACGTCTAACATTATTTAATACCCAGTATTAAAACATCAAAGACCCACTGGACACTGTATGCAAATATTGTAATAAATCACACAAAAATGAGTTGATATCAAAACGACAAGAGTTAATGGAGAGATGAGCTCAGGGAATGGGCAACGGGACCCGCGCAATATCTTAATTAAGTGCATCACAACGAACTATTATGTTTTGCACTTGAAGGAAATACGTATGTATAGCTGTGTTGGATAAACCTCGTTCATTACTTGTGCCTTGCTATAATCATTATAATACTTTTTTTAGTTTTCCGCTTATAACTTCTGGAAACGCCAAATTCTGTATTGGGTGTAGAAAGGCGTAATTCAACGCCGCGCTTTGTCTCCTTGAAGCGAGGAAATGAAAATATTAATTATTTGATTTCTTCAAGTGGGAATCGAACCCATAACCTACGCTTGTGCAAGCTTCACGACTGGCCTCAATATGATATGTAGATAATATATTGTCTCTAGCATTTCTGTTATACAATGTCCTTTCATTACTGAGTAATTGACAGACGACGCACGGACGAAGATACTGAACTTGCGAGGTTGAAATTTTGCATAAAAGGTTAGAGTTAGAGTAAGGGAGCACAAAGAAAATATCACTAGGAGAATGTAAAAATAGGGATTTTATATTTTACGTTTTTAAATCCACATAAACAAAGAATAATTAAATCATTAACTCGATATCGAATGATTAGTAAGGTTAAAAAATGTTCTTTTAGGCTTCAGAATTTTCCAGAAGCCAAAGAAGAAGTAGAACTGAAAAAATGGTTGTGATCTCAATTACCAGAAAATTGCCTAATAAATTTTAAATTTCCTAAAAAGAAATAAAAGTGATCGCATACTAATACTACATATGAATTCAATAAAAATAAATTCCTAATAGAGACATTTTATTGCTCTACCGCCGTATAACATGATGCTTGCGGAAAATATCCGCTTTCCAATACTTTTTATAAACGTATGGAATTAAGATATTTTCTCTTTAACAACTTTCCTGGTGTTTCTTTTGTAGCTATTAATAACTTAATAGGAGCATGTTTTTTATGTACAGAGGGAACCTTGTGATATTCAATAAATAACTGAGAAATATGAAATTTGGTGCGTATGTAGATTTGGAACTGTAGGCGAGCAATTAAGAAAGAATTTCTCAAAATTCTTACGCGGTCCATTTTAATAAATTTTAAGAATTGCAGAAGACAGCTATTATTACATTACTCTTTACGCTGTTTCCCGCACATAGCCAGGCATTCAGAGGGTGCGAACTGGTAACTAAGTGTTTAACGACACGACAGTTCCATTTCCAGCTTTTCGCCGAATTTTAGAGGCCTTGAGTTGGGTTGCTTCAACGCCGCGTTACCAAAGCGAGGAAATGAAAAATATTAAAATTTTCATTTTCTTGAGTGGGAATCGAACCCAGAACCTGTCACGTATAGCTAGCTAACGTAACTAAACTAGCTAACATAAACATCTATAGCAACACCAATAATAAGACTGTAGGTTTAGGGAGCTTGCAAGTTGGGGGGTAGTTGCCGTAGTGGCTGGTTTGCGGCTCGAGATAGCGACGATTACTGGAAACAATCCTAGTTAACTGCTTAGTTTTACTGACTGCTCCTATGAACTAGTGTAGGTTGAAATTGGTATAGTTTAGTTTATTTTCTGCCTTTCTTCTTAATAAATTTCTAGGGAACTCTTAAGGGTATAATATATCCCTTGGAATTGCGTGCTATAAATATTTCTTATTTACACTTGTGCTTTTGGGGGTTCACTTTGTTGTATATGTTATTGTGTGAAAGTAATTTAAGGATATACATACTTGTGTATATAAATGAAAATTGAATGAAGAAACTCAACCCTGTGTTTAAAAACAATATATTCATTGCCCCGATCGGGAATCGAACCCGTAACCATCGTGTTTAAAGTCAGATTCAAAAATTTCCTTATTTATCGCATAATATACATTTAAATTTAAATATAATTAAGACACGCGGACCAAAGGCCCGAGGTAACTATGATCGTAGATACAGTGGGCTACCTCAAAACGATTAACGCCAAGTAATATAGCCTATAGCCTTCCTAGATAAATGGACCAACAGAAAAATAACATTTCAACTCGAACCGTAATTCCTGAGATTAGTGTGTTCAACCAAACAAACTCCAGCTTTACTATATTAGAATAGATAACATTTATTGCTCGAGGAAATCTAAAAAAAAGCTCCTATAGATCGCTGTTCCATAGTATATTAGATGGACCATGAAATTTAACAAATTCTATACTATTATATAGAATAGTAGTGTTCGTACGATACACACGCTCTAAAGGCATTGTTAACTCTATACTGACAAAAGGTGTTTTCAGCGTCTACGTTACTGACAGCTCATTTTTTCCCATCATCTACATTGTAGGTACATATTTTCCTTTTTTCCTGTAAGATTACCGTGAAATTTTTATGTTATATAGATATATATGATATGTAAGTGTTAGTAATTGAAGGTTGGTTAGTGGAATCTGTATATAATCTTTATATTTTTTTTTGAGTGCCGAAATATATATGAAAATGTGCTTCTTTTGTAGTTTAATTATATTAATTAAAATTATTTACCTTTTAGGCTATCACGACGCAGAGGCAAAAACTTACGACTATAAATGCAACGCTACGTAACACTAGGTTCCCTAGTACCCTATGCTTAACCTGCTATCTGCGGGATACAGCGTGAAGCTGAAAAAGTATAAAAATAAATAAATACCTTATCTTATTAGAGTAACATAGTACAATTTAACAAAATTAAATATTTATTTACATACTAGCATTTACCTGCAGCCTCGTCCGCATGGTCGCATATATCACATTCTAAGTTTCTTAGACCGTTGCTCGCATGTACTATTAGTTTCTGAGATTAGCGCGTCCAACCAAACATATTCTTCGATTATATAACTATAGATATCTTATAATCCACAAAAAGTTCCAGTACAGCATCACAAATCTCTAGATATCATCTGGTTTATTCCCGATCGATTGTTAACAACGAAGACGCCCCTTATACAAGTATAGGCGGATGCAATCACATTGATCAATTGTATCATCGCATCCTTCCAATCATGTCTATCATTATTTTAAGGGACAAGTCAGGAAGCTAGTTAAAAACTATAATAAAAGCTTATTTAACCAATCTACATACATTTGACGCCGATGAGATGCAGCAGAGTTAGTGTTCTTATAATGCGTACATGGAATGATTGTGCTGTTTTATGTAATAGCCAAGCAGTGTATGTAGAGGATATGTAGAGTTAAGACACTCTGTTCCCCATACACTGCCAAAATATCGAGACAATGGGAAATGAAATTATATCATACTTTCGAGTGGGATTCGAACCAATAAACGTCGGTTTTACAGTCGCACTCTTGTACCTCTGCGCTAAGAAACGCCTCAATATAAATAATAATAATTAAAATTCAGTAACTATTTTTATAAAATATAAAACTGAATTATATTTATAGAATAATCTATTTTCAAGGCAAAGTGCGGCGTTGAGTACCGCCATTGAACACTTTAAAGATTACGATTATTGTAAACTTCGTTCGTATACAATGGCTATATAGAATTAAATTATGAAATTTTGAAGTAAGTAGACCTATGTATATAAATTCAAACAAACTTTCTATATAAACATTTTCTTTAATTTGTAATCTAAGCGTGAAGCAAAAACAAAATTTTACTCAATTGTTCAACAAGAACAAGACCAAGAAAATACGAAGGAGTATACATCAAAAACAAAGAAGCACTTCACTTTAGAAAACTTAAGACAAACTACTGGAGTAATTGCTGGGAACACTCAAGCGATCCTCTTAATGTCATTATAAGTAATAGAAATTCTACTTTCTTTAAAAATTCATAGGGATGTTTTTTTACGGAAATTTTTAATAATTTTTATGTAGAAGAGGAACTTCTGTTTGTTTCGTTTGTTCATATTTGAATCCTATTTTGGTACTACACCTCACATAGGGGAAGACAAAAAATAATTGATTCCCTCTAGTAGAAATTGAACCTACAACCATCTAGCTTATAATAAAAAGGAATTATTACTCAATAACAATATTTTAAAAATATATTCAGGAAACACTCAAGCAGCCCTAAATCGTTCCTTCAGTACTGGACACTTCCATCTAATAGAATATTTATTGAACAAGTCACAGCTGGTTTCGTTATTTAATAATCCGTCGTTATAGGGAAATGTTCGTGAATAATCGCCCTTGTACTCTATCTAGAACTCTGGCAGAGATTGATAATAATTACTGACTGACTATATTAATTTGTATGAAAAAATATGAGGAAAATTAGGTGAGAAATAAAATAATATATGTTTTTAGTAGTGTTTTGTAATATGCCGTTTGTTTTTTTTGTAGAAGATAGGAAAAAAAATGCTTTATTGTAATAAATAAGCAACATTTGTTCCTATCTTTTCAAAGTGTGTGTATATTAGAAACATTCGTAACTAGAGTAGATATAGTAATATCTTTATTTTATAATTATTTATCGTTTCAGGTACGGTGTTTTTCCTGCTATAAAGCGACACTAGTGAGTGTGAAAGTAAGTGTACTAAAAATGATTTTTTTTAAATAAATAATCTGTACTATAAATAAACCTTACTATAAAAAGAAATATAAAAAATTTTGGTACTTGTAAAGAATCGTCATTTGAATGTTGTAGACATTAATAAGAACCAGCAGTTTCTGAGGTTAGCAAATAAACTCGTCGTTTCAAAAATTTTGTATAGATTTATAGTTTTGAAATTAGAGCACAGAGAATAAGAGAATCTTTCAATTGACTATGTATATAAAAATATATACTTAATTAGTGCTAAAAAAACAATATATTTTATATACGTCCACTACACAAAAACTTAGTGCTTTAAGTTAAAGACATAGACTATACAAAAAGAGCATAATTCATCAATTGTCTTTCCTTCGACCTCAGACTATTAGGTAATTATTTACTTTTTTTGTTTCAAACGTATTGTTAAAACTTTTTTGCTTGACTATTTCGTAACCTCACTAAAGTGGCATACTTCTAAGAATGAATTATTTATACGTTTTTTGTACACGTGGTCTATACTAGTTTTTTGGTCCGAATCGACATATTTTTCTTCATACAAAATAGTTTTTATAATTAAGACTATATTGTGCTTATATATATTAGTTTTTATTAACAAGAAAAGTAATTGATTATTTTGAATATTTTCCTGTTTGTGTATATCGATGAATAACCAGTTCTAGATTCACATTATTTGGGAATTGTGAATTTTATATTAAAAGTTAAATATAATTCATCTATGGTAATAATACCATAAGAAAGGACCCAGGAGGAGGTTTCCTCTCCTTCGAATCGGTTTTTTTACATTATATGTGATACAATAGCCAATAAGCTTAATTACCATCTAACCCAAATATGAATATAACAGAATAAAAATAAAGAAACCAGAATTATTACAAAAATAGTTAATCTTCAACATTATATAAGATATGGGAAACCATTCTCTAAAATGTTTACTTCATAGGTTGACAGTACTAATACATCACTGAGTCAGCTCTATATGCTCGCATCACGTATAATACGGCTTGTATATAAAAATGACAATATCTAAGCTTTCTTTTCGTAATTTTACGCTTCAGTTTTTTGCAATCAGTCCTTGTAGTGGCAGCAGCAAATAAAATTTGATAGAAAAAATGTATATATATTATTTTTTTTGTTATTTAAAGGCAAAAATGTGTAAAAGTTGGGCAGAAAAGGGTTGCTATATGCGGGATACGCGGAAAGCGCTTTTTAATTTAATAGTAAAATCTTTATGTTAGAAGATAATTATTTGTTGTATAATTTATTTCATATAGTATTATTAATATAATATATGTGGAGTCGTAGTTCCTATTACAGCAGGCTTAAATTATTTCTTGAGTACTTGTTTGTATTTAAAAAATATGCAAAAATATTATTGTGTTCTCGTTTGTGTATTTCGAAATTTCTGTTTCAACTTTCATGTTTTTTATTCTGACCTTACTTGAAGTAAACTATTCATATATGTGAATAGAAACGTATATAATAGCGAATTCTTGATCGAAGAGGTTGATTTCTATTACTTTTTATAAGCAATATACAAGTTTTATATAAATAAAGTAACTTCGAACGTACACGACATATTAAATATATGAGGTAGTAACAAAATACGTATTTTACCTACAATTATATAAGAAATATTCATAGCTTGATTATGTTTGTTCCATATAGACTTTTATTTGTTTTGTAATATAATCGAATATGCTGATATTGTTAAGTTAAAATATTTTTACCTGATAGCGTGACTGAAAGGAGAGTAATGTGTTTACCAGTCTATGTATGTGTGTCGTTGTCGAGACCAAACGGGTTGACCTATTTTGATGATTCTAACGTCAATCGATTCGTCTCAACCTTGTGAGTATTATGAAAGATATGACTATAGTTTCTTCATTCATCACAGCCACAACCACACGTCTTTGTGGAAATGAAAAAAAAAAACAGCGAACTATGTCAAATGGGATATCTTTGAATAGATGTTTAGAAATAATCTAATGCTTAAATCAATTTAATCTTCAAGGAATTCCCGTGTAAGATAAAATGGGTTCCGGATGCTAATTCTTCTATTTTAAAAAATATATACGATTTATTTGTGTCTGTTGATTATAAAATTATTTCTATGGTATAATTCAATATTACTGAATCGGCAAAATTCTAAACGACAGAACTTTTTGTCTTTTCAGTTTTTATAGAGCCGTTTTTTTTATTTCTTTTTTGATTACTAAAGAAATTAGCTTATTTCACATTAATTACTAAAATAAGACATATTTTTTCATATTATTTTGCTAACTCTACATCATCAATTAGCAGAGGGTGTGTGACGTAGACAAATAGTACCATACGCCGCACCTGTTGAGCGTAGCATTAGTACCTGTCACTGACAGCTCCCAAGCAATCAATTTGAGAATTTCGTCACCTTCCTTACTTGAGATTTTGTGAAAGAGTTCGCCAAAGTGTTCATGAACCTAGTGTTAGGTCACTCCGTTCCCCACTTTCCGCTACATTGTGGAAGTTTCAGTTCAGTTTTTCAGTTACATAAAAAACTAAACTATGCTCGTACTCCACGATAGCTAACTTTCAAAATAATAATAACAATTTTTCAGCTAGCTTTCTCCGAAAGAAGCACAAGAGTTTCACTTTTAATTAAAAATAATGTTTATTTTATTTACGTATATAGTTTACATATTATAAATATCAAAATGACGTCTCAATTAACAATTCTTTTACACTGAAATAAATCAATCAAATTTACTTCACGCTGTATCCCGCATGTAACAGGGTAGGCAGTAGAAACCTAGTGTTTAGACTCCACTCAGCACTTTCCGCCGATTTCCTGAGGCACTGCGTGTTGAATGGCGGATTACAACGCTGCACATTGCCTCGATATCACAGTGAAGAAATATTTTCAATATAAATTTAAATAAATATTTAATTTCCTTGGGTGAGGATCGAACTCACGACTTGTCTCGCTTATAGTCAAACTTGTGTCCCTACAACACGACTGGCCTTTACAATTCTATTAAAGTAAAATAACAGTGTCAAATCTTATAGAGTCGTTATATCGAGAGCAAACTGAGCATTAATATGCAAAGACTCCACTGTACATAGACGCTAATTAAAACTGCGGTGAATGGTGAAATAATTTCATTAGAAATTTAAAATATCTTCATTTCGATGCGAGATGATAAATATATTCGAAGTTGTTGAACGTACTACTAAGAATTGAACCTGTGACCTAAAAATATAATTTAATGTTTGAAATAAAAAAATATAATATATATTTTGATTTTATCGCTCTGGTAAGAAGATAAAACGAGGTGTTAAGTTACGCTATTTCTTTTATATAATTTCTCAGTTTTCTCCTATTTATTTATCCGCGAAAAATAAAGCCAAGGATTCAGCTTATAAAAATAGCTCTATTTTCCAAAAGTATCATACAGTTTGTCGGCCATTAAGTTGAGAGTATAATATGGCAATACAACAAATTTCTCTCGTAGAGAAACATTCTTTGCTCTACATTTTACAAGAAATAATGATGATATCGTGACTGTTGAAAACGACAAAACCCAGCTCTTGCTACACTGGGGCTAGGAAAGCTAACAGTTTTATTTTAAAATTCTGTAAAAGGAAAGATCACTAAATCAGAGACCTAAAGATAGAGTCATCTTTTTATTAATTGGGAATGAAATGTCTAACTGAACACGTGGTGGGTTCCATATTTATTAAAGAATGTTTAATTTTTAAAATTGTTTTCGTTTATTTTTAAAGTCGATGGAATGTGGGAACGGAGTGCCTTAACACTAGGTTCCCTCTGCTTATCCTACTTTATTAAAAAAAGAGTGATATTACGACATTCTCTTTGGTTCGTAAAATATAGAAGATGCTTGAAGACAAATTTAATACTTAACTTAAAACTCTATTATGTGTACTTAAATGTAGTTTATACTCTGGAACTATTGAACTGTTAAGTGTTACATATTACTTGGTTTGATGTAACGAACAAGAGTTTAACCTCATTACTTCTAATAGAACGCCTTTGATTAAAATTATTAATTTAGTTGATTAATTAGAGACAAGGTTATATTGGTAAAAGGGCATATATCTTTTATATTATTATATAATATTTTTTTATAGTTTCCTGCGAGAAAACCAAGTGGTAAAATATTTCGTTCTCTCTTTATATGATAACTTTGATTGGTCCAGCTTTTATAATAATATTTTTTTAGCTTCACGCTGTACTCTGCACGTAGCAAAGTAGGCAGAGGGAACCTGGGAATCTAGTGTTGAGACATTCCATTCCGATTAGGACATTTCCGTTAGCGCCGTATTCTGGAAGCTTTCCGTGTTGAGTAGTGCAAATGTCAAAGCAGCGCTTTACCTCGTTACCAAAGCAAGGAAAATGAATATATTACTTATTTCATTCCCTCAAGTGGGAATCGAATCCACAACAGCCTTATTAATATTAGATGTGTAAAATATTTTTCATGCAAATGTATTTTTTACTTAAAATAAGTTCTAGAAAGAACTTTATCTTTAATTCTCCAAAAACCTAAACTACAGCTGGTTTATTCGTGGTAACGAAACACTCGTAAGACAGATATGGCTAACAAGGTGCTCAGCGTAATTTATTTTTCGCTTCCTCTGAGAGGACTTCAGGGAGAGACTGCGGTAATAGATTCAAGAGTTGAAGTCACAGGCTCTAACGAATGCGAATTCAATTTGCCACTTCTGTGTTTACTTTTTTTAGTCTTTGATGGCACGTTTTTTGTTATCTTTTCGTATTTTTCACAAAAATAACTAAAATAAGATCTCATTTTGCTTAAAATTGCAATATCTCAATTCGGGCATAAAGTAGAGTATAGTATCTTCACACTTAAATCCCTTTGTCTATCCCGCTATGCAGGATAAAGCGGGAAACTATTCTCTTTTATCATTTACTTACTCTTATCACGCTAAACAAAGTAAAATTTTAACATTATCATAAAGGTCATCGACCGTTATCGGTGCTACGGCCGTGACCCCGGCTTAATACGCTCGTTAGCAGCTCTACTTTCATTTCTTTTCGAAGTATCCATAATATTTATTCATATCTTCAATAACTTAGGATTACAATATTTTTTCTTTAGGTATTTTGCACGATATTTAACGTAGAAGAGGGCTTGACAGTGACATATTTTTCTGTTCTCCACTTTTAGTTTCACTTAGAGACATTTTGTATTAGCTAGCAAAAAAGAATACAAAAAATTACTAAAAAAAACATATCGAAATAGAATTGATAGATATGGCGTCTGCAGTTGATAGAAAAAAAAGCAGTTTCAGGCTTTTTCCAGCATTGCGTGTGAAGTGATGGTGGTGTGGAGTAAATGAACCCACAACCCTCGTTTTAGTCACAGGATATCCCATTTCACTACGACACTATGACTAAATTCCATGGGATTTCCATGGGATTCCATTCAATTTCCACTAAATATAATTTTAAAATGATAGATTTAAACATTAAATAAAACAAATGGCAGCAAAGAATATTTAAAGTATTTAAAATGTTCTTAGTTCTTTATGTTAATGTTAATGTAATGAAATTAAGATGAGTTCGAGTGAAGTTAAAAGTGGAGCAAACTGTTATATTCAGTGGCTTACTTACAATTTAAGAACTTTCTCTTTGAGAAGTCTCAAACTGGCTGTGCACAATATTTTTTTTTGTGTTAAAATACCGGAAATTTATATATCTATATATAAATATTTTTTTCTGTTAATGAGTCACTCTCAGATACCCAACGAAAGCGCCTTTATATGTGATGCTATACCATTATAAATATATTAATTAAATAATGACATATGGATTTTTGAGGTCTATCATGGCGCAGTGGCACGAGCGTGTGTCTGTAAACGCGCCAGGCCTTGATTCCCACTCGAGGAAATAAAATATTTAGTATTTTCATTTCTTCGCTGTGGTGTCGAGGCAAAAGCTTTGAGTTCCGCCACTCAACACAAAATGTTTTCAGAATTAGACGGAAAGTACAGTGAGGAGAGTACACGCGGAATACTGCAGGAATATTAGATTAAGTTCAGTAAAATCATTATCAGTTTGTATAGTGACTAAGACGGTTGTAAGGGAACACTAAGATTCGATACATCCTATATCAAAATTACTATGCGAACGGAAAATAACGGGATTTTACGTTTTTTAGTTCACGCAACGATGTGGTATTAATATTTTTAAATAAGCCATTTCATATGTTTTAAGCTTATTATGAAAAAAAAACTTAAATTTATAATATTATAATAAATTATGACAAAACTAGTTCTCGAATCGATGTAATTTATCTCAGCGGCTTTCTCTCTAATTGTGTCGCGTGGCCTTTTGTGAATATACCAGAAAGATCACTTTCCCACGCCACTTATTTATAACCTAATTCTTATAATGTGAAGACGACAGTTTTTATTGTAATATACATAAATTTTATTGTTTTTTATATTTTTAGTTAGTATTTATTGAGGCCAGTCCTAACGCAGTGGCACAAAAGTGTGACTGTAAACGCCACGGGAAGTGAGTTTGATTCCCTCTTGAGGAAATAAAATATTAAGTTCATTTCTTTACTATTTTCTGGGTTTTCAATAAATATAATTAAAGTAATTTCAAAAAATTCAATTTTGAATGATATAAACTAGAGTAGCTAATACACAATTTTTTATAGCTTAGGGAACCTGGGAACCTCTACATATATACATATGATGTATATATATGAAAATGTAAAATTTGGGCTAACTTAACTTCTCACGCATCTTGATTAAACCACATGTTTTACTTTAACTAACATTCTCATTTGTGGCTGTTAGTTGATCGAAGGCTGTTAGATATGATCGTTCTTGCAAAAACCTCTTTAACGGCTCCATAATACAGGTGTAATTCCCATAAAACGCTATGAAAATGTTAATAATATTGGATATCACCTAATAAATATACCATCATGCTAAAAAGGGCTTGGTTATATCTCAATAAAATTATACTTAAAATAATATCTTCATCATTAGGTTCACGCTGTACCCCATATATCGTAGAGGGGGACTTACGTTCCCACTTTCCGTGGAATTTTCGAAACTCAAACGCAATGTTGAGAATTTAGTACGAAAGCGGAGAATGGAGTGTTAAGACACTAGATTCTTTCTCTTAGACTGATAAGTACGTGCAGAATATTTAGGCATAAAGCTGAAATAAATATTTATTATAGATATAGATATTAACTATAGTAACAAACGGTTTAGTGTCAAATATCTGCTTAGAACTAGTGTTAGGTGCATCAATTTTCTCTTCGTGCGTTAAGTTTCGCACTTCAATGCATGGGTATCGAAATTTCTATTTACAGAAACAGGTGAATAAATAAATATTATAATTTAATTCAATATTCTATATATGTATGTATATATTTCTTTCTATTATATATTTCAATAAAACAATATTCATAAACAAAAGTTAAACATCCACAAGTCCCCAAATTAGGGTAAACTTACCCCATACAATATTTACGAGTAAAAAACCAATTACAAACACATTATAGTAGTTTTTCTATCAAGCCAAAGTTTCTGCTAACTTTGTCCAAGTTGGCAGAAGTCCGAGCACTTGTCGGTTCTACTTGCGAAGGCTCTACTAGGCTTTGTAAACAATGAGTTCAGCTGTAATTTGAATAGCTAAGTTGCTGAAATATCTGTAAGAATAATGCTTTCTGAGGCCAGTCTTGGCGCAGGGGCGACTGGTTGTCCGTTCGATCCCCACTGATTGATGAAATATTTATTTAATTTATATTTTCATTCTGGTGTTCCGTCACTCAACAAGCAAGACAGAGTATTGCGTGCAACATCCAGAATCAGAGAATAGTAGGGAACGAAGTATCTTAACACTAGGTTCCCTCTAGGGACCCTGCTAGGTGCGGTATACAGCGGGAAGAGAAAATATTTTTTTTCAACCACACCAACTTTTCATAGCTTTATGATAAGAACAAGTAGACTATTATTAATAAAAAAATTGAACTCTGAAAAAGCAGCTTTTCTCTACAATTTACATTTATTTATAGGTTTTCAGGTAAAATCGATGATTTTTTCTTTATTTCTAGTCAAATTTTTTAGGAGAGTAAAAAGTCTTAACTTATTTTTGATCTATTGACAAAGTTAGAAACTAAAATATTTCACCTGACTTGTGACAAATGCAGATGAAAAATCCATTATGTAAAATAGAAGTCAGTTTGAAAAGGATTTAAATTCTTTGTTGTTCAAAAGTTTGTATAAAAAATTAAATTAGCTTCATCCCTTATTCCGCACAGCACGGTAGGCAGAGGCATCCTAGTGTTAAAACACTCCGTTCTGTATATTCTGTTGAATTCTGGAGGCATTGCATCGACAACAGAACGAAAAAAAAAAAATAATTTAAATAAATATTTTATTTCCTCGAATAGGGATCGAACCCACAACACGTCGCGTTTTATACACTTATATAACTGGCTTTTAAAGTATCGTTTATATTTTGGCTCGATTTCGGCAATTCAATCATAGCGCCGCCTTTAAAATGTTGTAAGCTCTATAAGAGTTACCTTGTTTCTTTATTTATAGCCCAATCAACATTCTCTTGAATAATATCCACATCGTAATCTAATTTCTAACGTCAAGCAAAAGATATTCTAAAATGTCCGAAAATGTTTAAAAGTTTCTTATCTTTTTAGTGCAATTTTTTATATGATAATAACATTTTTTAAAAAATAATACAAATCTATTTTTCGAATTAAGTTCTCATGGGAATGATAGTTGAAGCTTATTCAAAAATACAGATATTGTTAAACGAATTTCAATATAAATGCGGTGATCATGTTAGCTATAGCATGACATAAAAATAGTACAGCCTTCAACGTACGTCGTACGTCCAAATCCCAGGACACTGTTACTATTTCAATTAAGTATATACCGCTTTTTTTCGATTTACTATGGAAAAATATTAAATAGAGAGAGATTTTAGATAATATGTCAAATAACTATGCATAAATGCATAAAGATTTTAGATTTATTTAGATTTTTCAGCTCGACGCTGTATATAGCAGAGGGAACATATGGCTTATGAGACTCCGTTCCTCACTTTCTACCGAATTTTCGATTCATGGCGTGCTGAGTGACGATACTCAACGCCGTGCTATACCTTGAATTTATTTGTTCTTTAACAAAAATATATTTATATTACCAGAGTCTAGGTTTTCTTTGATATTTACATATAAACATATATAAATGCTTCAACAAAAATCATAGAGAAGCATATATATTTAGAAACGTCAAAAGAACCTCACATAATATAAGCAATCAAATGAATTAGCAGATTTTTAATTAAAATTCATAGAATTTATCAATAATTTTATCTCAGTCAATAATTCACGTTTTCTCATAGCAGATAGGTTTATTCAGAAATGCTAAACCTGATGTATTTTAAACCAGTTCTAGTATTAATTGCAGTTTCTTTCTAGATAAATATGTATTGGGTTTTAATTTAATTTGTATTTTTAGCGTATATTTTAATAATTAGATGGTTATAGCTCAGTAGAGCAAGTTCTAGATGTATACGCAACGGTTTTATATTTGATTCTTAGTCGGGAATGAAATTTTTTGATTTCTTTGTTCTACAGTAATAAGCGCGGCGTTGGGTTCCGCCACGTTAGAAAATAGGACGCACTGCGCCTGGGCATATATTGCAAAGTTATATAAAGTATTATAAGGATAAAAAAAATTAAAGGACGTTTTACAAGAAACAAAAAAATGAAAATATTATTTCAAAAAATCTGTATAAAATAGAAAAATTGCACTAAGGGTCAGTTGCAGAATGCCGTTATTTCACACACCTTCGCTAATACTTCGTCATTTGCTAATATTCAAATCAATTTAAACTTTATTCTTTAAATACTAAATTACAATTTCCCTTGAGCCCTTCACGCGATGTCTCCATAGTATCTCCTTAGCAATGTCTCAGTTAGTTAACCTTTATAGTAATTTCGATCCTATGCTACTAGAGTTAGAATTCAATTTTGTTTTCTCTTTAAGATTCCCACTTTTATATGGCGTTGAAAGTTGATTTATTATTTTTAACCTTATTGTTTACGAGATATGGTTGAATTTTCGTTGTTTCATAGTCGTACCGATCCGTACCAGGCGCTGCGCAGGAGTCGAGTACAGTTACAATTTACAAATAGCTTTTGTGTATAGATCGTTGAATGTGTGTAGTTTTTCTTTAGTATGAACATTACCTTACTGTTGGGTTTTGTGTTAGTTTAGAAACCATGGTTTTAAAAATTATATTTTATATGTATTTTCCTCATTTTGTTATTTTTAATTAAAGAATAATGTATATTAGTTAGAATTGTTTTCGTATTTATGGGAAATCTATGGAAGACAAAGCGCGGCATTAAGTTACGCCTCTTAAATAGTGAAATTATTTCTTAATTAAACACTGCAGATATATGGTCGTACCTTATTTCGTCTTTTTCTTTATTATGGAAACTAGGCGTAGAACTAAATATCTCAGTAAATAATTCCTAAGAGAGTTCAGATTTTTGTATTGCGTTTTTCCAAATAGAGTTGATATAACCTGTCTTTGCTTGCCAGTAAGATACGAAAACTAAAGAATGTTCGAGAAAGTTATTTTTATTATATTATAGGTACTGCATATCGAGTTTTTAAAGAATTCGGCAGAATATAGTGTGAATAACGGTATTGTTTTCGAACGGAAGTAATCTGTTAAGTATCACAAATCCACATTTCGCGGCACCAAACTGGTTATATTATTAAAATACGGAATGATTTTTTTTTATATACTCGCATATATTATATTTGTGAAACTTTTCGATGTTAATACGCCACTATGATTTTTTAGCTTCACGTTATATGTAGAATTTGGGTGAGCAAAAGGAACCTAGTGTTAATTCCGTTCCTCATTTTTCTTGTCAACTCATCACCATCCTTTTGTCTTGTTACCAGAGCGAGGAAATGAAAGGGCTAAGCTATGCCACCGAATGGGAATCGAACTCACAACTACCGCACTTACTGCGAAATACACTAACATCATACATATTTTTTGTATATGTTATTGATGTTAGTGTATTTCGTAATATAAAATATATTTTTGTATAAAGCTACCCGGCTAGTATATTTAAATATGTCAAATGAAAAGAAAAGTTTGAGTTGTCGCCAAATATTCTTTTATTTTCATTATATGATCTAGATATTCACTCAAGGGAAAGAAACCACGAAATGCCACGAAAGTAGGGAACTTAGTGTCTTAACATTAGGTTCCTTCTTACCAAGCTATGTGCGGGATAAAGCGTGAAGCTGTTTTATTTTACACCATCAAGTAAGAGCTGACATGACATACCCTTCTGTCGTTGGGCTTGCAAGGTATCGTGACCTCCACCGTCCGTACCGCATAAGTTAACCGCTTTAATTAAATCCGCAACCCGCTTTGTCTTCATAAACACTATCTTAGGGTTGCTATAGGGCTTTCTAGTTGAATTTATTTTTTTAATAACTAAAGATATAGAGAAATGTGGGTAGTGTAAAAATGAGCTTATAAATTCATTCTTCGTACATTCGTTCATTACATACAGTCACTCAAACATATATACATTGTATGTATTGTTACTAGTATAAACAGAGAAAGACAACACTCGGCGGTCACACGTCGTTCTTACGAGAGTCACCGGGGAGAGTCAGTTTGTTAAACTACCAACATGGCTGGGTGGTTATTCTCCTCTGTCCATCGAGTGAGGCCTAGATTCCAAAGATTATATTTACAGTAAAATATAGACTCTACAGGTAGTTCTGCAAGCAATGAATAACTGCAATCCCTTCTCGCGTTGTTTATATTTTTAATTTTTCATAGGTACTTTTAATTTTTTTTTATAAAAATTTGAAAATTAAATAACAATTTCAAGTAGTGTTATTTTTTTAATTCTTTTTTGTGTGAAATAAATAATCTCTTCAGCTTCATAATATTAGTAGGAAGGCTCACACAACTAAGAAGTCTCAGTTAATGATCGTGATAATACAAACATATTCGTACTTATTTAGTTCTTTTTTCCCCACATGTGGTAGGATAAGCAGAGAGACTCTTGTGATAAGACACTCCACTTCTTACTTTATTGGATGACGGAAGTTAACTCCGCGCTTTGCTACTAGAGCGAAGAAATGATAATAATAAATATTTTATTTCCTTTTTTGGAAATCGAAATCTCAACCTTGCGTGTAGCACAACTGGCTTTAAGTATATTATTCGTATATCTAGTTCAATAATAATTATTCTATTCTACTGTCAACTCAATATATTTCACGGCAATAACGTATAGTTTAAATATCAAATAGCGCCCACGTGACCTTTTATAAAGGGATTGCTTGGAAATAAGGATTAAAGCAATATATATATGAGACGCACCAAATTGTTTGTGATGTTAATGAAAACATTTCATTAATTTCTCTATTTTAGAGTTTTCATTAGAATTAGAAATTGAGAATTTAATATTATACGAGTATTATACTAGTAGCTAAAACGAGGCTTTGCCCGCTCAAACTTATTGTTGTCTTATAAATAGAAAATCTTCACATGAATTGTAGTCTATATTTTATCCTGATGTAATAAGCAAAGATATATAAAGTTCCATCTAAATCAATTCAGTAGTATTTGAGTAAAACTGGGACATACATCCATCCTCACTAACTTTCAAGTTTATAATATTAGTAGGATTATTTTATATTGACATTTATACCGTGATTTTTGTAACTATGTAATAAAATCCAAGAAAGAGAGAGAAAGATAGAGTTTTTATCATCCTGAAATTTTACAGTTATGTGTAGCATTAGCATGGATCATCGAGCTGGTGTAACGATGGAGTCAGGACCCGAATGGCAGAACTCTTTTTTTTTCTTTTTTCATTTTAGTGCACGGTAAACGGTTTTGAGTTTTCTTTTAAACCATATTCTTTATTAAAAGAGCAACAACGCAGTATGTAAATGTAATAATTTATCTACATAGGAATACACGGTATTCTTGATTCCTCACTGTTATATAGAAACCACACAATTTTCTATAAAATTAAGAATAGTCTAATATACTAATATTATTAAGTGTTTGTTAGGTACACCGCGATGATCTCAGGAACTCAAATTGAAAAATATTTTTGTATTTGGTTGCCCATTTATTGGGGAAGGCTATATATATACTATACTACTTAACTCACATTTTACCGCCTATTTTCAAATGAAAATTCATTTAATAGTAGGGAAAAGCCGCAGTTAAAGCTAGTATATTAAATAGTTAAGTGTTGAGTGACAACCATAACTCTAGTTCATTATGCGTCCCACACGGACATATGACACAATTGTCTCAGATAAAGTTATACCCTTCATTAAGCTACAGCAAATTGAGGTGTTAATTACATTAACTATGCAAATAGGGTGTGGGGTTCGATTCCGGCTTTGTGTTTGCGATTATTGAATTATAGAGGTAGTATTAGCTTTATCATCTGTTGTCGGTATTTATCATTTCCATTTGTAGTGAACTTGAAGACTTAAAATAGAAAATTCTTTTTTCTGAAAGAAATTTGGGAAATCCTTTTCTAGGCCTTTATGTATAAACCGGTTCCTATTCTGAGATCGATCTTAAGATGCCGTTTTCATTTATAGATTTCTGGATAACAAAAACGACCGACCGACGATCTCTAGCTGAAGCCGAAAGTAAAAAACAAGCTATAATTGTGCAACAGAATATTCATTTTAAATTAAAAAAATATTCTTTTACACGTTTTTTTAAAATTTAAATTGATATTTAAAATCAGATTGCTACTGCAACCTCAGCAATGAAGCAATGATATCCTTTTAGACACCATCGCATAATGTAAATAGCTCCATTGAAATGAGATACGGTTAATGATAGTAAAGGATCGGCAAAATATGTTTAAAATTGTATTGATTTTTAAATACAATGGGATTTTTAGCTTTACGCTGTATTTTCTCTACAGAGGAGAATGGAATATTTAAGCACTAGGTTCCTTTTATTAACCATGTTGAATTCAAAATATCCACAAAATAAAAATGAGGACCAGAGTGACTAAACACTAGGTTCCCTCTGCATATCCTGCTATATTTTAACCGACTTCTGTTAAAGAAGGAGGTAATCAATTCGACTGTATTTTTTTCATGTTTGTGATTTCAGAACTTTGGACTGGGTGAATCGATTTTGATGATTATTTTTTTATTTAAAAGGTGGTACTTCCCGTGTGGTCCCATTTCCCTTTAATTTGGTCCAATTTGGATAATGTTATCCGTGAGAAAATCACATAAGTCTTAAATTTGTTGAAGTCCGTTTTTTTATTGAAAATTATTATTAGATAATTCATATATATTTTCAATACATTTGAATTATTCGACCTTTAGCGACAATTAGTAATAACGCCATTTATTCAGATGTTCAGTAACGAGCGTGTAATTTATACTGACATTGGATCCGTATGTAATATTTACTTGAAAACATTTTGAAGTATATCACATATGTATATAATATATATTTATATTATAAAAATAATTGTTATAATTTAGATATTAAAGTAAATTAGGGTATATATGAAACTAATTAAACTATAGTGCTATTTGACAAATTTACTAAAAATTATAAAAAATTGAACCAGATTGCTATGTAAAATTAATAAAACTTTAACAAGAAAATCTGCGAGTAAACAATCATTCATCCTCAGTTTTCTTATATTCTGATTTCACCTTAAGAAGATTTTGTTTCTTTGAACACAATCTAAATTCATCAACCTCAAAAGAACCTGAACATCAAAAGGTCGTCAAAATTATTTAAAGGTTGTGGCCATGCCCGCATTGCCCTAGAACATCAATAAAAAAATAAAAACAGAAACTTACAAAGGAAAATAAAAAAACGAAACTATTAAAATACCTTATATTTATACCTTAACAAAAATTAATACAACATTCTCTAAATGTCGGTACGAGTTTCAGTAGGTGAGGCACCGAGATATTTTCATTAGCGGGTAGGGAATGCAATTACAGGTGCTTTCGTACCTACCCTCATTATGTATTATTACGTCTACATTTATATGTATGTAGACAGCTTTAGACCTTTGTGGTATATACTATAGACTATTATAGTTTGTGACCCTAATGAGTGTAGGTTCGATTCCCGTTTTTGATGTTTAATAATGCTAGTTGATTTAATTAATGGATAAAATCATAAATAATATAAATAATATACATATACAACAACTATGTACTTACATGTATATGCGTTTGTTTTTTTTTCTATTGTCATTTCCTCGGTCGGGGAAAGGAGTGTTTTAACACTACACTACACTACAATTTTTTCTAACCTACCTTGCTATATGCGGCACACAGCAAGAAGTTAAAGAAAATAAAAAGATAATAACAGCAACTTACAGTAATAGTTACGGTTGCCATATTAAAATGTTTTCACAAAAAGCCTGAAAATTTATATAAAAGTAAAAGCTTACATATGTAAAAACGTACCTGAAAAATTCTCCACTTCACCAATATGTATCTTGTTCATACATTTTCACACAAAATTTTCTGTTATTTCCATATTTTGCAGTGAAAATTTTCAGGTATATCTTTCATTTGAAATTCATAGGAATAAAACGCTTTCCCTAGAGAACTGCAAATTTCAACTGAACTGAAAATAGTAGCAATTGTCTTATAAAATATACAAAAAAAATATATCGGATTAGGGCGAGGTCGTCGTGACGTAGTGGTACAGTAGGTAAACGCAATGGCTGTGGATTCGATTCCCATTTAGGGAAATATTAAATATTTTCAATTTTCCGTTTTTAGTGTGATCTGGAAAATTTGACTTTGGGCCAGTGAGTGTGGAAGTGTGTTTATATATAAGAATGTTGAACTCTATATGATTGTATAAATATATGTAAATATGTGTGCACAGATGTACATGTATGTTCACATTTATATGTGTGTACATGTGTGGGTGTGTGATTATATATGTGAATGTGTGATATATACAATCAATAGAAATGGATCTTCCAAACAATAATTGAACGCATACTGGTGAATTCAATAATTTCTAAAATATATTTAAAATAGAAAAATTATAATTTTATTATACTCTTCTTTTAAATAAATAATTAAAAATACAACTTTTAATTAAAAACTCGTTGAGAATTGAAATAAAAAAAATTCTGCCTGTAAAGTGGCAAGACAACAGCTAAAATATTCTCGGCCGCTCTCAAATTAAAAGAACTTCGGACAAATTTAGACCCTGCTTAAGGAGTGGCGGAAGTGCTCGAAAGTATAACAGAATATAATAAACAATAAAAAACTATATTAAATAAATCAGCTTCAGGCTGTATCCCACATATAGCAGGATAGGCAGAGGGAACTTAGTGTTAAAACACTCCATTCCCCACTTCCATCTTCACATCTTTACTTTTAACACAGCATCTTGCATTTCTCTTTATCCTTTATAAAAACCTTTATTTACTGCTGTCACTTGCATAATACTAAAAGAAAGGAAGGAAAATCTCAAACAACATTTGCATCGCTAGTAACGGGGTGGTTTACCCCCACCCTGGATAAGTGACTCATTAAAATCTCTCAGCTCACTTACTTTCGTCTCAAGGCCAAGGAATCAAGAAGTCGTTTTTACCGAAAATTATTCATAGTAAGCTAGACTTAGCTTACATGAGTACTTTAAATATTTTTTTGGTTGATTTAAATCTGCTTAAGCAATTTGTGAAATTTATTGTTTTTTGCAGCTTCACTCTTTATCCTATATTTATATAGAGGAAACTTAGTATATTATTATAAGCATTTCGTTTCCCAATTTCAATCGATTTTTCGATTTTAAATATAAACATTCCCCTGAGGGTATCTCGATCCTATTACCCACAAACATCATGTTTACAATTAGATATTATTCCATTGTTATGAGATTGTCTATGCATAATATGTCAATTGGCAGAAAAAATTGTCAATATTTAAATGGAATTCAATTGAGGCCGTCATGGCGCAGTGGTTAAGCGTGTGGTTTTAAACATCACGGTGGTGGGCCTTATTCTCACTTTAGGAATAAATAATTTTCATTTTCTATAACAAAACCAAGCGGGGTGTTGTGGAATTCCGCTAATCATCACTCATTTGAGAGGTATAGAAAACGGAGTATCTTAACACTAGGTTCCTTCTGCCTAACCTGCTATATATAGGGAACTAAGAATGTATTACAACTTTTTCCCTTAAAACAAACACTTATGTTTATTGTGATTTCTTATATATTTTAGCATAATAAAAAACCCCATATACTTTCCATTATTCTTATATTATAATAGAAACTAAAAATCAATATTTCCATACAAAATTGAAAACTCGTACAGCTAAAATTTTCATTTAGTAATCACGACAGCAATTTCGAGTCGTTCCAGCGTGAAAAGCGCAGCTATAGACTATTGTGCATTCGCTGCCCGCGTCCTCGCCCGCGCTCTTGACAATGCTGGGGCGGAAGTAATTTTCTAATATTGCATACTGAGTTATGATTTAGTAATAATATGTATATGTACAGTACATACATATATAGAAAACTAGCGGCCCGCTCGCGGTTACACCCGCGTGAACTATGTTATTATTAATTTCTGTCTCCATGACTACGTCCTAGTGACGTCTATGCAAAATTTGAAACTCCTAGCATTTGTAGTAACGAAGTTTCATACAAACTTTCAACCCCAAAAACAACCCCTTAGAAGTCGAATGTTGCAAATTCCCGTCTTAGTGAGCACCTACGTCCTATAAGCAACTCCTATGCAAAATTTGAGATTCCTAGCACTCGTAGTTTCTGAGGTTTCGTGATGAGTGAGTGACCTTTCGATTTTATATATATAGATTATTTGAAATTTTGTATAGGAGTTGTCTATTCACGCTTTTCCCCGCAAAGCGGGATAGATAGAGGGAATCCGTCCGCGGAATATGAAGTGTTTTAAAATGTTAAGACTCCAACCCGACGGACCGTTACTCATCGCCGTACTATCTTATTATCACAGCGAAATAATGTATGAAAAATGAAACAATTGAAATACATATTATTACTTCAAATGGGAATCTAACCTACAGCCATCGTGTTTCACGAGCCAGACGTAATCACAGTTTTAGGTTCGATTCCCACTCAGAGAAATGTTTATATATATTTTTTTTAATTTTCCCGGTCTGCTAGACACATACCTACAGATAGACAGACCAATCAAAATGTGATGTCTTGATCAGCTTGAAGCTGTATTCCGCATGTAGCGGGGTAGCCAGAGGGAACCTAGTCTTAAAAAACTTCTGCCGAATTATTCGAATTTCGTGTCGCTGATTTAATTGTTTTTAACCTAAAAAATGCATAAATATAGGAATTTTTAAAAGAAACAAACGTTAAAACAAAAGAAGAACAAACAAATTGTATTACGCATACATTCAGAACGATGTATTTAAACGTCCTTGCTCTTGACAATGGTGGAGCGGAGTTAATGACCGTGTCGCATATGAAACGTAAAACCATAACTACTCTATACAGCTAACGCCATCTATCTTTATTTTTAGGAAATACTACACTAATATTATAAAAGGCAAGTTTGTTTGCTTGAATGCCTTTATCTCAAGAACTACTGGTTCAAAATGAAAGATATTTTTGTGTTGTATTTGTTAGGTATGTAGGTTTGTATTCGATGTAACCCATTGTACCTGAGTTACTTCGGACACTTTGAACTAAAGCTCTAAAGATTATTTATCTTATCTATTTTTATTTTCAAATATTAATGAAAATTAAAATCGATGATCGTATAACAAAGCTAGAACATTGGATTCCCTCCCGAACCTGCTATGCGAGAAAAGCGTGAAACCTTTTTATATATGTCTTTATGTAAGTCGTTGGGGTCAAGGAGTCCGTATATCTGTGAATACATATTTTTATTTAAACAAACATTTGCTGTGAGAACGCTATTCTCACTTGAGGTCTAACAGGATACATCTATCTATACCTTTGGCAATAAATACAACCATTTGTAAATAAGATTTTACATAGTTCAAGGCGAAATAACAATCTCAATACGTTTCACATTCAAATATTTGTGTTAAATTAAACAAACTTAATTTTCTTTTTCGACTGTTTTCCTAACATATATCCTATCTTTTTTCTTAGAATGACTGACAAATACAATATATAGTTGTAAATAAAAAAATGGCTTCGTGCGAGTCGGCTTCACTCATGAAGAAAGAAAGCACTTAAAATTTCAACTGTGTTTTAAAATTTTACTCCCTCATAGTTTCTGAATAGCATGTCTCCTACAGACAGACTTACAGCTATAATAAATCTATAAGAATCACATTTTTTCCATTCGCCTATGGAATCCTTAAAAGAAATCCACTGTATCTTTACTTAGAAAGGCTTTATCGAGTATATTTGTTTTTCTTACACATTCTGAAATGGTGATTCCAAGTAAAATCAATCAATTTATTGTGAACTGAGAACATTTACTTGGTAATAAATCAGAGACGTAGGTCGACCTTGGCTTCGGCATTAATCTAACTCTCAATTGAAAGGTTGTTCAAAAGTGTGGGTATTATTGACTTTTACATTAGAAATATATAGTAATCGATAAATGAACTATCCAATACAACATTTTTTTTTAAATTTAAACCATGAGTTCCTGAGATTACCGCGTTCAACCAAACAAACTCTTCGGACCTATAATATTAGTAGAAAAGTAAAAGTAAAAAGTTAAAGAAGTGAAGGTTTTAAACATTATTTATATAAGGATTAATAAACGACAAGTTAATTATGTTGCATAATATAAGAAATTAAAGTTAGAAAATCTAGTTCGAACAGGAAGATCTATTAATACTCGCAAGTAGGCACATTACGTCCGTAAAACGCAATATTACGTACATATTATCGTCGTTTTCGTAATAGATCCTGTGGCCACTTGCGTAAGAGAAGGTTCGTTGATTATCCTTTAAATATAACATTTATGATAAGAAACCTATAATATTTTTGATATCTACATAAATCTCCCGTAAATAGCAGGGTGAGTAAATAGAACCGTGTGTTAGGACACTCCGCTCTCCACTTTTCTTAATTTATAGTCCTGTTTTCTATAGGGTGACGAAATTCAATTCATCCTTGTTCCTTAGTTAATAGTATTTAAAGGGTATATAGTATTTTAATAGTATATAAAATGGTTTAGTTCTGTAACCCACCATGCAATTTTTGTCAATATACATTTTGACACATGTTGGTGTCTTCCGACTCTGCTATATACGGCGTATATCGTGAAAATGCTTCTTATTTTATGTACCTTCTTATATAGGTGAGTGTCAAAGAGCGGCGTTGAATTACGCCACTCGACAAGCCTAATGAATTGAGTGGAAAGTGGGAAACGGAAGTATCTTAATGGAGAACTGAATATCTTGACATTAGGTTCCCAGGTTCCCTCTGCCTACATGTTATGTGCGGGATACAAATTTATGTATGCTTTAGTTGTATAAAGTTTTAACGAGCGCCTGATATCTCGCGTGTCACAATTGCCGCGGGAGTTTGAGCGTGAAAGCGAAATATAATTATTTTCAGGTTAACAACCATTTCATCTGACAGCTACTTCTATTTTGAGGTTTTTTCGAGTTGTTAACAATTTAGTACTTCATTAAATATGGGACAAAATAATCAAAAATACATGTAAATAATAAAAATACTCTACTTTCTGCCGAATTTAAGATATGTTTAGTGGATTAGAAACGCAACGCATTACCTCGTTAACAGTGCGGAAAAATGAAAATATTAAATACTTCATTCTCCCGAGTGAAAATCGAATCCACAGCCGTCGCGCCTACAGTCGCACGCTTCTGGTACTGCCCCACGATGGCCCCAAATGTTTTTGTATAACCTTTTTTATATCTTAGAGCTTATAATATATTCTATAATATTATTCTATATTATTTACGCATGTTTTAGGTTTAAAAATCGAACCTACTAACATTATGCCAATATTCGATTTCTTTATTTTATCTTATTACTTTTTCGTTCTACACAAAATTTTCTTTTAATGTGGACTTATTTTTTTTTTATATTACAACTGATCTGAACTGTCGTTACATACGCAAATAGAATTGAATTTGTAAAATAATATTTTGTAAAATTCCCTCAATAGAGTGTGTTCAGAAAGCTGTTCCAAGAAAACTACTTTGACTCTTGTATAGAATAACAATTACTTAGTAATGCTACCGTCTCTATATTGTAAGACAACGTCTTCGGGATATAACGATCTGGAAGAATTTAGTCAGATTTCTATTGTATAAGGAAAAGCTTCACGCTGTATCACGCATACAGCAGGATAGGCAGAGAGAATCTAGTGCAACGACACTATTTCTCACACCCAATTTTTGTGAGCGAGACAATGAAAATAATTAATTCACCTGCTCCACAACATAGTACAAAGCGAGGCTTGTATTACATCATTAACATTACAGTTACCTATATATAATAGACAATATTTACAATATTTTGTATTAAAATGATGGAATAATATTTAATAAGTTCTTTAAATAATATTTATAAATAATATTTTATAAATTTCAAGCTTTTTTTTTCTGTAGTAAGCAAGGAAGACGTGGCGTGGGAGTCAAGTACTAAGGCACTCATTCTCCATTTCTATATATCATCGACGTGAATGGCGTATCTTAACCCTGCGTTTTGTCTACGAGACCAGAAAAATGGCAATAACGATCGCGTATTTAAATTTTATTACAGTTTTTATTACAAAGTAGTATTTTAAATGTAAATCATTGTGTATTACAAGTAACTATCGTACAATATGCGACCAGATCGATTGTGTTGAAGGACGACAAGAGCCGGGAAATACAGTGGCGTCTCAGATCGTAAACATTACAGATATAAAGATCTGGAACGGTTCTCCGAGTTTTAGAAAGAGTAATTATTTTTTTTCCCGCACATAGCAGGGTAGGGTAAGGAACCTGGGACCTGTTTCCCATAGTCTACTCTGTGTAGAGGATAAAATTGAAAAAAAAATTGTTGTTACTATTTTGAGGCTATCGTGATGAAATAAGATAGCATTTGATTCCAAGCACGATGGCTGTGGGTTCAATCTCCACATAATATAAATAAATTTCTTTTATATCCCTCTTCGGTAGGCAAAACGCGGACTGAAAGTTCCTCCACTCAACACGTAAATGTCTTGATAATTAAGCGAAAAGTGGGGACTGGAGTGTCTAAACACTAGGTTCCCTCTGATATACATAAAAAGCGTGAAAAATACCAGACACTTCCAAGACAAAATAAATCAACGTCTGGTCGTTGGGTACATCTGTGGTAGATTTATTTTGCAGCATCTGTACCATTAGATGCATCGTGCGTTGTTCTAGCGGTGTCTATTGTTATTTATTATTGCTGAGTTAGTTAATAGGTTTTTTTATTTACTTTTTGATATCTGAGTGCCACTTAGGGTAATTTATAATTTACAATTTTTTACTCTAGTAACAAGATTAAAGCGCGGCGTTAAGTTTCGCCAGTCAACACATAATGTCTTGAAAATTTGGCAGCGGAATGGGAATGGTAAGTCTTAATACTAGGTTCCCTCTGCGTGTAAAGCTGCTGTTTTATTTTAATTTTTAGCTTAATCATGTATCCCACACATAGCAAGGTAGCTAAAGGAAACCCGGAAATCTAGTGTTAAAACACTCCTTATCCCACTTCCCGCCATGTTGATCGGCGAAACTCAACGCCGCGCTTTTATACCTAAACAATATATCCTCACTTTAATCCGTCGTATACAAGGCACGTTCACTCCAGTCGTAAAGTAGTCACCGTCACAGACTCGACAAAGATTTATTTCTTTTCTGAACAAAGTTACATTGTACTTACTTTTAGAGTTTTAAATAATATTGTTTCAAAGGATTTCATCTGGCTTACTTAAGAATGATTTCTTATTTATTATATTTATATGTTTATGACTAAACTCGACTGGTTATGGGTTCGACCTCCACTGGAGGAAATAAATTTATAATTCCATTTTCTTTGCTCTGATCTCAAGGCAACGCATTGATTTTCGTAGCCCAACACGCTATGCCTCCAGAATTCGGCGGAAAGTGGGAAACGGGGTGTCCGTTAGGACACTAGAGGGAACCTAGTGTTAGGTTCCCTCTGCCTACCCTAATTCTAATAAAGTTCTAATAATGTATTTTTATTAAAACAAAAATATAATTTTAGTATTGAAAATAAAAGTAAAATTATAATATCATTTTTATGAAAACAAATAATATAATGAAACCATTTAATAAGCCTAATTGGGTGATTTACATGATCTTCGTGACCGGAAGTACTTACCGGTGCTTATAGAAAATTGCCACCATCGGTATATGAAAAACAACCTTCATTATCGTGAAAACACGGTAGTAGATTACTAAAATATTTTTTTATACTCGCTTGTACCTGCTACTTTGTCTGTATAAACAAATGGAAATAACTGAAAGTTGTGTATGACACATGACACGTTCTAAGTGCCCAAAGTACCGTAACCGTAGTTAAGACGTGCAAAGTGGAGTAGGTTGAATAGAAAGGCATACCCTGGCAATAGCAGGGATTAATCCCAGAAAGAAGAAGAAGACATTAAAAGGTCAAAGATATCAAAAGTAATATAAATTAGTTTTTTTCAGTACGTGTGCAACACAAATATCTATACTGCACTGCGGGAAAAAACATGAAGCTGATAAAAAATAATAGAAAGTGATGTATCACTACGTTCCTTTTGTATTTCTTCCACATTAACTGAAGAAAAAATATACATTAAAAGTTGCAAATAATATGAACATCCAATATCTACTATTTAGTATTTACTGATAAACACAATGCTTAATGAACGCGGATAGGAAGTAATATTCTCACGGAACCAACACACCTCGTTGCCGAGTGCTTGATTGACTCTACATACTATTATATATATTTATATTTATATATATATATATATATAAATATAATTACATATATAGATATCTTTGAGTTGTTCTTACTGTTACTTTATCCTAATTGAAGTTGCAAATGATTAAAACTAGTGCTAGTCTAAAATCTATAAAAACGAATGTTTATTTAGTTGACTACCTAATCGCAGAAACTATTAGGTCTAGTTCAAAAATTTCTTTATAATAATATAATAAATTTCTATAAAATAATATAATATAATAATATAATTTTTTAATATAATAAATTTCTTTAGTGTTTTATTGTATCAGTGTAACCCACTGTACCTGCTGTCCTGTTGTTACTTCAGGCACTTAGTATGTGTCATGTGTCATATTATATAACTCTTAGTTATTTTAATTTTTATGTTGGAGACGAAAACGCAGTTAAAATCTACTCATATATAAGCTTAATTATAAATTAAAAAAAAATATTTCTCAAACAAATTCAAAATTTTGCGGAAAATTATAAATTCTACTTTGAACTCGTTTAATTATACTAAAATATTTACCAGCTACTACCCCATAAAAAATGAACGAGATACACTTATTTAATGACGTAGAGCTTATGGAGAAATTATGGCTTCCCCCTAAGGCTTTGTTTCGTCGAATTTTTAATATTGAGGATAATCCAGTCTTTTGTCTCTTACAACAGGTTTGATCTGCCTGTATTAGGATGGCACTAAGCTGTTGACAGCTTTTGTATTTTACATCTATTATAATATACTTCGTGTGAGGTAAGCCAGGAGGCTCAGGAGAATATGCGTGTGACTGACGCGACAGGTTGTGGGTTCGATTCCTACGCGAGGAAATTAAATATTTAATATTTTCATTTTTTATGGTATCGATGCAAAGCGCGGCGTTGAGAGCCGCCGCTCTACAAGTAATACCTCCAGATGTGGGTGGCAAGCGACGAGCGGAGTGTCTTAACACTAGGCTGCCTTGCTACATGTAGTATACAGTGTGAAGCTGAAAGAAAATGAGTTTGTTAAATAATTACTTGTATTTTTTTAGGAGCTTTTTTGTCAATTTTGGTAGAATAAGTTATGTTAGTCTCAGTTTGATAAGCAATACTTATTTTATTATGATACCACAAAAGGGTATGTGGGGGAGGTTGATGGCATTGCGTTTGGGACGTTCTCTCTGGCTACCCAAATATATATAAACCGGGAAATTAAAATAACCTTATTATTTTTTTACATCTCCTTTTTGGGAAATCAAATCCCGCTAAAAAGTTGCACTCGAAATTTTAAGATAAGATACTCTATATATCTATAGCTTAAAGATTACACACACACACGTGTGATTATACACACAGCAGGGTAGGTAGAAAAAAACTGTTAGTGTGTGTTAAAACACTCCGTTCCCCACTTAAAGATTCCAATAGGACATATATATTTCTTTACTCACAAATACGTAAAACTTGATAAGCACGATAACCGAGAACACAAAAAGTAACAACGCTATCAAATAGCTGTTTATATGGGAAGTGTGTGAATTACATGAGTTTAGATTCATAGAATTGCTTCAGTGGAGTGTAAAACGCGTGATAAAAAATAGCTGCAAGATCTAAAGTAGAATGTTAATAACATATACAGCATACATTTTTAATTTCAAATTAAAATAGTAAAATTCTATATTATTTTTTAGGTATCCGCATATAATTAGCAACCCTAGTACACCTAGTTTTAAGACACACCGTTTTGCAATGTAAAATTTTTGACACATTGTATATTGAGTGGCAAAAAAAAAGACAATGAAAATAATGAATTCCCCTAAGTTGGGATTGAACCCGTCACAATAACCATTACATTTACAATCAGATGAGATGCCGCTGTGCCGGAATAATGATTGTTTACTCAAATCTTATGAGGACAAAATTAATGATATAAGGTGTTGACTTAGGCCAATATTTACAAATCGCTCTTAGATAAATAATATTTTATTTTATTTTATACATTAATTTGTATTATAAATGTAAAAAATTAGTTATTTAATTATTGCAGATATATAAGAAAATAATTTAATCAAAACTGATAGCAAGAAACTCATATAACATTTTATATTCTAAAGGCCTACAACATCAAAATGCGATCGTAAATTTCCAGGCTCGTCCAAGCTATTCTTATTTATGTGGAAATACAACAAAAGTGCGAACGTCGCTATTTGGAAATTGTGTTGAACGTGACGTGTAAAAGTTTTGCTTCCTGGTAGTTCGAATTGATTTTAGTTTTTCAATTTATTTTTCGATATTTTGAATGGTAATAGAAGCCGTTGTAGCTCAGTGGAACAGCTGATTGTAAAAACAATGGTTGTGGATTCGACTCCTATAAGGGGAAATTAAATTATGTCTTGGATTAGTAACGAGATCGAGCGCGGCGTTGAAGTTCCCATTGGTACTAACAGATACTAGGCAGAAAGTGGGAAAATATAGTGTTTTGACACTGGGTTCCCTCTGGGTACCTGAACTAGAAAAATAGTTTAATGTAGGGTAAATTTGATTCAATTGCGTGTTACAATTCAGGCTTTGCTGTGTAACGTGGTATTATACAAAACGTCCGCTCTAAGCTCTTAATTCCCTAATGGCAGCGCGGCCGCGGGGTCGAGTGGGGTGACCAGTTTAAAAACATTTACGTTTTTTGCTAAAAGATTATATGTATTTACATAATTTATTTACTTTCTTATTTTAATTATATTTCCCGTTTGTTTAGTGATCCCTGTTTTAAACGAAGATCGTGGATTCGATTTCTAGCCTATGACTGTTTAAGAGTATGTTTTAATATCCATATAAGTAAGGAATTCTACAGTTTTTTACAGCACAGAATTGCATCATCTAATTCCACCAAATGAAGAGAGCAGAAATGTGTCATATATAAAAAATAACTATTTTTCTTTTTAGTAGTGAAGAGAAATTATAATTATATATTTTTAGCAGTTTTTTAAGTACGAAACCTATTGTTAAAACACTCCGTTTCCCCTACCGAAAGGGGGACCTATACATTCCGTCTTTATGTAAGAGAATTCCATAAGGTGAGAGAAATTAATACTATCCCATACCTTTCATAAAGTGAGGTTCATACAAATGTTAATGATTTAATTACGTACGTACGGTGGAGGTTTAATGGATTAGCTCTAGTTGGTCCGGAGCGAGCGGCGATGTGGACACTGTAGTAATATACATTTTCTATAAAATTTACTTGAAATAAGTAAATTTGGGGGGCAGTCGTGACGTTGGGGTCCAAGTGTGTGACTATAAGCACTACTGGTTGTGGATTCGATGGAATCTTATATTTAATTTTTTCATTTCCTCGATCTGGTCTCTGCCAGTCAATACGAAATTCCTCTAGAACTTGGCAAGAAATGGGGAACGGAGTGTCGTAACACTAGGCTTCCTCTGCTTTCTTGCTGTATCGCAAGCTGCTTGTAACACAGGGGCAAAACTAGTTTTTTTATATATATTAAAAATGATATTTTACATGGAAAACACTTTAAAATATTATAAAATCTTTCCATTCTCTTTCCACCCACCTCGAAACGTCGCATGTTATATGAGGGTACACAATGCACTGCACAGCTTATATACGACAGTTTTATATTCAATATAAATGATAGTGCTATAAATTTCTATTGTACGTTTAAATAAACAATATTTCATAAATTATTTTTAAGGAATAATAAAAGGAGAAAATTAAGTTTCAATTTGATTTAGCTTCCGCCGTATCATCATCAGCACAGCGGGGAAATGAATCAATTCCCCCGAATGGAAGTCGAACCCCTAACCTTAATCAATATACTAACATATATATCCATACATACCAACATATATATATTTGTGAGAAAGTTCAAGCGTACTTACAAGATATTGAGACCACGTACGTACAAACGATTGAAAAGAAGTCCGTAGAATACTTTCGAAAGTGGGATTGAATTTCTATGAAGTTAAGTACACGGGATTTCTATCTTTTACAATTTTAGTTAAATTTTTTTTTCTTCCTTATTTTAATAGGTACTCATCTCTCTTTTTTATGCGGAAGGTAACCTTATCTAGGTTACCTCTCCGTTCTCTACTTTCCGTATATGTGTTAGTGATAGAACCCAAAATAGCTATAAAGGAAAAACTAAATTATTTGTGATTTATTAAGACTTGTGAAACAACTCTGTTGTGTGCGAGATACAGCGTGAAGCTGAAGCTGAAGCTGATGAAACAAGACAAGAGGAAAAGAATGAAAGAAGGATGAGGATCCCCAGAGTGCAAACATGGGCGAAGAGGTTGATGACTGTGGAAGAGGCATGAGAAGTACGCAGAGTCCGTAGCGCTTAACGCCTAGAAAAAAATAAAAGGAATATTTTCAATACAAGAACATTATTTATTCCACTACTTTCTAAGTGGAACTTGAACACACCCACAGTGCCTTAGAAAGTATGTAGTAGGAACTTACTAGTTCATAATTTTTCACAAACCAATCTTGATTTTTGCAAATGTAATTTAGAAAATAAACACATTGTCATATTTACAGCATTCCAGAACCTCACTGGCATGAAAGCCCTTCAGCTCTAACTTATCACATGTAAATCTTCGATTTAATGTATTTTAAACTTTATTATATTAGGAATAAGGTATATTTTCATGATTTTTTGAGAGATATTTCAGAAGAGCGGTATAATTTCATGAATATTAAATTTTATAAGCGACAGGGCTCAATAAAAAGTTGACGTGCGAATGTTTTAGATTTCTTTGTTGTTTGCTCCATGTGGAAACAGTACTGTGGGCTGTAATTTTTTTAATGCAACTTTTTAGTGTGTAAATGTTACGTCATTATAATAGTGGAGACATTTTAAATAATTCTAGGGTTCCGTAATTTATAAGGAACGAAGGAACTCTTATAGGATCATTTTGTTGTCCGCCTATCGGTCTGTCAATTCCATTTGTCTCAAGATCACAAGGACACATACCCATATATCACATAAAAAAATAAGCTTCTAAATCAATGCAATCAAAAGATTCAATTATTTTTTAATCACCGCGGAATCAAAATCTATATATAGGGTACTAACCCTGGACCTACAGTTCCAAAAGGCGAGGGTTCAAATACCGCTATGTAATTTTTTATGCTTAGAAATTGTAATGATTTTTTAATATATTTATATATATGAACTTCACACTGTATCTCGCATACAGCAGGATAGGCAGAGAGAACCTAGTGCTAATACACTTCGTTCCCCACTTTCCAACAAATTCTGGATTGAATTAATATTTTTATAATTAATAAAATTTACTTTTGTTACAGGTAAGAAAATTCTCTCAAAACTTCGTGGAATTGAATACACGAACTATGTATGTAAGTAATTGTTAAAGAGCTTTTTTATTAATTTACTTAAATATATTATATATCATAAGTGGTGCAATTCGATTTTTTAATATGAAATCCGTACCGTATTTTAAATGTACCTATCCTAAAAATAGATAATATTTTTTTTTATTTCAGAAATAATGAAAAATAAATAGTTAAAGATAAATTACTTGTTAACATGAAAACAAGCTTTGACAATGTTTCTTTTGTACAAATCGAATATTCATATACGTGTTCTAGATAGCTAAGTAAGCGGTTAATCTCTTTGAGATCTGTCTTTGAGAGTAAGTTTATGTATATGTATAACGAAAACAATATAGGTATATGTTTAGAAGCAGCTATTACAATTTGGGAGACCTCAATTTTTTTTATCCCGCATATAGGAGGGTAGGCAGAAGGAAGTTGGTGTTTTTATTTTATTATTATTTAAAATTAGATATGGTCAAAAAACACTTCTATAGCTCTCACTCATCACTCCGCTCTGCTTTCTTTAGTATACTATGATAAATCAGTGTTTTAATTTGATTAGAATCATCTATTCCACATTTTTATTTTATTTTATTAACTTTTTTATTTTTTTATCTACGATTTAGCAATTTATGTAATGGAATGTCCTTTATTTAATTAAAGAATAAAAGACCCTCATAAGCCCTCTTAAAAGCAACTCACTAAATCAATAAGACCACCAAATATCAGCATTCCAATACAAATATCAATACACGAACGTCATATTGTTATTATTATAGTAATAATTTTCAATATTAATAGTTTTATTATAGCAATATCTATTAAAGGCACAATAAATACAATATAACGCTGTCTGGCTGCCGGCATCGTACTGTAATGTCGGTAGGGATGACATAAAATTTTATAAGACCTGCACCACTTCTAGACTACTTGGTTTTTTTTTTAATTTCTTGATTATACGAGTTAAGTAGAAAATTTAATGATATATGGAACATATACCATAATTCATTTTTGTATAAAGGAAAACTATACCTGCTTCAATAGTATCTATACTAATTTCTATACGTCTTCTCTATATTATGTCTAATATTGTAAAACTGAAGAGTTTGTTTGGTTGAATATGCTCATCTCTGGAACTAATGGTTGAAAAAATCTTTTTTCGTTAAATAATCAATTTATTGACACTATACTATATATATTACATCAATTGTGGTAAGAGAGGTATGAGGAGACCTCGTCTGACCTTCGATAACACAGTATCTTTGATACTGGAGGAAGGTCACGTAAAAAGCATGAGGACCCCCCAAAGGGCATGTATGAAGAGGTCGATGACAGCGGACGAGGCGAAAGAGGTGGGTAGAGACCGTAGCGTTTGGCGTTCCGTTCTCTCTGACTACCCCGCTAGTGATAAAGCTTGAAGTTAAGTATATTTGCAAAAATATGATATATGTAACAGAAACAAGAGAGTAAGAGAGCTTCTGTTGCGTATTATGTATTCTAAGTTATTTTTGTATGACAACGCGGGCAAAGCCGCATGAATATTTAAGTAAAATAATAAAAGAAGTATCCACTTGAGTGAAATGAGGAAGGCAGTAAATCTAAATCTATTTCTTTCAAGAATGAGAACGAAATGTTCCAGTGACGGATGGCAATATTGCCTGAACTGCATTTGCATTTCACTGTAGCTTGGAACCTAACTTACTGCACTTGATTAAAGTAGAATAGAGGTATATATATATATGTGTAATATAATATGTATCTATACGTATGTAAGTTTATTTTAGACGTTTATATTAATTAGTGTGTTGGTAGTCGTGGCGTCGACGGTTATGGGTTCGAATTCCATTCGGGGGGGAAGAAATATTTATTAACGTTTATATTTCCATTTCTTCGCTCTGGTGTCGAGGCAAAGGGCGGCAATGCCTCTAGAATTCGGTAGAAAGTGGGGAACGGAGTAGGTTAGGTAGGTAGGTAGGTTCCCTCTGCCTACCCGGCTGTGTGCGGGACACCGCGTAAAGCTGATTTGATTTGATTTGGATATTGTACATCTTTTGTTGAACAAAGGCCGTATCAACACCATAAAGTCTTTCTTAGAGCAGCGGCATAGTATCTGGTTGTAAAAGCGACGGTTGTGGGTTCGATTGTTAGGCGTGGACTCACTCGAGGAATTAAATATTTTCATTACTTCGGTCTAATAATCAGGCAAAACGCGGCGTTGAGTTTCGCCACTTAATTATCAATATCTAAGAAGAAAATTGGGCGGAAAGCGGAGAACAGAATATCTTAACCCTCTACCTACCCTGATATATACGGGATATAGCGTGAATCTATAAAAAAAACAATTGAAATAACCTGACACTATTCTCGTATTAAAGAATATTTTCCTAACTTTAAAGTAGTTTTCAAAGGCTTACTGTTACCGATTGGATTGGGTTCGATTCTATTGCGATAATCCCGGAATTGCGGGTTTCGAAATCCCGTAATCCCGGCAAAGTGTTTGTAAACTGCACTTATTGGATTTCAGCACCTTGCACTTCTTGTTAAGACTAAGACGGTTTTATATATGTGGAAGTTTTATTAAAATTGCTTTTTTGTTTTAATTGTATTTAGATGCCGTCGTTGTCTGGCGTCTGACTGTGAACGTGACGATTGTAGGTTCGATTCCCATTCGAGGAAATTAAATATTTAATAATTTCATTTTCTCGCTCTAGTAACGAGGCCAAGCGCGGGATTGAGCTCCACCAGAGAGGTTCCAAGGTTCCCGAAGCTAAAAAAAGAAAAAATATTATAATTAGTTATTACACTAACCTAATAACATGTTCAACCGATCACCGTACAAATATTTACATAAAATGAATATACCATAATATAAAGCTCATCAATAACTATTAGAAACTAATCGAGACTTCGCAATGCAAATGAAACTTCCTGTACGTAACGTCAGGTGGCAGCGATCGTTAGGGCTTCCACGTTCTAACTGTATCCTGGATCTAGGAGTCTAGACGCGTAGTGCTCCGAACTTCTATAGCGATAGAACTTCGACAAACTTTGCGAAAATCCAAAATGTATACGGAATTGCAGCTAAATAGTTGAATTTGATAGTTATTTCTGATAGTAAACTGGACGGTTGTGTGTTCGATTCCCATACAGGCAAAAGTAAATGTAATAATTTTATTCTTTCTCTCTGTCGAGCGGCGAAACGAGCCAAAAGGCGGCGTCAAACTCCGAAAACGGAGAACGGAAATGTCTTGATGGGGACACAATGTCTTTACGCTAGGTTCCCAGATTTCCTATATTATACTAGTTTTTTTTTCATTAAAAGCCATACATATACGAGTATAAAAGATATTATTGTCACAAACTTTCTATGTGACAATCGTCCCCTAATAACGCCGTGGAAGTTCCACCGCAATACAATTATATTAGCGAGTTCACTTTGAAACAACTTTTGTCATTCAATTAGATTCTTAGATCGTGATCGTTGTTATATTAACTTTTGTATTGTAAATTGTGTGTTTGTATGGAAAAATATTAAATATCTTTAGTTTTTTCAAATATGTTTATCATTTTTGTATTTTTTATAATAATTTTCGTAGTCCTCTTAACTTCTTATAGACAAGAATTGAGAAAGAAGACTTAGCAATAAGTATTCGTAAGTAATATCACAAATATCATTTGACTTAAAAAGTAGGTATATGTAACAAAATATGTATTTATAATGAAACGTTTAGTATATAACTCTCCCTTTGCAGTCGGGAAAAATAAACTATAGCAAGTTAGACCAAGGGAACCTATTTGACTCATACAATAATCATTCTTACTTATTTCTTCTATCTCTTTATCGTATTTGGTAACTTAAGAATCAAACGCGGCTTTGCCCGCTTAAATTTATTTGTTATATTATAGCCAAATTATACAAAATCTTTACATAAATACATACATACGTTTTAGATGAAATTTTATAGTAATATAGTTTATACATAAAGCTATATTGCTTTAAAGGTTTATCAAAATTCGTTCAGTAGTTTTTGCATTAAAGGGAAGAAGCATCTATCTTCCATATTTCATATTTATAATATTGTGTTTTTCGAAGTTTCAAAAATAATTAAAATAGAAATAGGCTGGAATAGGGAAGTTGTTGGGGAGAGAACAAAAAGCCACTGATTGTTCGCACTTTGAGTAATTTGCGAGGTCTTTAGCCTCGATCGCTCCGAATCGAACACTTTTTAAGGATGGGTGTAAATTGAAGTGACGCAGGCGTTTCATAAAGGAGTTTTTAACGAGAATTTCGTTAGTTCGTCAATTTTTTTGTTTATTTTAATACTGTCTGAAGTTTTAAAGGGGGGAGTTTTAGTTATAAATTCTAAATTTTAATATTTTCACCTATATATATTGGAACTTCACTACATTTTGTCTACAGGGGTGGATAAATGAAAAAAATAAATAAACATAACCCTTCTTTCAAGGGAGCATCGAACCCACAACCAACGTGCTCACTTTTGGACGTTCTCTCCACGCCACGATAGCCTCATATATTTTTTAGTTATCTTTTATAGATTGATTTCATTTCCCTGTTTATCTTATTTGAGTTTTATAATATAAGCATAGCTATAAGCATACAGATAATGTATATTACCTAAACCTACTACGAAATATTAATATATTAATATTACTTAAGTGGAAATTGAACCCGTAACTATCCCAACAGTAAGTCAACACCAAAACTAACCCTGGATTATGATTGCGTTTAAATAACATATTTGCTGCGAAGTCCGGCTTAATTTAATTTATTCATGTTCTGAAGTCCAAGCGATACTGACAGTTGTTGTATGCATACTAAGTGCGGTTATGCTTTAAATATAAAATTGCTTAATATGTGTGGTCTTAGAGAGGTTGTGGATTCGATTCCCACTCGAGGAAATTAAATATTTAATATTTTGATTTCTTTGCTCTGGTATCGATGCAAAGCACGGCGTTGTGTTCCGCCACTCAACCCGCTATGCCCCTGGAATTCAGCGGAATGTGAGGAACGAAGTGTCTGAACATTAAGCTCCTTCTGCATGCCCAGTCATGCAGGATTCATGTTACATGCAGGATGGAGTTAGAAAAAAATGAGATCCTGAACCAGTGGGCCAGCGAGATGAAATTGTACTTGATTAATTATTGATATTATTATTTTTTTCACTTCTCCGCTCTGGTAAGTAAAATGCGGATTTGAGACCATCTACTAAAATAATGCATATAATAAATATCTCAAAAAGTGGGCATAAAATGAGGAACGAAGTGTATTGACACTCGGTTCACTCTGCCTATCCTGCTACGTGGGAAAGCTGAAGCTGCTCTACAAATATTTAAACATAATTTCCATCCACAAGTTATTTTGATTCAAAGTTATTAAGTGCCTAAGTGGCATTCACTTTAATCGATGCATGGAATTTACGTTGTGCATATTGTATGAGCGGGAAAGCCTTAGATGTAGACATCGCCTGTTATGCTATGAAATTCCCTTGATAAATTACAATATACTGAAATCGACTCTATCGTTCTAAATATATCATAAGTTTGTAAAATACAACGATTATAGGTTCTAATACTTCTGGGAAAATTTGTATAGTACTACCTTTTTTCCCTGAAAGCAGAAAAGACAGATTTTGAACCGAATTTGGCATAATAAAAAGTTCTCATTGAGGCCTTGGTGGTTTTGTTCTTCGAGTGGCACAGTTTCTAACCGTAAGCAGGGTGGTTGTGTATACGACTCCCAGTCGAGGTGAGCCAATTATTTTCATTTCTTCACTCTGAAGATTACTAGACAAATTGCAAGGAAGATTTGAGCCAATACACCAGTTGATTTCGTCTTAACTAGGTTCCCTCTGTCTATCCTGCTATACTCGTATGTAGGATACAAGAATAAAATTATCATTTTCACTAAATATCTTTTGATGTTTTAAATATTAATTAAAATTATACAAAAAAAACTTACAGGTGAAAATTAAAACCACATTTTCAACACTAGTTTTCTAGTTTAAGCTCTGGTAATATTTTGGACGTCGCATGTCGGTTAACAACCTTCGTTCAAAGCAATAAGCGTTTGTTTTGCAATTATAAGTTTCGCTACTACAATGTTTGAGTGAATGTTTAGAGTTATAAACGGATTGTTTTTAGAAATTATATAATTAATTTTTCATTGGTTTTTTAGGGTAGTGATAAGACACTGTGTTACCCTACTTTCTGTCCTGTTTTCGAGATGTTGAGTGGTGAAACCTAACGCCACACCCTGTCTTCTTACCTGAGCTAGAAAGAAAATAATTAAATAAAAGTATACATATATACAGCTTTAAGCTGTATTTCGCAAATAGCAGGGTAAGCAGAGGGACCCTTATGTTAAGACCCTCTTTCCATTCCCAATTTGAGGATTGAGTATTGAGTGGCGATCGAACCCTCAACTGTCGAGCTTACAGAGAAACCTTGCTTAAATCGACGTCATTTAAGGCTACGACCAAACAAATTACCAGAAATAATTGATTCTAATACATTGGCTTAGCAACAAAGTGTTTCAAAGTTTTGCATGGAAGTAGAGCTGGTGGTCGGAACCAGTCAAAGTTTGCTGTGTACGTGAATACAATCAGGCAGCCCAACCAGATAATTGAACGAACCTAACTTATTCGTGAACATGAACGACCTGGATATTAAAGACTTGTTCCAAATTGCTAGACAACGTATGTGAATTTCTTGAATATGTACTAATAATAATATTAGTATAGATTTAATAAATGCGATCGTCCAAATATAAACAGTTTATTATTTTTAGTTTGTTTTAGATAAATGCGCTTATCTCAGGAACTAATGGTTCGAATTGAAAATTCTGTTTTAAATCCGAAATCCGAATAATGTATAAAAAATACATGAGTATATTCTTAAGTATAAATTAAAGAAAATAAATAAAAAAAATGTATTATAATAAAAATATATTTAACTACATTTAAATCATTTAAAAAACTCTATTTAAACGAAAAATAAACACAACATTAATTATATTTCTTAATTAATTTACATACACCACAAAACGACGTAAGAATAACCAACTCTTTTAAAACCATATCCCATAATAGACCAAACGCGTCGTGCCATTATAAAATCTTAATTAAGTGCCGCAAATTAAAAAAATGCAAATGTTAAACTATTTTCTTCGTTCCAACAAAAATATTTTTAAAAAGTTAAAATTGACATGTAATATAAATGTTAATTACTCCTGGCGTTGCCGGTGGTACCACGCTGGGCGCCAATTACTGCCGCGGTCAGGTGAGACGACGATCGTTAGGTTGAGAGCGGAGTTTTGCTCTGTAAAATATCATTTCTGAAATAACTGTTCTACTATGAAATTCCCTCGACAAATTACGACATGCTGAAATCGACTCGCCGTGCTAAATATGCCATAAGTTTGTCTAATAGCAATGGTTATGAGTTCTAGTACTCCTAGGGACTCTTTTATATGTATCCTTTTAACTAGTAGCAGAATAGCCAGAGAGAAATAGGACTTCATGGCGTAGTGGCATCAGCATGCGTCTGTAAACGCGACTGTTATGAGTTCAATTCCCACTTAGGGGAGTGAAATATTGAATATTTTCATGTCGCAAAACAATGCAATGCCTCGAGAATTTGATGGAAAGTGGTGAACAGAAGTGTGTTAATGGGAACACAGTATCTTAACACTTGGTTCCCGCGTTCCCTTTGCGTACCTTAGTCTGTACGAGATATGACGTGAAAGTTAAAAAAAATATATTTTGCCATATACTCGTACATATGTTTATAACCACTATTGTGCCGCAATGTCGTTTACATATTTTTTCATATCAGAATATATAGCGGTGCTTTAATTCATCTTTCCTAAACGCAGGTGCCCTAAACTACTTGTTTTAAGCGCAAAAATATTGTAAACTTTGTAGTTTTAATAAAAGGTTCCATAAAGAATTTATTACAATGAATTATTAAGCTAAACATGATTTATTGCGGCGAAACGATTTTACGAGTAGCACTACAAGAAAAATATTTGAATTTTGTACAGAAGGGTAAAATGAATAAAAAGGTAATGATATTTAAATTAATTTAAATAACTTTTCTTATATACTTTTAAATCAAGAAACTCTCCGTTCTCCATTTTCGGCCAGAGTCGTGACACAGACAGGGTGTTGAGTAACGGAAACAGATGCTATGATTTGCCTGGCCAGTATATAGTAAAGAAAACTATTAATTCCTTCGAGTGAGAATAGAACCTACAATCATCCTGTTTACAGTCAGACCCAGTTACACCTACGTATGCATTTACATATAAAAAAACTTACACAAACAAAAACAAAGAACACAATTGAATATTCCACGTAAGTAAATAATAATAAATAACGATAAATAAATATAAAATTGATATTACTGTGCAGATCAAACAGTGATATTGCGAATGACACGGCTAAAGCAAACATTTTGTGGCCACCGGCCCAAGTATTAACATAATGGGAATACGCCCGCGGCCACCATCGATCTATAATGTTTTATCTAAGGTATAAGATATATTTTACTATATAAGTAGTATATCTTACTGTATAAGTAGTAGTATAGTATATATCTTACTGTATAAGTAGTAGTAGTCGCCGCTCACAAGTTTGACTGCGTGGACTTTAGGTAAAATGGTAAATCCGGTTTTACCAGTTCCCATAGCGATTTCGGGAATTCCCCATAAAACTTAAAAATTGAATTACATCTTTCTACGCCGCGTTGTTTTATCTGTGCATTGTTTGTCAGTCAGGTAGTAAAGAAAGAGTTGTATTTATGTACAATTCTATACTAATAAAGAGAGTAATATCTGTATGTATTGTTGACACTATATTATGCTACTTTCGACTGAATGGGATGGTAGTGGGTTCGAATATAACTAAAGTTTACAGTGAAAAAAAATCACCACGTCTTATTACTTGAAATAAGTCGTTGGGTTACGTCACTCAACATATAATGTCTCGAAAATCGGGTGAGGCATGGGGAACGGAATGTCTTAACAATGGGTTCCCGTACCGGGTAACGGGGTAGCGGGCTATTAAGCTGTTTTGCTTCACTATAAAATCACAACATTAATTTACTGATGATAACCTAGCACCTAGATGTGTAAATATCAAGATTTTTCTCAGTTATTCTAGGATATTGTAAACATAACCGTATATGAAGGGTGTACCGCCGCGGGCCCGTCCCGCCCTTTTTTATTTATTTCTATAAATCAAACATTTTATTAGCATAGTTTTACGTATTCGTACAGCGATAAAACGTTATATAACGAGGGTCCATCTGAGGGCAGCGCGCATTTGAATATATCTACGACCATTATTTGGCAAACGCCATTTTGCGTACATTTCTTTTGACGTTTGGAAATATTATAAGAATAGGTTGAAAATGAGTTGTATTTGTGGTATACATTTTCATTTTAACCGACTTTCAAAAAAGAGGGTTTTAGTTTAACTTACACCTACCTATGTAATAATGCTGGAATTGTGTGCTTAAGTATGAGTCCATATCGAGATGATTTAATATAACTATATATATCTATTAGATTACCTTAAGACAAATTTCTTAAGCAATTATTACTATTGTACTTGCTGGCTAAGATCTTTTTTTAAACAGAAAATTCGGCGTAAAACTAAAAAAAACACTAATTATCACTAAACTACGAATTCCATTTCCTACAAACACTAAGTTTTTAAGTCCAGAAGTAAACAAGCGTGGGTTTGTTCAAGTCAGAGGTAGTTAAGAAGTATGTAATTATCCATAGTTGGTACATTTTTCAGGTGGCGCTTTGTTCGTGCCGCTCTCAGCATGGTTGATTAAGTTTTCAGTACGTGGGGCTATAAAAGTTCGTTTTAATTTTTCGTATTTTTAGAGTTTTGTCTGTTTTTTGTCCATTTAAAGATTTTTCGTATTTATCGGTGGAATCCGTTACTTTTATATTTCTTCCAAACTTCATTGTTTTCATTGCCTTTATTCTTCTGTAGGAATATTATAGAGCTGAAAAGTTCTTTGATTGAATGTGCTGATCTCCGAAACTATTGAGTCGAATTAGAAAGTTGTGAAAAGTGTTTGATTATCCATTTATCGTTTCAATGTAACCCACTGTCACTTCAGTTAGCTTTTGGGATACTTCAGTATTAATTAAATATTAAATATGGAAATATGTATAGGTTACCTCGGGCACTTAAAATAACTTATAAAATTCTATTGAATTCTTTTAGATATTTTTTGTATATCTTCATGCATTTAATTAGCCAAACATAATTAATAATAGATTTATTCTCCACTCTATTCTCTTATCCGCTACTTAACGTGCTGGATGGAATAAAATTTTTAAAATTAACATAGGACAGTCACCTCTTTCCTAATGGCCCGACCATTAAGAAGACTGCTTAAGCAAACCGCTAAGTCTAGCGAGCAATAAATAAATTCAAACTCCATTGTTTTACCGTAATTCGTATTTTTAAGATTTAACTCCAGATGTTCAGTATTTATAGCTCCCGAAGTTTTTCTAATACAGGCGTATTAGAAAAGTTTTCCTTTGCATTATTTAAAAAAAAAAAAATTCACGCTATATTTCGCATGTAGCAGGGTAGGCAGAGTGAACCTATTATTAAGACACTCCGCTGGTCACTTCCAGTTTCCGCTGGTTTCTGGAGGCACTGAATTTTGAGTGGAGGAACTCAACGCCTTTGCATCGACACCAGAGCGAAGAAATGAAAACATGCAATATGTCATTTCCTCGGGTGGGAATCGAACCCACAACCTGTTGCGTTTACTGCTCATACACTTGTGTGCCTGCGTCACAACTGGCCCCCACCTGAGCAAGGAACCAAAGCAAGGAAATGATTCTAGATAGATCGATAGATAGATAAAATTACATATCTATAGATATTATTACCTCGATGTTTTGTCCAGTTTATAAAAGTCGCGTCTGTTGTTGACCTTGTCTGAACTTTACATATTAATAAACATTCAAATATGTCTAGATATTTAGATTTTAATGAAAATTGAAGTATTTCAAAACTATTATATTAATTATTTCTGAAATTTTATTGTATAAGTATGTAATAATTTCATTATATTCGCTCTGGTGTCGAGGCGGAAAGTGTGGAATGAAATGTCTTAACACTAGGTTCCTTCTGCCTACCCACCTTTTATATGCGGGATACAGCGTGAAGTTGATAATAAAGAAAGTAAAACATATAATATATAAACATAATATGAATGTGCATATATATGTAACGTACATAAAGACAAGAATCACGTCGCTCCAGCTAATGTTCTTAGTATTTTTCGTGTTATTGCCTGCGGTGCGTCCTTTTGAAATATAACCTACATGGTAAGAATACTGAAGTCTGCTCACATTATTTATTAAATGACAATGTTCCTTGCCTTTGCCTTGCCAAAGCTACACAGAAATGTCAATTAGAGCTTAACTGATATTATAGAGGTAACAGTATATGAATTTATAGCGATTTGATGTCAGTTAAATGATGATTAGTGTCTCTGAGTGTGGGTGATTGTGAACATTTTTATTTCTTTACATTGGAAGAACGACGCGCGGTGTTCCGCCACTTAGTTCTTAGTTTTAGTTTCTGAGAAATTTGGGAACAAGTACAAAAATATACTAACTTATACTTGCAAAATTTAGGATGCGTACTTGCTAGCTAATTCCAACAATACCAAATACGAGTATATACAAGTAAAACTCATAACCTCCTCTTTTAAATCGGGTTAAAATATTAAGCATAGCCTTTCAGAAGATAATTTTTCCTTTCCTGAAACAGACCTGCAACTAGATCTCTCAATTAATATTCTAATCTTATTATCAGTAATTAACCGATCGCTTTCAAGTCTCTGGAGAAATCTGCAATTTTTACCTTAATTTGTTAAGAGTTTTCACTTTTTCACGTTATAAAAGGTTTTTTGTGAAGTAATATAATTATTTTGTTACTTTTATTCTTCGTAGATTTGATAGAGATGGGTTAATGAAACAAAAAAAAAATATCTTTTGGGCTTTTGTGTGTTGGGTAATAAAATCCAACACTTTTTTATTTTGATACATACGAGTGTTTCTGATATTGATATTTATGTATATCTTTAGCTTCCCGCTTCATCATGCATATAGCGGGATAAGCATAGAAAACATAGTGTTTTAACCCTAAGGACATTACGGGTTGAATGGCGGACTTTCTACATAAAAATAATTCACAACAAGAAATTGAATTCACAGTATTCCCGTTTTCAGCCAGATACCGACTCGTTATGCCACTACAGCCTTAACAGTTAAATATTGCAACTAAAAGCTTAAACAATACAAATTTAAAATAAACAGACAAACATTTATATGCAATTATAAAAGAGAATGAACCTCTCTCAGTTCCAAGTTGAAAATCACACTTCGTAGTTGCCAAAAACTTGATGAACTCGTAAAATGTACTCCAGCATTAATTAGCCTCGACGCTGTTGGAGCCATATTAGCATTTTTATGACAGAACCCTGAAACACTAACTGAAGTGGTCATATACATATATACCTATATGTTATATATAAAATATTTATTTTAGCACAGCGTGAAGCTCTATCCTGCACGTGGCATAGTAGACAGACGGAACCTGGGAACCTAGTGGTAAGACACTACTGTACCTCACTTTCCGCCTATTTCTCAAGGCATCATGTGTTGATTACCGGATCTTAACGCCGACCTTAATTTCGGCTTCGCACAGGGATTTCATTACATATTTTCTCCTTAACTAAATATTGAATATTGTTCTCAAGAGACGATTAAAATATACATAGGTAATTTTAATATATAAACATTTAATTACAAGACAAGATACCATTGTCTTTGAAAGGTTAACTAACTACACAATTATAGGATAGGCACTGAACGTCTGGCCGTCTGTCTGCTCGTCCCGTCGTGCGTGACGGATTTAACTAGAGCGTTAATTCATGCTAATTATTATATGATAATTTTTTATAAATTTGAGTTAAAATATTATTTAAAAAAGGGCGTTAGAAAGGTACTTTCACAGTTAAGGTGGCAGGCAAAGGGAACCCAGTGTTAAAACCCTTCGATCCCAACTTTCCACCGAATTCTCGCGACATTGTGTGTTGGTTGAGTGATGGAGCTGAACGCCGGGCTTATTCCGCTAGAGCAGGGAAATAGAAATAGAAATTAATCCGCCGAGTGAATCGAACCTACGGCCATTTGCAATGAAGATAAAATTATAATTTTTAATATTTTCTCGCTATATAAACTTAATAATAGATAATACAAAGATATTATTAAAAAAAAACTCTTCGTATACTTGTTTTAGTACCAACTAAAATACCTACACATCCACTATCGTCCGTAGAAGAAAAATTGGTAGAATAAATTCCGTGACAGTACCAGACCCTATCAAATTAGTTAAAAGGTCACCATCGAATTCCAATGGATCAGAAGTTTATTCCGAATATCTAATTACATTATGCAGAGTGACATGTCGACCCGCTTTACGAATAAAACATAGGTGTAGGTATATGTTCAAATATTAGCCTCATTTTGCGGCTTCGCCCGCTTGGTCCAATAGCCAATATCTAAAAATCTAATTTGAATGAAATGGGAATAAATTTTAATAAAAAGGTAACTCTGATCGCAAATATAGTAAGTTTATATAGCCTTCCTTAATAAATGGACTATAACACAAGAAGAGTTTTTTTAATAACTTACGTACTAAGCCAGGTTCCTTTTTGCTATCCTAGTATGTGCAGGATAGAGCGCGAAGGTACTTCTAAGTCTAGGGCCCTTTTTATTACTTTTACCTTTAAAAAATCCTGTTCATATTGACTTTAGTTTTTACCGGCGACTTCGTCCCCGTGGCAGTTTAATAAATAAGTTACATCGAAACTATTAACGTGATGTAACAGTCTTATAGCCTTTCTTAATAAATTGACTATTTAACACAAAAATAATATATTTTAATTCGAACCAGTAGTTCCTAAGATCACAGCGTTTAAATAAATAAAATTTTAATTTTTTAAATATTAATATAGATTATTCTTACGGTTTACATGTCGATGTGAAAAGTGAAAAATAAATTATATTTTGCTATAGCTACTAAATAAGTATGAATATTTTAATATTAACAAAATACGAAACAATTTTAAAATGGACGTCTGCTAGAACAAACAAGTGACATCTCAAAAAGCGTGCACTTGGTAGCTTTGGGTAGATTTCTCTTTCTCGAATTTTATTTTATACTTAGTAGAGTACTGTCGGCAAAAAAATTAAACTCTTTGACATTTGAAAAATTATTCTTCACAATGTTAATGTTTAAAATTATCGTTTTGTATAGACATTATATGAATATGAGTAAAGCAAATAGTTTTCATTAAATCTTTAAATGTATATACAATAGTTATTCCGTTACTAAAAGACAGACAGACAACGTATACACGAAATTAGTGAACTAAGAAAGTTTAAATTTGGCGTTTAAGTAGGTAGGTAGTACGAAAAAGTAGCAATGCGTTAAGTAATAATATTTTTTCAAAATTACCACAGAAACGGAAAAAAACAAGATTTTCTATCTTACGTTTTAAAGTCTATAGTGAATTATAAAATTATTATGCTGACTCTACATCATGTTTGAAATGTGTCGTACATTCCGCAATGCTGCCTGTATTCGAGACTTGCACGTGTGCATTTTAGTAGCGATATAATGAAGTAAAGTTAGCGAATGTTATTGTTCTCTAGACTCACATTACTTATACAAATGTCTTATTATGTAGAAGCAGTTTAAATATATCTTGCTTTTTCTACATAATAGGGTAAAATCGTTCAGGCACTCTGCTCTCTACTTTTTCCAAATATCGAAACATTGCATTTAGAGTGGTAATACTCAACACCACCAGATACAAATAGACAGAATCTTGCACCAGCATGTGATTCCCATAGATTTAAATTTTTGTGCAAAATTGTTACTTTTTAATAATTATAAATTAAAATATCTTTTTAGTATATTTATACATCACTCGTATCTTCAATAACTTTAAAACACTTTTTATTTATAATTTTTTTCATTGTTTCAGGTAATTCTGCTACTTTGGTCCACTGAAATCAAGAAAGAATAATGTTTTGATACAATTTATTGCTTGATCTGGGAAGCTTATTGTTTTTAATGTTTCCTTTAGGTACACTTTTTTTTTAACTGTTGTTTTAAGATACATCAAAATCAGTTAAATATTTTTTGCGATGAAATTAATAGCCTCACGAACATACGTGTACGTGGGGGCTTGGACCCTCAAGAAGGACAATGTTGACCTCATCTTACAATATAAATTTGTTTTAAATATTTTTTAAACACATTTACCACGTACAAGGATAACTAAGAGTGTTAAACCTCGCCACGCCTCTGTAAGAAGGTAGAGAGAACTTGGCGTTAAGACACACTGTTTCCCACTTTCAGTCCAATTTTCGAAATGTTCCGTATGCGAGCGAAATTCAACGCCGCGTTTTGTCTTCTTACCAGAGCGAGAGGAAATTAAAATAATTAAATATAATAATCGAACCCACAACTGTTGCGTGTACACACTGTGCTGCTGGGCTATAAGAGACTCTACCAATAAATAATATATTCCTACGCCTGTGTTGTGTTCGCACAGACAGACCTTAGCCGATTACAAGTAATTCAAAACCGTTTCTTGCGTAATACTACCGGTGCCCCGTGGTACATGCGTAATACCGATCTCCATAGAGACGTCAAATTAGATTCAGTAAAAGAGCACTGTCGCAAGCTCTCTAGTAGTTATTTCACTAAAGCCGAATCGCATCCGAATCCGCTGGTGGTAAACTCGTGTAATTACGCCAAACGTCGCCCGTGGGATCGCCGTCGACCCCGGGATATCTTAACCGATGATGCTGACCCCATCACTAAAGCGAACGACCCTAAATTTGTAGGTAGGGCCACACACAATCGCACACATACACGCTACGCACACCGTCCCCGCCGGTGGAGACGAGGTCCCAGCTTTACTGTGGCCCAATCGCGCCTCGGCGCGAGAGGAGCCCGCACTCATTAATCCAATAGGGCATCAAGAGCCCTCCCCAGTAGGCTTTGGTCGAACCGATCGAAGCAAAGCCCCCCACTACGAACGGTGTTCCCAAGTCGCGGTCCGAGTCTCAAAGGAGACGCCCTTGCGCCACTGTGTTCTCTTTTGTTGGTACCTTCCACGGTAGCCATGCCAAGGTCAGAGCTCGTCTAGCTCGGCCTCCCCAAGTCCGGTGACGCTGTAGAGGCCGATATGGCCAACAGCATACTGCTCAATCGAAAAACGAAAACGAAATAATATATTGCGTATATTTCGCATATACTTTGTACTTTAATAAGCTGATAATGTAGAAAGGTAATCAGAAACCTCGCGGGGTTTGTATCATACAGAATTTCTCTAATGGCCGGATGACGCTTAAATAACCTACGTTGCCTACAAAGAGAATTATTAATTTTATAATATGATTTTTAATTATAATCCAATTACATTTTGTGCTTCAGGCTCAGTACTATTTCTTTCTTTTGGAAAACGAAAAAAAAAACAATATCGTCCTAATTTTCTTTTAGTTTCTTGTGTGGAATAAGAACTGTTACTGTCACTCTGATGTCGTAAATTCAATGGTTGTGTGTTCGATTCTCACTCATTTATTTCTCCGATTTTATAAGACTAACTGGAAATAAAAAAAATATAATAAAAATAACCTAGGAATTTCTGAAATAAAAATTAAATCCAATCATCAAACACAAGTGAAGCATTTTTAACATTTTATTTAATCAACGTACTTTTCTTTTGTTATATAATAATTTAAATATGAACGTTTCCTCATCGCTCGAGGCATGTGAAAACAGACTTTTTACATTTTTACTTTTATACCCCTCTGTACGTTAGTAATTTTAGACCGAGGGGCGAACGCGTATGCTGTAATATATGTAATAAAATATTAAACAGCATGCAAATGCATTTAAAAAATAATGTATTAAACTATATTAAATAAATCTGGCACTTAAATTTACTTTTCACTATTAGAATTTATTATCCAAACAGTTACAAGCAAAAGTTATCTTACTAAAAACTTTACAAGATATTAGACTAAAAACCATTATGTGAACATTCTTAATTTAAAAACAGGTTAATTAAATAAAAAAAATATATTTTTTTACATTTAATTGTCTATTATCGTTAAAACCATGGAGACAATTAGCTCCATAAAAAAAATACAAACAACACTAAATACGTCAACAGTAGCTTAGACTATATCTACATATTTGTATTTATTCTAATCAAATCTTTTAATAAGAAAATGAAAGGTCTTAGCCGCCGTAATAAGAAGATTGCATCAAAGGCTTGCCTCGGGCTCGTTTAAATATTCAAAGAAAATTCTAGGGCTTAGTTTAAGCGAATAATGCCTTATTTGCTTGTAAATGCTAAACGACGCTCGCGTTGTATGTATAGAACTTACTTAATGTTGAAAATGTTAGTATAAACTATCAATGTAATTTACCTTTTGTATTTTAGTGTGTTGAGGGCATCGTGGTACAGTGGCATGCATTGTAAACGGGATGGTTGATGGTTCGATTTCCGTTCCGGGAAATCAATTGTTTTCATTTCCTTGCTCTGGAAGCAAGACGAAGGGTTCGTTGAGTTCCGCTACTGGACGAAAAGTTGGGAATAGAGTGTCTTAACTCTACTATATAGGAAGTAATAGGAAGGAATAGGTTTTACTCTGAGAGGTACTCTATTGGCATAGGCAAAAAAACGGCATAGCATAAACGGCTGTACCTTTTGATTGCATTAACTTAGATGGTTGATTTTTCTATGTGATGTTTTCTAAAAACACTGTGAATCCGAGTTAGATAGAGTATTAGATATTAATTTCAGTTTAATACTTCTACACGTTATCGGAAAAGGATTTAATAAACGGACAGAAATCGGTTTTGAGACCTTGTTGACGTAGCGGCACAAGGGTGTGATTGTAACGCGACGGTTGTGAGTTCGATCCCCACTCGAGGAAGTGAAATATTTATTTATGTTTATATTTCCATTTCTTCGCTCTAGTGTCAAAGCACAGCGTTGAGTTCTGCCCCTAAACACGCAATGTCTTAACACTAGGTTCCTGCTGCCTACCCTGCTGTGTGCGGGATACAGCGTGAAGCTGAAAAAAGATCGGTGTTTTTATAGATACCGACTTCTATAGACACTGACTCCTAGAAATCAGTTTTCCTTCAAAACTATACATAATTAATTTGTATCACTACATCATTCCATTTATAGGTAATATATACCTCTAATTTATGAAAATAAAATCGTTAGCACAAATTGGTGCCCAGCGTGGGGCAACGCGCCATCACAAAACAACGCAAACGACAGATTTCATTAAAAGTGTAGGTGATTGTTGAATATGCAGAGGCACTAGAGCTGCCTGATTGTATAAATCCATTTCAATGAGTACACAAACACTAAATACGTTATCATTCAAAATTATATGAAGAACTTTTAAGAATTGAGTGTAATAATACTCAATTCTATTAACAAATAGAAAGTGAAACTAAGAGATATAATTAAATATAATATTTTATTTAGGTATTGTATCAAGGTTAGGTTAGGGAGTGTAAGGGTAACGAAAACAACGTAATTTAGTGTTGTCCTGAAAAAAATATATAAAAGAAAATTAAAAAGGAAATCGTTTTACCCAAAATTTGTAATTATATTTATAAACATTCATAGTTGAAATATTAAGACATCATTTTCTAAAGAAAATAAATAACTATAAACCCCCATATTATATTATATGATTTTTCTAAATCCATATGAACAATGTACCAGAAACGAATTATTTTAAAAGGTTCCAACAACCAATACAATATCTATAACTAACTTATGTTTGCAGGAAGAGCCGGGCGCATGAAGCCTCGGCTTTCGAAGCAATTTCTAAAAAAGATACGCTTCAAAGGTATGTCGTAGAGAGATTTAGTTTGCGAGTGCTCTTCTTTTTATTGTAGCGGGTACTTTTTAGTTAAATGCTTTCTTAATAAAAGTTTGAAAATTTGAACGTGGCGGGATTTGAACCTGTGTCTCTTGGTAAGTTGTAATAAGCGTGTAAGGCGCAGGGGCACACTCGTGACTGTAAAGCGACGGTAGTGGGTTCGATATCCACTCGGGAGAATAAATGATTATTTATTAATATTTTCATTTCTTCGCTCTGGTACCACCACAAAAACCCACCGTTGAGTTCCTCCACTCAACACGAAATGCCTCGAAAAATTCAGCGAATATTTGGTGAAGCGGATTCCCTCTGCCTGCTATATGCGGGATACAGCGTGAAGCAGATTTTTTGATAAGAGCGAATGACGTAGTTGTCAAAGCGACGGCTTTTCAATCCCGCTGCGATCTAATTTAAATACGTTTTCTTAAGAAAGTACTTTTTTTCTGAGTGTGGAACGGCACTTTAAAAATGTCAAAAATACTTTTGTACTTAGTTTTATGTTTTGTTTTTATAGTTTTGTGTGTTTGTACTTCACATATTTATTTTAACTCTTCTATTTTATTTTAAAATTTCTTCCTGGGAAATATTTTATTATTTTCGAATATTTTAGTAATAATATCTGTTAAAGGGTTGTCTACATTAGTTATAAAAGTAATTTAAACTAAAATTAATTTAATTTAATTTTGTTTTTCAATTCTTGTTGTGTGTTTTGATTCTATCCCTTATATTATTATTATTTTGTAAGCCTCTACCTTCAATATATAATATTAAATAATTTTTAATTTAAAAAAAACAATTTGATAAGCAATGATAACATAATTAAATTTATAACCTTATCAATCCCTAAACTATATATAAATTAACTTACAAGTACATATATACCGTACTAACCATACCTTGCCTTTTCATTAAAGCCATACATAAATTTCCCCCCCAACTTGGCGCAATTAACGGTTGCCCTTTAGACGTTATCAATCAAAGCTGTCGGTCTCGATGACGTCCCAAATATTTGCTCGCTCTACTCGACTGTCGTTCGAGTTTACGTGTTAATCGTGTGTTGTAATATTAATTGATTGATTTATAACTATTTTATTTTCTCTGCATATTAAGTTAAAATCAGCTTCACGCTGTATCCCGCACACAACAGTGTAGATAGAGGGAACCTAGTGTTAAGAGGGAACGTAGTGTTAAAATTAATATTTTTTATATAATACTAGCGGCCCGCCCGCAGCTTCGCCTGCGTCCTATAAGTGACGTCCATGCAAAATTTGAGACTCCTAGCATTTGTAGTAATGAAGTTTCATACAAAATTTCAACCCCAAAAACAACCCCTTAGAAGTCGAATATTGCAAATTCCCGTCTTAGCGAGCACCTACGTCCTATAAGTAACTCCTAAGCAAAATTTGAGATTCCTAGCACATGTAGTTTCTGAGATTTCGTGATGAGTGAGTGACCTTTCGATTTTATATATATAGATAGATACACATATGTACAATCTTTTATATTTATCGGCATAGCGTTATATCGTAATTCGCAAGTATATAGCGGTGAATATATTAGAATGGATATTAAATATTTGTGCATAGAGCAAGCTTAGAGAAACCCCGATCTTGGCAGTGCCTTTGTCAGCTCCATTTCTTGATTATCCACAGAATATTTGCATTTTACAGTACACTTTAGGAGATAGCGCTTTCAAGATCTTACTATGAAACAAACATACTCGAACTAAACTACTGATGAAAGATATTTTATAATACAAAGCTTATTTTGTAGTGTAAGCTCTTTTACTATTGTCTTGTTATCGAATACGATTAAATTAGATAAAAAACAACACAAAATATAGATAAATTTTGCATATTTTTTTATTTAATAGATAAATTATGTATAATATTTACAATTTACAAGACAATCACCATTCACTTTTTTATGGTGCAAAATTCAAATTCAAGTAAATAAATGGATTTCTGACACCATGCTTTGTTTAGTAAAAATAAAATAATCTGTCAAGTACGAGTTGGACTCGCCTATTGAGGGTTCCGTACCAATTACATAATTGTATGTGAATGAAAAGTACAACTTATAAGCGTTTGCTAGCTTTACTTTGCGCGCATATGCACTCAAATTGTATGTAATGAACTACAAAAATTGGCTTGTAGTTTTTTTTATATCTAATTTTGATTTTCTTTGATTTATACTGAAAAGCTTACTTAAGACTGACTTTTCATAAAAAACTTAGAAATTTATTTTTATAGCTGTTCAATATTAATTTCAGTTTGATACCTCCAAAGGCTTCGACAGACAGACAGACCACAAAGAGACACTGTAAGGGTTCTGTTTATTTCTAATAAAATACGGAATCCTAAAACCAGCAAAATACAAACGAAATTGGGAAGAAAATTATAAATCAACAATACAAAGGTCTCCCTTAACAGGGGTCCATTATCGAGAGCTTTCAAACATTACGTATTCCCACACCACGCTCCATGTAAATTGAGACTCATTGATATACCTCATTCTGAAAACCATTGAATTTTCGAATAAATAAACCTAAATATTTACGCATTTACTAAATTTTAGAGGTTTTTAGTACTAATTTAACCATATTCGTCAAAACCTGCCCGCCCGTGGCGATGTAAGGCAGCGTCTGGTTATAAACACAATGGCTGTAGATTCGATTCTCTCTTTGAGGAATAATTATATTTAAATTAACGTTTTATCACTATGGAAGACAAAGCGAGTTCTGTCACTCAACACACAATATTACCAAAATTTGGACGGACGTTGAAATTGATTGGACGGACGTCCACTCCCCCTCCAGGTCCCCTCTACCTACCCTCCTATGTACAAATATATTTATATGTCGCTTAACTTTACATATCAGTAAACTTACATTCTCGAGTCGATATCTCGTTATTAGGTTACGACTATGACGACAAAATTATAAATAAAAAAAGAAGGATCACGCTTTTTCATCGATAGGCAGACCTAACCCAGTGTTAGAACACTTCGTTCCCTATTTTTATGAAATGGAGAAATGAAAATTTAAATATCATCATTCTGTCGAGCGAGAATCGAACCTCAAACTATAATTACACAATCACACGCTGAACCATTGTACCATGAAAGACCTTAACATATTATATAGCATTAAGAAAATCAAGGGCGTATCACAAATACGTAAAGGTCGTCCAATACCCACATAATTACTATTTGTTTAAATCTATCCTTAAATCGTTTAACCGAGAAATTGCGTTGTTTGTTGGCCCAAAAATTTTCCGCTTGAATAACACTTGTATGGCAAATATGGGCTTTAAATAGTTGACGAGAATGTATTGAAGTTGTTTAATCAACGAGGTTTTTTTACATAAGAGAGAATGTAGTTATATTATTTTTGTTTTTTTTTGTCTCACGCTGTATCCCGTAGATAGCAGGGTAGTGTTGAGACACTCCGTTCCAAATAAGACACTTTCGCTACCCTCATGCCATCGAATTCTGAAAGCATTTCAACGCCACGTTACCAGAGCGAAGAAATGAAAATATTAATATTTAATTTCCTCGAATAGCAATCGAATCCACAACCTATTTCGTTAACAATCGTACGCATGTGCCACTACGTTTCTACTGGCCTTGTTACCTAGTTTCTTTTATAATATTTTAAATACAAAAATACAAACAAATGAAGTGTCCGCGTCATCTCACAAGTAATTCTAATGTAGACTCCAGCTGAGGACAGGGAGGGTACTCGTACATTTTGCACTAAAAATAAACATGAAAATACCATACAAAAATGAATATATAATAAAATTTTTATTCACAGCTTTGCATTACAATACGAAAAGGAGATTCGGTTATATTTCACCATACTACCGTTCACACAACTTTTAGGGCTTTATGCATATGAAATATCTTAGATATGTTATTATTGGTTGTCGTATGAAGCCGTCGTAGCGCAATAACTGGCTATGACTTTAGGTTCGATCCCCACTCGGGGGAATTAATTATTATTATTATAGATATTTTCATTTCCCCGCTCTGGCACCAAGGACAAACGCTCGTCATCGAGTCTCTCCACGCAACATGCAATGCCTTCAGAATTCAGCAGAAACTGGAGAGCAGAGTTTCTCAACACTAGGCTTCCTCTGCCTAGCCCGCTGTGTGCGGGGTACAGCGTGAAGTTGAAAAATAAAATAAAAAAATCTAATATTCCTAACCACCAATGCACACCATGCTTTATACGAAGCATAGTTAAGATGTATGGGGAGTGATTTAAATACTTTTTATGGGACGTTTTTAGCCTCACCCCTAAAATATGGGCCGGATCGTGTTATAGCAGATTCTGCGAATGATGGCCCATTATCAATTTTACATGCCATTCGATGAGAACACATCCTATTACAGTAATAGAGTGTTATGGCTTCTTTATGACGTCACTTCTGCTTTTAAATCTTTGTTAGGTAATAATTTGCTTTTTTTTATAGTAGTCATATATGTACGGATGTAAAAGTGGGGAATGAAATTGTATCAATGGGAATACGGTGCCTTCAGATTCCCAGGTTCTGTTTGCTATGTGTCTATACCATAATATTTCACAAATAGTCCTTGAGCAATGGATCAGTAGTTCTGAACTACTGGACTTATAAAATTGAAATTGTATGATAAGAGAGTGTAGGACTTGCTCCCCTACACACTCTAATAATATTCTAAATATCTGATAATATTTCAGAAATTCCAACGGGAACAGAAAAATGATATCTTAAATTTACGTCTTGAAAAAAAAGGAAAGTGACAGACGGATATTAAACTATACAGCTGAAAATATTAAACGAAGAAAGAAAGAAAACTATCCCTAATCCGTATCTGAATCCACTGCCTACGTAAAATTTACAGAAATATACCAAAATATATTGGTACGAATATTAAAACGTAACTTCGTGAAACAGATTAAGGCCCCTCGAGTGCTATATTTATTTTTTCGTGTCGACGTGACGATTTATAAACACGCTCTCGGGAGTCCGCCGGGCGTGACAAGTGGTCGCTTCAAGCAGTCACAATTGACATATCTGAGCATTACTTACTTTTCTTTTCTTTTACTCCGGTTATTATAAAAGGAAAGTGATTGTAGCGGTCTTGGTCCAGTGGAACAATTTTTGACTGTAAACAATGGTTTTGTGTTGATTTCCATTTCGGGTAATGATTGTTATTTGCTCTAATAAGACGGGCTGGAACTGAAAATGCAGAACAAAAGATATTAGGAAATACTTATGAATAGGTATACTATCCTATCCTATCCTATCCTATATCTTATAAAACAAAGTCGCTTTTTGTGTCTGTCTGAACTTTCTAACTCTTCTTCTTCTAAACCACCCAACGGATTTGAATGCGGTTTTCACCGTTAGGTCGAGTATTTCTCAGGGAAAGTTTATATATAGTTTATTATTTGTACATTCTTATGTAAATGAACTTAAATACGATAAATGTGTATAAAGTCCTACCCGCTGAGACACTTTGGCGCATGCGCTGCTGCAACACTACATGAAAAAAATGTACTGGAGTATTGTTCCTCTTAATAAGATCTACAAAAAAGTCCACGATGGCATATTCGTATCTTTTAAGAATAACGTGTAGTGATCATATTTCTGTCTAAAAATAGTAATTTCAATATATTTTTTATTGTGAGGGATATTTTTCCATAATGGTATTAATCCTTATCCTTTAAAATACTTTATATATATTTCTACGTTAAACGAAGATAAAATTTTGCTTTTTAAACTATTTCGTAAATTGTCGAATAAGTTTTAGTAGAAAAACGACATTTAATTATTGACACATCACGCCGTTCACACATCAACTGTATCGAGTCAAGTTTCACTTATCCCTTACTCTCAGCATATAAATAAGTATATTAGTTACGTTGGCCATTTAATGTAGATCAAAACTGTCTTTTCTGTTTTTCATTTTAATAAGTACTTTAGAAGTTGTTACAATATCAAAATATCCTTGCTGCGAAACGCGCCTCGCGACGTTATGCTTATACAAGCGAGTCCGCCGCGCCCGCCTGCCTTACACGCATCGGTGGTTCAGTGGTAGAATGCTCGCCTGCCACGCGGGCAGCCCGGGTTCAATTCCCGGCCGATGCATTCTATTTAATTTTCGTCACAGGCAGCCACGTAGTGCTTGCTTTTCATCAGGGACAGAATACCCTTTTCAGCATTAACCACAATCTCGAAAAAAAAAACCCGGCTGCCTTTATAGCAACGAAGATTTAGATGCGTTTGCACGTATTGGATAATTCGAGTTGAATGTATTATTTAATGTCATTTAACTATCTAAAATAGTA
>HE670492.1:53189-63948 GCA_000313835.2 Heliconius melpomene melpomene | reverse complement strand
TATATATATATATATATATATATATATATATTTATTTACACTTTATTGTGCACAATTACACATTAAGAAGAAAAAGAAGAGTATAAAAACGACAAAAACTTTATTAAATTTCTACGTTAAACGAAACTAAAATTTGCTTTTTAAACTATTTCGAAATTGCGAATAGTTTTAGAGAAAAACGCATTTAATTATTGACACATCACGCCGTTCACACATCAACTGTATCGAGTCAAGTTTCACTTATCCCTTACTCTCAGCATATAAATAAGTATATTAGTTACGTTGGCCATTTAATGTAGATCAAAACTGTCTTTTCTGTTTTTCATTTTAATAAGTACTTTAGAAGTTGTTACAATATCAAAATATCCTTGCTGCGAAACGCGCCTCGCGACGTTATGCTTATACAAGCGAGTCCGCCGCGCCCGCCTGCCTTACACGCATCGGTGGTTCAGTGGTAGAATGCTCGCCTGCCACGCGGGCAGCCCGGGTTCAATTCCCGGCCGATGCATTCTATTTAATTTTCGTCACAGGCAGCCACGTAGTGCTTGCTTTTCATCAGGGACAGAATACCCTTTTCAGCATTAACCACAATCTCGAAAAAAAAAACCCGGCTGCCTTTATAGCAACGAAGATTTAGATGCGTTTGCACGTATTGGATAATTCGAGTTGAATGTATTATTTAATGTCATTTAACTATCTAAAAATAGTAATTTAAATATATTTTAATAAGTACTTGAAAAGATTAGTAGCACAGATTTAAAATTACGGTACCTACTAAAAAATCCTTGCTGTTTAAAACAATTGGAAAATCCTTATTGAAACTAAGAAAATGCGGGTTGCATTAGGGTTTAATTAATTTTCACATTATCTTAAGTGCTTTGCAAACATACATTATATGAATAATCCAGTAGTAAAAGCGGACGAAGCCGCAATGGGGTCGCTAGTATGATAATATAACAGAATAAAGGCTGTCAAGGTGCAGTTAAACAGTATCTGAATGAAAACTCGACGGTTGTGGGTTCATCACCAATCAACATACAATTTACTATAATTCGCTGTTCTAATAGACAAAGCGGGGCTTGACTTTCCTCACTCAACACGCAAAATCTCAAAAATTGGCGTAAAGTGAAGAAAGGAATGTCTTAATACTAGGATTCCTCTGGCTTCTTGCAGTACATGGATTAATATATAACTGAAGACAGAAATCAAATCTCCTATATGGCTAGTATAAATAAACCAATACATTTGTATCAAATATCGAAACTTACTTAAGCTTATTTCATTAAGCACTTATAATGATGGAAAGCTTACCAAATTACAAACGAGCTCTCGACTAATTAGTGTCGTCTATTTAACAAAGTTCTAATTAATTTTATTAACTATAAGTACAACTCCAGTCAAAGATCGTGACAGAGCTTTACGTTTGAGACAAATTAGTGTATTTCATGAAATAGTATTTTATGATACATGAAATTTTCATAATTTCCTTTTCCACTTTAAGCCTTACTTACTTTTGCATTTAAACCTTTGGATTATAGTAAGTTTTTTATATGGTACTATAATTTAAAAGTATTTCCTATAATTGAAATATAATAATATAGTTTTCTAGGCTTTCGTGGTGCAAAGAAACAGAGTCTGATATTTTTGTGTCTCAAAACACAATATTTCTAAAATTTGTTAGAAAATGGAGAACTGAATATCTAAATACTAGGTTCCCCTCTGCCTGCCCTTATAACTGCGGGATACAGCGTGAAAAAAAACATCACTTTTTGGCCGTTCCTCTATAACAATTCCTTTCTTTTCCCACAAGAACACCATTAACACGTCATCTCAACTAAAGTAACACTCGAAGAAGTTAGAACTTCTATAACTCAAATTAGACCGCCATCAGGGTTTTGTAATTTTCCATCTCTCTCTTTTTATTAGGACATATATATCTATCTCACATTGGGCTCGGCAAGTAACGAAATTTAAAAACAATTCCCACGAGAGGGGCGCAATTTATTTTGTCGTCTACGAGATTGTTTCACGATTCACTTTTTTGGGGCTGTAGTTACATTGCCTTGTATCGCGATTTGACTGATTAAATAATTGCATTGAAAAATTTCATAATAAACTCATTTTTAACATTTTTATAGGGTTATTTTATGCTAAGTATAGAAAAATATTTTCAAGAACGTATAAAAAATTGAAAGTAGCAGGATTCGACCCTTCGCCTTTTAGAAACTTGGGAAGTTTTCTTAAATCTATCCAAAGATTATTATTATTAATCATTATTTTTAGAAGCCAAATTGTTATTTATGAAATCTAATAAATATTTAAAATATAATATTTAAAAAGCTTAACACTTCGTTTTATTAGACTTATTACTTTAATATTATTTGAAATATACAAAAAGTTATATTTTATTGTTACAATATTATATTTTGCACTGCCTAAATAAAATTTCATATGAATAAATTCCGCTCCGCTCATAACCGAATCTCTACCGAAAACTCTCTCATTGAACAACGAATCATAAGTCGGTGCGACGAGTTTGTAAATACGACCCCGCTACATACATATACATACATACATATATTTGTATAGGAAGAAAATTGCATTCCCATATTGTAATATATTTTTCATATTTTCTTATTGAATATATTGTAAATATCGTACTAATGTAGTAGATATGTATGTGCCTGACTGAATTAGCTATGGGTTCGATTCTCTCCGTGGATATAAAAAGTAGTGCTTACATTCTAACTTAGCTAGAGGATATCGCAAATATTGTAGTTTCACGCAATATCCCGCATATAGCGGGATATGCAAAGGCGTTAAAAAACTCTGTTCCCTACGCACCGTTTAATTTATAAGACCCTGCGTGCTGAGTGGCGGGGTACAACGCAGCGCTATCTTGTCAGCAGAGTGAGGACTTAAAAGTTATTTATTTCTCTGGATAGAAATCGAACCCACAACTACCACACTTTCTTTTATTACTATTTCAATTAGCAATTTACCAATAATAAATAGGAATTCCACTTTATAAAGTGGCTTCCATATCTTTAGAGGTACGTTTTATAAGGAAATGTCATCTCTTCATTTTAATTAAATTCAAAAACGAGAAATCTTCGATAACTTTTATCAGATATTACAAGGTGATATTTAAGAGATGAATTTCTTTAAATATTTCCGTACTATGTTTTTATAGAATAAAATATTTCTAGTTCATTTTAATGCTTACTTTCAATATGGTTTTATTCATAAAAGCTTTATCGTGCATAATATATTTTGTTTTCCTCATTCATGCTGTATCCCGCATATAGCAGGGATGGCAAAGAGAGTGGGAGGCTAGTGTTAAGACACTCTGTTCCTCACTTTCCGGCGAATACTAGAGACATTGTTAGTGCGTGCAGTGCTTTGCCTCAACACCAAAATGAAAAATTAAAATATTAAATATTTCATTTCCTTGAGTGGGCATCGAATCCACAACCTTTCGCCTTTGCCTTTGCGCCACGACTGACCTCCTAGAATATAGTTATTTATACCTCTTAAATTTTATATATTTTTTTCTATTTTCAGGCAATACTTGTATATTATCTCATTCTCCACCTTCATTCAGAAGCTTTGCGTGATTGCTTCTTTCAACATATATATAATAGACATTAATAACATTTCTCCATCCTTCATTAGAACTATAACTATTAATTAACTCTAATGGTTTTTACTCTCCGTCTCTCTCTATCTCTCTATTAACAGTTACATATGATGGCTAAAAGAAAAAAATGGAATTCTTTCCACTACAATGAGAGCTCTTGGATCGCCGCCAGTTAACTTGAATAGGCTTTCTTAAGCACTAGATTATTAATCGCTGAATCTTTTATTCCACGACGTTTGCCCTAGTCTAGTACTGTGTAATAAATTATGTTATAAGTATATAATAAATTATATTATAATAGTTTGGCCTTATATATATATATAAGTTTGTTGAAGATTATATTTTGATATGAATAGAACAGTTTACTATATATTTATATGTATAGGAAAAACCTTCTTATAGGGTAAAACCCGGATAGTTGCCTCGGACGGATACTTGCCTCAGTTTCAAATGCTCTATGTTAGACGTGTTTATAGTGTTTCTTTTTGATCATAATAAGAAGCGTCCCCCGCGTAGGTCTCGGTGTCGCATCAGCTGTCGAAGTAGGTGCACGAGTTTTGTCCGTGTGAGTAAAAATCTTCCGCGACGATACTTTGACGAGCGTCAGAATGATATTGGCAAGTAATCTCCGTTAAATATAATTATAACTAATTGCGGTTTCAGTAAAATAATTATTTCTTTGATTGCATTAGAGTTTAAATTGCACTGTAATAAACGTTTTGTTGTTAAATATGTTTTATTTATTTTGTAAATAAAAAGGGCAAGTATCCGTATCAAAAAGGATAGTTGCCTTACTGTCTTTTGCGGATTGTTGCCCTGGGGCAACTATCCGTAACTACACATTTTAACGAGCAAACAGATTTTTTTCTTAGTTATTTTTTTCATTTGGTTTTAGCTTTTTTTCTTGGTGATATTTTTATTGGGCTTTACTATAGTTTATCTTAAATAAAATAAATTCTCAACAGCAAAATGCCTCGCAAGTATAAACGAAAGCCAGGCGTGGTGCCGCGCCACATCAGCTGGACAGAAGATAGCTTAGCACTTGCGTTCGAAGATCTAAATAAAAAACAAAAAAGTATCAACGAAATATCCCGGATTTATGGCATATCCTCTCGAACCTTAAGAAATTCAAAATAGCAATATCAATTAGCAAATTAAAAAAAATGAAATACCAACAAAGAAGTTAAAGTTGATAAATATTGTGTAGAATGTTTTGAAAATTATAATTTAACTAAATCAAAATCAGATTGGATACAATGTGAGATGTGTCGAATGTGGTTGCATGAAACTTGTACAACATTCAAAAACCATTGCATGAGATGTGGCAAATTGAAAACCTTGGCTTCTGATAATCAATACTAATGCCAAAGTTATTCCCATAATTATTTTTAATATTTAAGATAAATACTAATATTTAATTATTTTTTAAATTAAAAATTACATGTTCAAATTTAAAATTTTAAAACCTTAGTACTTTTAAGTGTTGTTTAGGTAATAATTATAAAGGATCTCAGTAAGTAATTAGAACTGAATACTTATTTAATAGATGCTATGCCAAAGTTAATTCTTATTTTTATTGTTGTTCTACCTTTAAAATAAATAGTAATATTTAATTATTATTTTGGATACTTAATTACCATTTTGGAGTCCATTTTGTTGTAATTTTATAATTATATTGACTTTGATTAATACTTAATGAAAGATTGTGTTCAATAACAAAAAGTGATTACTTAAATTAATATAAGTTCGTTTTTATTTGAAAAAAAAATAGACAGGCAAGTATCCCCCGAACCATTTTTAACGTTAGGCTAGTATCCGCCATAGTAGGCAACTATCCCCTTTTTTAGAGGCCACGTAAAACAGGCTGTACTCAAAATTAATAATATTTATATTTGAAAAAATTGGCTAAGTTAGAAGATTAATATACTATGTTTAAGAACACACATTGAATAGGTAATGTAGTGGTATACATTTCTAACAAAAGAGCTTTTTCAAAAAGTGTGGCAACTATCCGGGTTTTACCCTATACTAATATTATACAGCTAAAGGGTTTGATTTGATTGAACGTACTAATCTAAAGAATTAACTGTTGTCGAAAATATAGAAGAAATAGGTAATAATAAATAATAGGGAAAAAAGAGGGAAAAAATGAAGAGAGAAATGTGTTATTTCTGTTAGACCACATGTAAAATTTAAGATGAATATATATTAAAAACAGTTACAGTTCCGATGCATTGAGTAGCAGAACTTAACGCCGACATTTTTCTCCTATTTATGTATAATAATTTCACCGAGTGGGATTCCAACCCACATTACAGTAGAGTACAGACGCTGTTCCACTGCGCCACGAATGCCCAATAACAAATGCACACACAACTTGACAAATCTATATTATTATCTATGAATTAGGTTACTAAGACGATTTAATATATATTTATCCAAACCAGGTCAAGACCGTTTTTATTATTAAAATTACTACGTGCGGTTAGAACCCAGTATTACCGCTCGTTCAAATTATGTTAACGAGTTTCTACTGAACCTAAGGTGTCAATTAGTGACGTTTATACTGTAGCTTATGTTGTAGAACTTGCACAGTGGGGAAGTCTTCTGCATATTTAATTTTCATTAAAGAAAGTTTCTTTCTATATTCAATATTTATTTTATTACCGGTTTAATTATAAGTTTTGCTTGTTTTAATATAAAATTCTCCTTCATATGTTACAATGTTAATTAAGACAAAGGCAAAGAGGTACTGAACGTAAGGCTTAGTAATTAGAGCGCTTGTATGGTTTTAAAGGCGCGGGTTCGAATCACGCCACGTTCAAATTTATATTTGTAGTTAATTTCATACAAAATAAGTGCATACGCTCGCAAACTTATCTTTGTCAACTTTTTAAGTAACGTTCCCGGCTACGGAACCTTCAGGGGAAAATATCCACTTCAGTGGTTTATTTTAATCTTAATTACAAAGAAAAACCAAAAAATCTATTAAGGGGATCAGCTATTCTTATCAGACCATTATTCGTTCTAACGAGGGGTTAACTGAAAATAATGTGTTCACGATACAGGCTACGTGAGTTTCAAATGAGATTTGTATTGCATAACTTTGTATTTACCGGTTGAAAGAATGATGGCTTGGCTTTTTTGTAGCTTCACGCTGTATCACGCAAGTGGCGGGTTAGGATCTAGTGTTAAATCATTCCGTACCCCACTTACCATCCAATTGTCGAGACATTTCGTGTTGGGCAGAGCTCAGCGCCGCGCTTTGTCTTGTACCAGTGAGAAAATAAAAATAATTATTTCTTTAACAATCAGATGCTGTGCTGCTGCGTCTTGATGGTCATGGTGATCAAATAGATAAAAATATAAGGCGATTTTAACGTAGTTTTAGTTAGCTACGTTAAAAGTGGAATAACTCCTAGACTACTAAACTCATAGACTACTGCAAGAGGTCAGTCTTGGGGCATGGGAACAAGTGTGCGACAGTAGACCTGACAGATTGTGGGTTCGATTCCCACTCGAGGGTATGAAATATTTAACATTTTAACCACTAACTTATTAATGACTAAAACATTATCTAAAATATTAATTCCATTTAAAAATTAATTTTCAAATATGAGACACGGCAAAATTCCAAAGCTTACAGTTTATAGCATATACTCGTACATAGTGTTTTCCAACATAAAGACGTCTAAGCCGGATCACTCGAGGGAAATACCTTCCACACTCACGCCATTTTCTAATGCATTTCGAACAGATTTCATTGCAGTACTAAAATTTCAACGTCTAAAATTTAATTTGACGACTATTATAAGTTCAATGTTTGGTAATCCTTAATTAAAGTCGTTCCCAGTTGGGGCAATAGTTTATAATTCACTAGGTTTTATTTGCCGCTTCGTCAGGGCCTGTGCCAGCGCATTTGCCTTAATGCAGGTCTTCTTCTAAGATGGTCTTCTTCTTAGTGTCCGAAGTAACTCTGAACGCAAGTATAGTGACTTATAAGTGAGTAATCTCAAACAAAAATATTTGTTCAATTGGAACCTTTAGTTCCCGAGGTTAGTGCGTGCAACCAAACAAGTTCAGTTTTATCCAGCTTCAGCTTTTTAATATTAGTAAAAAAAATACTTTTAATATTAATATAAATTTTACTCTTTTCTTTTGAGTCTTTCGAATTTTCGAATATTTCAAATAGATAGTTTGCATTCCATTACGCCACCTGGCAAATGTTTATCTTTCAACTTTTCCTTGTTATTTCTAGATATCGAGATTTCGGCTTAAAGTATTGAGATTAAAGAGGATTCTTATAAATAGTTACTTTTAATAATATCGTTTTAAATTATATATGTAAGTACTAGTGGTCGCCAGAAAAGTGCTTGGATTCCAAGACAAATCAAAAAGATTTTATAGGAAACATTAGGAAATATATATGACATATATGAATAGATTTTATATATTACAGAACTCTTTTAAGGAACAACACTTAACCATGTTGATCTCGAGCAGTGAATTTTAATGTATTATAAAGGAGCCCCTGAAGCCTATACTTGGGTCGCAGGTTCTAGGCATTGTTACGACTTCAAAAATATAAATATTTGATGCATTTTGCTAATTAACAGCGATAAAGACCAGTAGTGGCGAAGACACAAGTGTGTAACTGTAAACGTGATTGATTGTGGATTCGATCCCCATTTCACAAAATATATATTTAAATTTATATTTTCATTTCTTCGCTTTGGTTAAATTCCTCTTAAGATTCTGAAGAGGCGAAAACTGGAGAACGGAGTGTTTAATACCGAGAAGCTGAAAAAAAGTACAAAAGAAACCACTATTACCAAACTGTTTCTACTATGTTACTCATAATATATTAACCTCAAACAGGATTTGAATTCATTTCCTACCATTTATTGACGCTTTTTGTCACTGAATCATGTAGTACATGTAAACGTTCTCATATATCCAATGTCTTCCGATAGTACTCTAAAATGTTTTCTATGTTCCTTTCGCATCAGATGGGACATCGTTCTACAAAAGATTTAGTCCTTTTATGTCTACATTGTTTCTAAATAATAAATTTCCAAAGAAATTTATCTTTAAATATTTCTATAATAAAGTGATATTTATATAATAAGCTATACCTAAGAAGAATAACTATGTTATTCTTTTAGCTTTCAGTCGTGTATGCTATTATTATACAGTGTAAGATATTCCATTCTTTACGGTCCTGCCAGATTTTCGATATAATGAATATTATATTTCCTCGTTCTAGTAAAAAATAAAACGCGGCGTTGAACTACACCACTCAATAGATAATGTATCGAAAATTATATTGTAAGTGAGGAACGGAGTGTTACGACACATACCTTCCAACATGCGGGAAAAACCATGAAACTGCTAAACTTTCAAAACAACAGGAATAATAAAAGAAATAATTGAATGAATTAATCATTTCTTATCTGCCACATTCCCGCGAACTGCACCTGTAGTCTAGTAATATAGTCTTTCGTTATCTAAAACTATGAGGCATCTTTTATTCATCACTTCTACAATATAGTATAGTGAAGAAAAATGTATATTTTCTTTTATGTATTTTTTTGTTTTACTTTTCATTTTATTTGTTAAAAACAACCACTGGCCAGACCTTACCAGAGGGCTTACCAGAGCAATAAAATAAAAATATTAAATACATATCTCACTCCTCCAAGGGGGAATCGAACCCACAATCTGTCGCTGAAAAAATCTGTATTTTGTAAAGCTAAAAAAATTGAATTTAAGAAATATCTCTCTGTTCTACTTTCCGCTCATTTAACTAACTTTACTCTAAAGAAATCTAAGAAATATCCATATAATAACTATAAATAAAGAACTATACTTAAACTTAACAATGTTATCTTAATAGCTTATTAGCTCGCTAACTGTAAGCTTTCTAGGTATTATCTTTTTCCTTTTTAGCTGCAGCAGCTATAATGCATTTGGTTCTATTGTATTTTTAATATTTATTATAATGACGTCGTCATCATGGCATAGGGGCACAACAATTTGACTGTAAGGTGATGTTTGTAGGTTCGAATCCACTCGAGGGGATTCGGGAATTATCTATTTGTGAATATTTTTATTTCTTCGCTCTGGCATTAACGCAAAAGCCCGGCGTTGAGTTCCGCCACTCAACACGTGATGCCTAGAAAAATTCATCGGAAAATAAGAAACGGAGTGTCTCAACACTATGTTTCCTCTGCTTATGCCTGCTGTGTGTGGGATACAGCGTGAAGCAGATTTAAATATATTTTTTTAATTATTATTATGGCCTCATCTTAGACAGTCAGAGAAATTTTTATTTCCATAAATGCTAACAATTATAATATATTTTTCTTAATTTCAAACATTAACATTTTAATTACAATCTCTTTGTAAAATACAACAAAGACCTTGTATTTCTCTAGAGATGGGCTATTCAGTTTTAAAAATCGATTTAGTAAGAGAAAAGGTTTTAAATTAAAGGTTAGGTTACTAATTTATAGAAACATATTTATATAACATGAAAATAACAAATTTTAAATTTAGATTTCACAATGGCTCAAGTAAGATTTAACGCAATAGTCGTTTAAAATTTTTTTATATATCCCGCACACAACAGGGTGAACAGAGGGCACTCCGTTCCCAGTAAGACACTATCATTTCCCACTTTCCGCCGAATCATTGGCATTTGCAAGCTAGGTAAAAATGAATACTATCTATATAAAATACTAGCGGACGCGCGCAGCTTCGTTTGCGTATTTAAGGGTGAATTCTAATAACCCATGAAACATGTGTTCAATGAAATATTTTTAAGAGTCTAAACTTCAAATTTTATAAAAATCGGTGGCGATTTTAAGATTTTTCCATACAAACTTTCAACCCCTTATTTGCACCCTTAGGGGGTGAATTCTAGAAAACCATGAAACATATGTTTAATTAAATATTTTTAAGAGTCTAAATATCATCGTATAGCATACATTATACGAAGTTATACGAATTAGTAAAAAAAATACTTTTAATATTAATATAAATTTTACTCTTTTCTTTTGTAGTCTTTCGAATTTTCGAATATTTCAAATAGATAGTTTGCATTCCATTACGCCACCT
>HE670492.1:0-53089 GCA_000313835.2 Heliconius melpomene melpomene | reverse complement strand
AAATACTAGCGGACGCGCGCAGCTTCGTTTGCGTATTTAAGGGTGAATTCTAATAACCCATGAAACATGTGTTCAATGAAATATTTTTAAGAGTCTAAACTTCAAATTTTATAAAAATCGGTGGCGATTTTAAGATTTTTCCATACAAACTTTCAACCCCTTATTTGCACCCTTAGGGGGTGAATTCTAGAAAACCATGAAACATATGTTTAATTAAATATTTTTAAGAGTCTAAATATCAAATTTTATAAAAATCGGTGGCGATTTAAGAATTTTCCCATACAAACTTTCAACCCCTTATTTACACCCTTAGGGGGTGAAATCTAGAAAACCATGAAACATGTGTTTAATTATATACGTTTAAGAGTCTGAATTTCTAATTTTATAAAAATTGGTGACGATTTAAAAAAAACCTATACAAACTTTCAACCCCTTTTTTGCACCCTTAGAGGGAGAATTCTAGAAAACTATGAAATACGTGTTCAATTAAATACTTTTAAAAATCTAAATTTCAAATTTTATAAAAATCGGGGCCGATTTAAATTTTTTTCCATACAAACTTTGAACCCCTATTTCACTCCTTTAGGGTTAAAATTTTTTAAAATCCCTTCTTAGTGGATGTCCAGATTACGAAAGTAAACTTTTGTCCAAATTTAACGTTTCTACTACCAGCGGTTACGGCTGTGCGTGCGTCTTACCTCAGTCAGTGAGGACAAGTCCTTTTATATATATAGATAACAAAAAAAATATCTCTTTCAAAGACCGACCGTAAAAAAACAAAGTGTAACTGAAAGTGAAAACAAAGTGTAAAGTGTTTCAGACAATCAAAACAACTATTATTACAAGAAAATCTAATGAAAACATAATTAAAACAGTCCATCCCTGGAGTGCACTAGGTGTTCTAACAAGAAGAACATTTTTAATATCTTTCACATTTCTCACGACGCCTTTACTGCAGCTCTGTGGTTAAAGTTAACTAACGTTTATAACCAAACGGTTATAGCAGAGTAGAGGTAAAGTAGAATTTTGTTTTCGTGATTATATTCAATTCAATAATTTTTAGGGTTCCGTATGAAAAAACGGGAACCTTATAGAATCACTTTATTTGTCTGTCTCGTCTGTACGTTTGTCTGTCGTTCTTATTAGTATTAATATAAATGGGTTCTATAAGTATAATAGGACAGGTTAAAATTACCGTAAGGTCGCCAAATATTCTAGTTTTTTTTCTTTTAAATAAATAATAAAAACCTTACTTCAATATCCCACATATAGCGGGAAGGCAGGTCGAGAAAAGCCTATTATTCACTTCGCTCCCCCCCTTTTGCCCATTATACAAACCATTGCGCATTGAAGTGGACTTTGTCTTGCGGAGCTTTATCTTGTTACCAGACTGGGAATCGAATCCACAACGACCACGCTTCTTTTCTTATCCTATAAAATACTAAATAAACTTAGTTAAAACGACGATATAGCGTAGTCCTTACAATTACAAATATTAAAATATTAATTTCAGTAGACGTTTCAGTAATTTAGTTTCTCCTACGCCAGTATCTTTATGTAATTAAGTTCGCCTCTGACGTTAAGTGTTTCTTGGATTCATTTCGTCTTCTTAAGGATTACTTAAATCGTAAATTTATATTTATTTTAAACTGAAAAACAGCCATAATGGCGTAGAGTTTTTTCTTACTAGCTTTCCGCTCGCGTCTTTGTCCGCGACGGTTTTTTATTTACGTAAGCGATATTTTGTCACGGTAACCTATAAACTCTACTAAGAGTAAAAAAATTAAAAATTACATAATTATATCTTAAAAATAAAACATTCAATTGCTATAGCACTGCCTTGGGGAGGTAAATTTCTTCCCTAGTGCTCACTTATGATCTACAGAACTTATTTGCAAAATTTCAAGATTCTAGATTTAACGATTTAGTTTGTACTTTTACATGTTTTACATAATTATATTACGATAAACATTTTTTAGTGAGAAATCACTCTTTTTCCTAGTTGTTGTAGATAACCGAATATCTAAACAGAAACTTAAGAAACAGCATTATCAGCTGCGGCGTTGTATTCCGCCATTTATTAAGCAATGTTAATGAATTTTTAATATAAATATGCTAAGTAAATATATTTCTATAGAACACAAACGAATGATAACAAGGAGATTTTATAAACAACTTGTGTTTACAATTTCATTCCAATAACAGTGCTTACTGTCATTTAAACGTCCAAAGTTTCAACTCGATACAATAATAAGGTAGTAAAGTTTACATCGTAAATTCCGTGGATATAGGGCAAAAGGGGTAACCTTAATTGTAGAGAGAAATATTATAGTGAAAAAAAAACCAAATATGTATAGTATTATATATATTTGTTTTTTAAGCGCAGTTGTGTATATTTTATTTCTACAAGGAGAAATCCTTCTAGAAATAAAGCGCAAAGCGCGATGTTAAATTCCGCCACCTTGCAATGTCTCGAACATTGTGAGGAAAACAGAGTGTCTTAACGCTAGGTTTCTTGCTTAGTAATTGTATTTTAAGAAAAGTTGTACATCAAGAAATTCTTTATTGTACTCAAAGACTACTTTTGATCACAGATTGCATAGAAGTTATTCATATAGCTTTCCTTGATTAGAAGCACATAAAAATAAATTTAGAATTCCAATAGTTCCTGAGATTGGGACGTTCAACCAAAAAAAAAGTTAACATTTATAATATTAGTATAGATTTTTATTAACAAAAAAAATTTTTTTTTCAGGGGACATACTATGTCCGACCGGCATGTTCCGATGCCCGGAGGGGAAGTGCATACCCTCGCTGTGGGTGTGCAACTACCAACGTGACTGTGAGAAGGGTGAAGACGAGTTTCAATCTTGCCGTAAGTATAAGTTTTTTAGGTTTTTTTAAGATTAAAATATTTTTTAAAGATCAAGTTAGTATCTATTAACTTTATATATGCATATATTAAGTTACTAGCGGCCCGCGGCTTCGCCTGCGTGAACTACGTCATTATTGATTTCTGTCTCCATGAGTACCTACGTCCTATAAGTGACGTCCGTGTAAAATTTGAGACTCCTAGCATTTGTAGAAACGAAGTTTCATACAAACTTTCAACCCCAAAAACAACCCCTTAGAAGTCGAATATTGCAAATTCCCTTCTTAGCGAGCATCTACGTCCTATAAATAACTTCTATGCAAAATTTGAGATTCCTAGCACATGTACTTTCTGAGATTTCGTGATGAGTGAGTGACTTTTCGATTTTATATATATAGATATATAAAGTTATATAAAAATTGATGGAGCTGGACTCAAACCCAACGGTCTTCAAGACTCGTGGGTTGTAGTCTTTTTTTATGTGTTTAAAGGACAAAATCAAAGTCAAATAATTTTATTAAAAAAAAAGCGTTAAACAAGAAAATAAATAGAAGTAAAAATTCTATATGTTATTCAAATTATTATAAAATAAAAATAAATAATTTATTAAGAAGTAAGTAGAATTATTAGAGTATGAAGAAAGGCATTGTTAAGAAAAAAATATTGGATTTACTTCCCTTATATCCTATTGTGCGTATATTTTATTTAACAACTGCAGAAATAAAATTCCCTACCAGTAGCGGCCAAAATGGGTTTGACTTTTAACTAGAAATAAGTAATAAATTATTCTATTCCATTCGGTTACGTTTATTCTGTCCATGTTCTGAATCTGGTTTTTTTTAATAAATAGTTTTTTGAAAAAATTGTTACTTTCAATTTAAAGCTAACCATAAAAAGTTATTTTTGAAAGTAAATAAATAAATAAATAAATAAATCAGCTTCACGCTGTATCCCGCACACAACAGGATAGGCAGAGGGCACCTAGTGTTAAGACACTCCGTTCTCCACTTTCTGCCAAATTCTGGAGGCATTGCGTTTTGAATGGCAGAACTCAACGCCGTGCTTTGCCTCAACACCAGAGCGAAGAAATGGAAATATAAACGTAAATAAATATTTCACTTCCTCGAGTGGGGATCGAACCCACAACCGTCGCGTTACAGTCACACCCTTGTGCCGCTGCGCCACGACGGATTTTGGAAAGTGATCCATATAAATTGAAACGCAGCATTAAATTCTACGACTCAACACGTAAGGTTAACAATAGGTTCCCTTAAACGAGTCCCATCCCACAAGAAATAAAACAAGTTCAACTTTATTTACAACACATTTAAAAGAAGTAAGAATAAATTACATTACTTATTCATATAAAACTATGAACATTTACTTTTAAGCTAAAATCAAAGTTTCAAAGCTCGATCGTTCAAACTGGAGTGACGTCACACATTGTGAACTTTCTATACCCACGAGTTCTATTCAACTTCTCTACTTTATATTATAAAAGTCACTTATAAAGAATGAAAATGCATTGAAGATAGTAAAAATGCCTTTTTTTTCATCTTCACGCTGTATCCCGCATATAGGAGAGTAGGTTGAAAGAACCTAGTGCTAAGACACTCCGTTCACTACTTTCAGCCAAACTTTCGAGCCATTGTGTGTTTTGTTGCGGAACTTAACGCCGCGTTTTGTTAACCACCATAGGGTAATGTAATTATTACTGTAGGTAGGAATAAAGAAAGGAAAAAAAACATTATAGCTTTGTGCAATACGAATAAGTTGTGAATAAATTTAAATTACACTAACGATAGTGCTTAAAAAATATTTATTAAATATTACACTTAGAAATGATGAAAAATAGTGGCGAAATCTGTTCGAAGCTTAAGTTTTATTTCTTTGATGAATTATTTTAAAATTTTAAGTTAAAAAACAACCCGAAGCTTAAAGGCTATTTTTGTGTAATTAACCTTAACTCGGACAGTCGAAATCAAAGTTCATATTTTATTTTAATTAAGTAATTATAAAAGTCTTAAAGATTGTCTATCAAATTAAAAAAAAATGCCTCAGGCCTGTACTTTTAACGATGTGGTTTTTTTTTTATATATGTTTTTGTATATCAATGTCAAATACCATGTTGTCTCTAGTTATATTTTTCTATCTTTCTAAATTAATTAAAAATTATATTAAACTGAACATAATAAGATTTTTAGTTGGTCTATAAATACGATGGTCGCGGGTTCGATTTTCACTGGAAGGAATGATAATATTCAAATTTTTTTTTTAATTCCCATCTCTGGTAGACAAGTGTTGTGTTCTATGAAATATGAAAATGGATAGAAATTGAAGGTACGTATGTTGTCATTAGGTTCCCTCTTGCTTCTGCTTTTTAATGATTAGGTTCTTATTTTTCTTAAGACTCACCTTTTCTTGCGAATTTTCAGAGATGACGTGTTGACTGACGGAGTTCAACGCCGCTATTTAGTTTCTTAATGTTATAATTAACAATTTTCACCTTAAATTAAGTCTTTTAAAATATTTTTTTACACTTCAAATACAAAGTAACATCAGAACTATATGAAACAATGTAATTTAATATGAAATAAAGCAAAAGTTTAACCTTTAACTATGGACGTGATTTTTTTATAACACACATATGGACGTCGGGTCTGTCAGACCAGTGTATTTATCGGTTATTTTCCATCTGTTTTTTAAAGGAAGAAGACATTTTTATGTTTTAGTTTACATGAATAGCCTCAAATCAAACAAAATCAATATAAATAAAATCGCTTTTTATTAAACTTTACGCATCACAACGATTTATGTAACTTAAAGTCACAATTTCAGTCTTTGGCCACATGGGATGACTTTTAAGAAAATAATACTATAAAAAAAAGACAGATACTAAAATAAATATTTTTTTAACAAAATATAAAGACTAATAATTAAAAAAAATAAATAAATTACATCTTGTGTTATAAAATAAAAATTTTGACAACACATCAAGATAAGGTATTATTGAACATCGATACACAATGGCTTTCAACATTGTAGGCTAACAGGACGATTGCAGTCAACATATGTATATGTTGTCTTTCTATATATCTTTTGGGGGCAAAGTGTACATGTTTTTCAAGAACCTAAAACTATTTTTTTAGCTATATGTTCAATAAATGATCGTGAAACGCGAGTCAAAGTCATTCTCAATTCTTAGAGTAGTTTAGTATACGAAACGCGTCTTTTTATTTGATAAAGTGCTATTTTTTTTATAAAATGTCGTCGTCCAATTCTTTTGTTTGATGTTGATTATAAAGTACCGATATTTTTGTCCCTGACGTGCTTGGTCGATCATTTTTTTCCATTTTATACATAAAAACTAAAAAAAATGAATCTTTTTTGGGTAAATAATATTTATATTACTAAAATATATAACAAACAATGCAAAATAATATATGATATATAACAATAAAAACATTTGAATACAAATAATACAATTAAAATATTAAAAAATATCTTGTAATATTATAAAAAATATATGGTGTTTTGAAATCACTATGTATGGAAAACATGGACGTCGGGTCTGACAGACCCAGGCCCCGTTTAGAAAGCTAAATACTCACGTGTTTTAAACCCAGAGACACAACCACTGCTATCTACATTCATTTTGTCATTAATACGAAAGGTACTGAGAGACTCAGTGGCGAGGGTCACCGAGAAGTGGCCGATTTGTAGAATTCGTAGAACTAGATGGGTCTGTGAGACCCGACGTCCATACTTAAAGGTTAAGTAAATCTCTTCTTACGTTAAATACCCGTCAGCTTCCTTCCGCATTTTATAGTTCGCCAGCTATTTGCAACATTTTACGACTTTTAATATGTTCTTTTTATTAATTGTTTCACTAAAAAAGATTGTTGCTTTTCTTATTCTATAAGTAAAATAGCACCTGATTTTCTACGATACGGTTATGGGTTCTATTCCCATATGAGAACTGAATTAATTTTTATTTCATCAATCTGGAAAGAGGAGAAAATGCAGCGCTAAGTTCTGCTACTCGACTCAAGTAAACAATGTCTCGGAAATTTAGCGTTGCCTGGGAAACAGAGTGTCTAAACACTACGTTCATTATATTTGAAAGTTACGTTTTTTTTCTACACACTACCATACTAGATAATTTAATCCTAATTAACTAACATCAAACAGTTATTATGGATTATGAATATGAAACCTATATTCGTAAAACAACGTGATTCAATAGAGACAGTATCGGTAATAGAGATGATAACCATGTGATTATACAACTCAGTAGATCAATTGTAGAGTAAACGTGTTTTTAGATCTAGGTTCGAATACTGTTCTTTACAAAACGTTTAATTATCTTTTTTAAAATAGAAGTAAATTACATTTGATAGAAGCAAAGAAAGGAAAATAAGAAAAGAAATCACAGTACGAGGTTTTCCAATTTTACATTAGATTAATTTTACATTAGATTTTTTTTAGCTTCACGCTTTTTTTTAGCAGTTAAGGCAGTCCTATACCTACAAATAATAGACGAATAAAAATGCAATTAATTATAATTGAATTCCAAATCAAAACAACAGCTATATTCATCATTCCGCCTTCTATAAATCAAGTTGGTAATTTGGGAACAATATGGCTGAATTACACGTCCATTGAGACGTGCCGATGGAATTGAACCTGTATACCATATTGTACCTTATAGTTTATAGTTTTAAGGGCTATTAATGAATAGTGTGTATGTGCACAATGCATGGCGATCATAGTCGCTTTGGGAATTGTTGAAATAAATCAATCACAAATGTTGTACACATGCAAATATCATTACTATAGAAGATTTTAAATATAAGTAATTTATAGAGGGAAAGAGAGAGAAAGATATATAGAGAGAGCGAGGTATAGAGATGACTCCAACTTAGTTAACTTATTTAAACTAAAACTTAACTTGTTTACTTTGAAAAAAAAAATGATTAAAATAAAGTTAGTAAGCAACACAGTAGTACGTGAGCAATTGTAGAGGGCGCCGTGAGTGTCCGGCTTTATTCACTATTGTTGTCTTGACATGTCATTTTTACAGCTCTCTGTCAAAATGGCGGTCCCTTTAATAAATAGCCTTAGCTTATGTCACGCAATGATAAAATGTAATTTATTTTAATGTTAAATGGTGTTTATACTGCAATAAATGTGGATTTAATATCTAATTGGGGTGACATCTTTTTTTAATAATTAAAATAAATTAGTTTACATTAATTTTAATATGTCTCACTGAAAAAGCAACGGTTGCAGGTTCATTTCCCACTTGAGGGAATACTCGCTTCGCTTTTTTCTCTTCTAACCAAGAAACGCGTCGCTGAGTTCAACCGCTGAACACGGAATGTTTTGAAAATTGGTTGGAAGGTGGCGAAGGGAGTGTCTCAATGTTGAGAGTGCCTTATAAATACGGACCTAAGATTTCTCTGCCTATCCTGCTATGTATGAAATAGTGCGTGAAATTAAAGAAAAATCCTCTTTTGTCCAAATTTTGAATACTGCAACAGCTCAGTACCTAGCCATACTAACCACGTATTCATACTTAATTATACAAACATACCCATATATTAATCGATTCCTGCAATTTCTTTAAACACAATTGCCTGTATAATCCCTATAATCAGTGCATCATCAATCAACCCCACATTGTGAGGCTGTTATCAGTTCGAACCCCATTTCAATTTACGTGCTGAAACAATTCAAACGTAATTTATTGTTTAATCGCGAACTCAGCATCAAGATGAGGATGCTGCTTGGTATTCTGCAGACCATCCGAATTAAAAATTCGGTCAGGTCCGCGCAAGCTCCACTGTGCTTATGATTGATAGAAAAGAACTTTTGTCTCCTTACTTCTGTTTAGTGACAAACATGTTATGCTAAATGTTTTTGTAAGTTGTATATTGCATGTTGGAAATATAAGTTTAAAAAATATATTGGTAAAAATTATGTATATTTCTAATATCGATACCTATATTATAAATTCGAAAGTAACTCTGTCTGTCTGTCTGTCTTTTACGCAATCAGGGCCAAACCGCTAATTTAATTACGATAAAATACTCATATAGAGATACTTGAGGGTCTCGGGATGAACATAGGATACATTTTTTTCTCATATTTGTAATATTTTCGATATATACCAATATATTAAAATACTTATTAATTTGACATGCAATTTATTCTGCCATGTTAATAACAACCGTTGCTAAGCAACGATTTGCAAAGTTAGTTGCTAGAAAACGTCACCCAAACTGAGTTTGCTTAACGCATCTCTCCATTGAAAACTGAAAATAATTTCATAAATATATTTAATAAATATTCGTATAGATCAAGCGGGCGTAGCCGCGTTCGGGTCCACTAGTATTATAAATAAAACAAAACACCCGACTGCCTAAGCTAAATCGATATAAGCAGTAGCAGACGCGCCATCAAGACAAATAAAACGACATGTCATTTATCAAAATCGGTTCACTGGTTTAATAGTTATAAGGGAACAAACGGACATACATTTAAATATATACATACAAATATAATCCTCCTTTTGGACTTCGCAACAGTTGGGTATAAATAATATGTCGCAGATTTTCAGTTTAATATTAGCTAAATCATAAATCTCCAATGTGCTCGTGTTATACAAAAGTAAAAGAGTAAAAGAGTGACAAAATTGGTGTCGTTATTCTCTCAGGAAATTGGGATATTTAAATATCAAGTTTGACAAAGTACGAATACGGTTCCATCATCCACGCGTCCTGATTTCTTATTTTAATAGTAACTAGCGACCCTATTGCGGCTTCGCCCGCTTTTACTACTGGATTATTCATATAATGTATGTTTGCAAAGCACTTAAGATAATGTGAAAATTAATTAAACCTTAATGCAACCCGCATTTTCGTAGTTTCAATAAGAATTTTCCAATTGTTTTACACAGCAAGAATTTTTAGTAGAAATCTTTTCAAGTACTTATTAAAATATATTTAAATTACTATTTTTAGATAGTTAAATGACATTAAATAATACATTCAACTTCAATTATCCAATACGTGTAAACGCATCTAAATCTTCGTTGCTATAAAGGCAGGTGGGTTTTTTTTTTCGAGCTTGTGGTTAATGCTGAAGAGGGTATTCTGTCCCTGATGAAAAGCAAGCACTACGTGGCTGCCTGTGACGAAAATTAAATAGAATGCATCGGCCGGGAATTGAACCCGGGCTGCCCGCGTGGCAGGCGAGCATTCTACCACTGAACCACCGATGCGTGTAAGGCAGGCGGGCGCGGCGGACTCGCTTGTATAAGCATAACGTCGCGAGGCGCGTTTCGCAGCAAGGATTTTTGATATTGTAACAACTTCTAAAGTACTTATTAAAATGAAAAACAGAAAAGACAGTTTTGATCTACATTAAATGGCCAACATAACTAATATACTTATTTATATGCTGAGAGTAAGGGATAAGTGAAGCTTGACTCGATACAGTTGATGTGTGAACGGCGTGATGTGTCAATAATTAAGTGCGTTTTTCTCTAAAACTATTCTCAATTTCGAAATAGTTTAAAAAGCAAATTTTATCTTCGTTTAACGTAGAAATTTAATAAAGTATTTTAAAGGATAAGGATTAATACCATTATGGAAAAATATCCCTCACAATAAAAAATATATTGAAATTACTATTTTTAGACAGAAATATGATCACTACACGTTATTCTTAAAAGATACGAATATGCCGTCGCGGACTTTTTTGTAGATCTTATTAAGAGCAACAATACTCCAGTACATTATTTTCATGTAGTATTTACCATTAAAGCAGCGCATGCGCCAAAGTGTCTCATCGGGTAGGACTTTATACACATTTATCGTATTTATGTTAATTTACATAAGAATGTACAAATAATAAACTATATATAAACCTTCCCTGAGAAATACTCGACCTAATGGTGAAAACCGCACCCAAATCCGTTGGGTGGCTTAGAAGAAGAAGAGTTAGAAAGTTCAGACAGACACAAAAAGCGACTTTGTTTTATAAGATACTAGCGACCCTCTTGCGGCATCGCCCGCTTTAACTACTGGATTATTCATGTAATGTATGTAATTTTAAATCTGTGCTACTAATCTTTTCAAGTACTTATTAAAATATATTTAAATGACTATTTTTAGATAGTTAAATGACTATTTTTAAACGGAAGAAATTATAAACAAAAACCTACCTACTAATAACTACTACAAAAAATGTGAAACCAAATATATCGCGCTTAAATTATACATTCAACTCCAATTATCCAATACGTGCAAACGCTTCTGACTAAATCTTCGTTGCTATAAAGGCAGCCGGGTTTGCAAGCAGCTTGTGGTTAATGCTGAAGAGGGTATTCTGTCCCTGATGAAAAGCAAGCACGACGTGGCTGCCTGTGAGGAAAATTAAATAGAATGCATGGGCCGGGAATCGAACCCGGGCCGCCCGCGAGGCAGGCGAGCATTCTACCACTGAACCACCGATGCGTGTAAGGCAAGTGGGCACGGCGGACGCATGGCGAGTGGCGAGCCGTTTCGCAGCAAGGATTTTTTTGATATTGTAACAACTTCTAAAGTACTTATTAAAATGAAAAACAGTAAAAGACAGTTTTGGTCTACATTAAATGGCCAACGTAAGTAATGTACTTTTTTATATGCTGAAAATAAGGGATAAGTGAAACTTGAGTAACATACAGCTGATGTGTCAACGGCGGGATGTGTCAACAATTAAATGCGTTTTTCTGTAAAACTATTCGCAATTTCGAAATATTGTAAAAAGCAAATTTTATCTTCGTTTAACGTAGAAAATTAATAAAGTATTTTAAAGGACAAGGATTAATACCATTATGGAAAAATATCCCTCACAATAAAAATATATTGAAATTATTATTTTTAGACAGAAAAATGATCACTACACGTTATTCTTAAAAGATACGAATATGCTCTCGCGGATTTTTTTGTAGATCTTATTAAGAGGAACAATACTCCAGTACATTATTTTCATGTAGTACTTACCATTAGAGCAGCGCATGCGCGAAAGTGTCTCAACGGGTAGGACTTTATACACATTTATCGTATTTATGTTAATTTACATAAGAATGTACAAATAATAAACTATATATAAACCTTCTACGAAAAACACTCGACTTAATGGTGAAGACCGCATCAAAATCCGTTGGGTGGTTTAGAAGAAGAAGAGTTAGAAACAACAGACAGACACGAAAAGCGACTTTGTTTTATAAGATATAGGATAGGATTATTGATCCATACAAATTTTTACTACATTAAATAAATACATTAATATGATGATAATAAAAATGTACAAAATCCCTCTAGTTTATTAGAAACAAAAGATATTACATATTATTATATAAAGAACTTTAAAGCAATCTCAACATTGTTATTCCTCTCGTAAGAGGGCTGTTAATTTTACGCTCAAAAAATTGTCATAAGGATTAGACGGGGACTCCACCACTTGTATTCTTAAAGTATTCCTTGTATTATAAGAATACAATTTTGTTAACATGCAACGTGAATAACAAATAGATAAATAAAGTAATAAACAAACCAAGATGTTTCTGTGGAATAGTATGAATGTATTCGGTTTGGTTGTTAGTTCGATTCCCACTGGGAGCCTAATGGCTGGGAACATAATGCCTTGAAAAAAATCACTGAAAGTAGGGAACGGAGTGTTTTAACACTAGGTTCCCTCTGCCAACCCTGCTATATGCGGGATATAGCGTTAAACAATTTTTTTTAACATATCTTCTTTCCATCCTCAGCTCCTCCAGAATGTGATGCCGGCCAGCTGACGTGCGGACAGTACGTGTGGAACAAGACGTATTGCATACCGCCACACTACCGTTGCGACATGCACGTGGACTGCGTCGATGGCACCGACGAGGCTGATTGCAGTGAGTATACTTACTTGCTATTTTTGTTTTCAATATTTACTATAAATATATTAAATTTCTTGGTGAGTTACCTACTAACAGACAACACAAAAATGATACCTAAATACGCCTAAAAATCTCGTTGTTTTATACGATTCAGTATTTAGATTCTTTGAGGAGTTGAGGAGAAGGGGAAAACGTTTACCTGGAAGTACAATTTGTATACTATAAAGTGTTGTCTAGGTATACTCTGGATATAAAAAATAGTACAAATATACACCCCACACAACTGTTGAATGGCGTACCTGTGGCAGTGTTTTTTTTACCTTCAAAAAGCGCATCTCTCATCACCTTAAACACCGGTAACCTTAGCTCCCTGCTCCCTTACCTGGTGTTACACGGGGTCGTTGACGGCGGCGATCATTTACTTTTTAATCATAATATCTTTGGATCAAAAAGATACTATATGTTATATTATTTTGGAAACACTATCAAATATATTTAAACTTGGTTTATAATCTCATTTATTCTAATTCCAAAAGCTATACTATGATGCTATGATGGGAACATCAGACTTCAGGAACCTAAATCCAAAAGTAATCCAAAGAATCCGTTCCAAGTTATTAAGTGGTTGTGTCGACGTTTGCTGCTTGAGCGGGGGTATATGTGTGTGTGAGAGAGGGAACATATTAAAACTTCGATGTAGTTTCTAAGCTCGTGCCCTCGGAGATTAGATGTTGATTTGTGCTTGAACGTATCGAGCGATCGTCAAGTGGGAGCTGAGGGGAATTTAAGTTCCTGTACTTGTGTTTGGAAGTTACTTGATACATAATAAAGAGAGTTTAACTAATATAGAAATAACATGTAGGGGATGTTTTTTCTTAATTTTAGAGTCCAGTCGTGAAAACGAGACAGGTTGTGTGTTCGATTCCCACTCGAGAAAATGAAATATTCAATATTTTCATTTCTTCATTCTGGTGGAGAGGAGATGTTTCTTCATTCCGCCATTCACGTGACGCTAAAAAAACTTTAGGTCAACTCGCGACTATCGCACTAAACAAAAACTTTATATTTTTCCATATCCGCTTGAAATAATATTAATTTCTACGTTGAATTGTAAAACATGAACAACTTATAATGGAGTGGAAATTGAATAGCGAAGTTAGGCGAGGATCCGTCGCGGCGCGGTTGTGATTTTTAACTTGTCTTATTTAATTTTTCTCTATCTTTGTCCCAGTTAAGTTTGTCTTCGTGTATATATTACGTAAATTCTTCTTTATATATCTTTGATATTTTGTAAGATAGGAAGATAGAAATTGGTCATAAATTAGGTTTCATTTTCAGTTACATAATTGTGAGGAGTGGACCTACCACTAGATATTATCATCTAGACTTTTTTTTGTACAGACGAAAGCCATTTAAAAAAATAGGCAACTGTGATCCCTTGGGTGCAGTTTTTCTTTAAAAAAATATCGATATTAATATTATTTCGAAAACCATTCGGACCTACAACTATAAATATTCTTATTTTCGCTAATATTTCTTGTAAAAATAAAACCTTTAAATGCAAAATAAAAAAAGAAAATTTACATAGGTTTATCAGGCCATAAATTAACAAAATAATCAAAACTTATATATAGAGTATACATGAGGGACGAAGTAGTAAATTTTTATTATCTTCCCATATCTCGCACCAAGGGATGTAAAGATAACCTAATGATACATTCATCCGTTACTTACCTTCCGCCCGTTTTCAAATATTTCGAGATTTTTTTTCAAACGAGACTATGGTAAAATATGTTAATTAAATAAACTATATAGGATAGGCAATGGGAACCAAGTAATTAATTAGACACACCTTTCTCCACTCATCGTCTTATTTTCGAGACATTGCGTGTTGAGTCATGGATCTCAACGCCGCTCTTTGTCTTGTTACCAATGCAAAAATTCAAATAACATATTATTCCGAGCGGGAATCAAACCTATACCCGTAGCGTATATAGCAAGACGTAAAAATATTTTCTTTCATAACTAAATAATAAAGTTATTCAAGACGCTTTCTTTCACGTACAATAAGCACAAAGGCGGTCGAGCAGAAAGAATAATATAATTACCCGCCATTATAACTTTCGCCGAAACTTGTCGGCAACGAACCCGCACTGCCCACCCGAGAGGGTCAATTAGCGGGACAATAGGCAGTGTTATATTATTTTTGTAGGATTATTTATTTTATTGACAGTATTTTTGATAAATTGAGGCCATTTACAAAAAAAAATGTAAGTTTTTTTTAAAGCGTGCTAGTGTTTCTTTTTTGCGTCCCGCATACGACGACAACCTAGTGTTATACTCTCTGTTCTCCATATTTCGCCCAATTATCAAAACTGGTTGCTGTCTGGTTAAAACAGTCAGGGAAGTCCTTAAAATCATAAGAAAAATATTTCTGAAATCTTTCAACCTTCAATTTCAAAGGAATAATACGAGAAAATCCATATATAACTAGCATGGAGAACTAGGGTTACAAATAGGTATACTCGTATCTTCAGATATCCCTTTGTCTTTCGATCCTACTTGTGAATTATGATCTGAGTCGACGTAAAATCATGCAAATCTACGAGTATATTATGGACACTCGGTTGGTCGTGTCGTATCTACTTCATCATATTGTTAGATACATCTATATGTAAACAGCATCCCTTATCCCTCCACGCGTTACTGTAGTGGCAATAAGTTACTGGCGTTCCGTCGGTTTTTTTATTTCTTAAAAAAAAACGCATTTTGCGGAGTAAATTCTTCTTTCTTTTTCATATAGACTTCGTCTTACAGATTTCGTGTTTAATGACGGTATCTTACCAAAGCGGAATTTAAAATATGCAATTTATTTAATATAATAATTACGTCGAGTTATGATCGAACTCATAACCACCGCGTTTACGGCCAGAAATTGACCTACTGGACTAGGACGGTCCGTTCCTCACTTTTCGACGAATTCTAAAGGCATTGCGTGTTGAGTGGCGGAACTCAACGCCGCGTCTTGCCTCGTTACCAGAGTGAGGAAATGAAAATATTAATTTTTAAATTTCCTCGACTGGGAATTGAACCTACAACGTGTCGCGTTTACAGTCGCACACTAGTGTACTGCATCACGAATAGCTTCAAAGAGTTTCATAAATATACATATGTAGATAAAACCTTTTTTAATATGTAATATTTATATGTGAAAATTTAAATAATATTTTATTCCAAAATGTACATTTCGAGAATAAAACTGAACCAATGAAGCTTTAAATTTAACTCTATTAGCCTGTGCTGTTACGTGCTTCACCAATTTAAAATTTATAAAATATCATACATAAATGACATTTTATCAATATTTTCGCTTTCGAATGTAATTTTTAGTTTTACATATAAATGCGTATGGATTTTCTTTAAGTTTATTTCTTATATATGTCCTAGTGTCAATACACTCCGTAAATAAATTAAATTATTATATAAGTATTATAATTCTTTTATCTAAACAAAGATTATTGATTTTCGTACATTTGTATACAATAATTGTTTGAAGGCTGATATAGGTTTAAGATGTATTAAGTTACTTGAGAAAACTTATGAATGATAATATCATATTTTAGTTAATTACGTATAAACCAATGTTTTGATGTTATTTGTTCTAGATGCTATACGCCGTCCGCGGCTTTGGTTGCGAGAACTGTGAAATCCCTTATATACCCTTAAAATGTAGGGGTACACTCCCTAATGAACCTAATTACCAAATTTCAGCGTTCTACTCCGCGTAGTTATCTGTGGGCTTTGCTGTATCTGTCATCACTCACTAACAAGAGATCTTTAGTTACATATTTAGATTTTATTCTTTTCCCATGCACTAATTTCTACCGCCTTTACCAATTATTTCAATAGAATGTATGTATGTATGTATGTACGTAATAATTATAGAACAATATAGACATTAATAGAACGGAAACGCCGCATCCAAACGCTCTGTCGCGTATATTGTAATCTATTTAGAACACTACGGTGAGTCAAAGTAGATATATTGCTAGTTGATATATTAGACTAACTTTTACCTCCTGCTTCGCTCATTTGGTCAATAAGGATAAAGGAGAGAAATGAGAGCGATTGTATGACCCTATTATAAACAATGAATTTTACAATTTACTTCAAGAAAGAAGTTCCTGAGGTTAGAGGTGTTCTACAATATTAGTAGATATAAATTTCATAAATTTCATAGGCTTTTGTAATTATTTTACGTGGAGTTAAAAAAAAATAAGTAGTACTTTAGCTAATAATAAGAATAGATATAATTCTAAGTAATAAAATGAATTAAACGTCTAACATATTAGAAAAAAATTATAAAATATATTGTAGATTCGAATCGAACATGTAATATCATTATTTATTAAGAAGAGATAGTTTGAAATACCAACAGGGCCCCCCTACTTCAATCCATAAGTGCTTGCTTAAATGCACTTTCCTTCTTTATAGGTAAGTCTGCAACATAAAGTCGAGAAGTTACATAGAACTTGGATATAGAAACTAGAAAGTTCACAATGTCTGACGTCGCGTCAATTTGAGCGATCGAACTTTGGAACTTTGATTTTAGCTTAAATAAGCGTTTATATTGAGGCAAGTCGTCTCTAATAGCGAATGAAAGCGCGGCGTTGAGCTCCGCCATTCAACACGCAATACTTCCATAATTCAGTGGAAAGTGGAGAACGGGGAGTCTTAACAATAGGATAAGATATAGAGTGTAGTTAAAAAAATGATTTGTGAAAAATGCAGAAAGTATTGTCTTAACGCTAGGTTCTCTCTGCCTATGCTGCTGTTTGCGGGATACAGCGTGAGCTGACTATATTCTCATTCAGTATCAACACACTCACATATATTATATGACATTACATCGGTCGTCAGTGGCGCGGAAACCTCACGCCTCGGTGACCCGTTGGGTAATACAACGTAACTGTGATACGGAAATGAACTGTGACCGTACAGTGTGTTTAGACAATCCTGGTTCCTTCCCATACCAGTAACACCTAGAAGTATAGAAATAATCGAGAAGAATCGATAATATTTAATACTTTTTTCATTTACACTCTAGGTATATCTTGCACATAGCAGGGTATGCAGAGAGAACCGGGAAAACTAGTGTTAACACACTCCGCTCTCATTAAGACAATTCTATTACCCATTTTCCGCCGAATTGTGGAGATATTGCGAGTTGAGTGGCGAAACTCAACGCCGCTTTTTGCCTCGTTACCACAGTGCTAATTATTAGATACTTATGTGGATATTTAGGAAAAAACTATAAATAATGTGTAAATGTAATAATGTAAACTAGGAAAGGAAAACACTTCATTCATTTACTATCCATACCTATAATATAAATTCGAAAGTAACACTGTCTATCTGTCTGTCTTTTATGCAATCAGGGCCAAACCGCTAATTTAATTGTGATAAAATACTCATATAGAGATACTTGAGGGTCTCGGGATGAACATAGGATACTTTTTTTCTCATATTTGTAATATTTTCGATATATACCAATATATTAAAATACTTATTAATTTGACATGCAATTTATTCCGCCATGTTAATAAAGCAACGATTGGCAAAGTTTGTTGTTAAAAAACGTCACCCAAAATGAGCTTGCTTAACGCATCTCTCTATTGAAAGCTGAAAATAATTTCATAAATATATTTAATAAATATTCATATAGTTCAAGCGGGCGTAGCCGCGTCCGGGTCCACTAGTTGATAATAAATCGGGAACAATTGATTATTATTATAAACCCACTAAACTACCACAAAAATATAATATGTAAAACAAACTCATTCTAATATTATTAGTAAACTACTACATCAAGATTAACTTGGGATCAACCGGGCTTTACTTATTTACGCCATAAATCCGCGCGCGACTAAAATCAATGTTTGAAGAATATTTAGTATGTTTGCAAATATTTGACGAATGTGCTAGAAGTAAAAGGGTAGCGCAAGTGCACAGGGGTTTGACTGTAACGCAATGGTTGTGGGTTCGATCCCCACTCGAATTAATTAATTATTATTTCTTAATATTTTCATTTCTTCATCTGGCACTAAACGAAAGCTCGGCGCTTAGTCCGGCCACTCGGCACGCAATGCCTCGAAAAATTCGACGGAAAGTGATGAACATAGTGGATAGGATTGAATTTTATTTTATTTTTTTAGTAGAAATATTCAAGAATGTAATAATGTCGGCATTCGGTGAAAAGTGGGGGGGTATCTTAAAGGGGATGGAGTGTCTGAACACTAGTTCCCAGATATCCTCTACCTACCCTGCTATGCGCGGGAATAACAAGAAAATTAAAAAACAATGTTTTATCAATATCTCCAGAGTTATACGATATCTTTTTAAAAATACCTGTAACTAGCGCGGTAAATTGAAAAAAAAATGGCTCAAACTATATCCAAAGGAGGATATATTAAAAGTGTAATAAAAAAACTTTTCAGTGAACTAAAAGCTAGAGCCATCAAAGGCTATTGAACGTTTTACATAACTTTGTATGAAAATCGTATTATCTAATGGCCACGTCTCTTTCCCGACCCGACCTCGTCTCGAACTCGAACTCTTTTGCATCTAGTTTGGCGAACTTGATAAATTATAATTTGACCATTTTTATTCTTCAAACGGTTTTAATAATGTATTGTAGTTTTATTTCTTATTGTAGGAGTAAAGAAATAGTAGTTTTTAACTTAAAATCAAGCTCACGATGCACCCCGCACACAGCAGGATAAAAACTGCCTGCAGAATTGGGCGGAAAATGGAGAGTGTCTTAACACTAGGTACTCTCTGCCTATCTTGCTGTGTGAGGGATACAGCGTGACGTTAAAAAATAAGAAATATATTTTATATGTTTATTTCCAGCATACCGAAAATGCCAAGTGGATGACTTCCAGTGCGGCATGGAAGGCGCGAGCGCGGGCAAGGTGTCCTCTCAGGGGCCATGTATACGGAAAGAGAAAAGATGTGACGGGTAAATATATTTTATAAAATTTAAACTGATTGCTGTCGGTATATAGAAGACTAGTGGACCCGGACGCGGCTACGCCTGCTTGAACTATAAGAATATTTACTAAATATTATATAATATATTTATTTTTATTAGGATGAATATCAAAATATAAGTTCATTTTGGGTGACATTTTCTTAAAACAGCAAATAAACTTTGCAAACCAGTGCTTAGCAACGACGGTTGTTATTAACATGGCAGAATAAATTGCATGTCAAATTAATAAGTATTTTAATTTATTAGTACATATGTGTAATGTAATATTATATAGCCTATAGCACTTCTGAAGAATGCAGCTTTCATACAAAACAAAAACATAGTAAATCGGACCAGTAGATCCAGAGATCTTAGCGTTCAAACAAACAAACAAACAAACTCTTCCGCTTTATTATATTAGTACTAGTGGACCCGGACGCGGCTACGCCTGCTTAAACTATAAGAATATTTATTAAATATATTTTCAGTTTTCAATAGAATTAGTAAGAATGTAAGCTTAAATAATCAAAAAGAATAATAATTAGAGACATATTATTAGAAAAAATATCTGAGAAATTGAAAACCAACATAAGAAGTAAAAGTAACTAAAAAATATTCTTAATATTAGAACCTAGAACCTAGAACCCGTACCTAAAAACTACCTAAAAATATTTTTTGCCAACAATATCAAATAAAATAAGAAGAGAACCAAAGCGTATTTTAAATTAATTATAAACAGCAAATAAAGTTCGAAAATGTATGAAAATTTATAAAACCATCAACGTCATCTGCCCGTTCACGTCGGTCATAGTCATACAATGCCGCCCGAAGGCTAGGTCATTCCGAATCAGTGATATCTTTTTAATTATCTATTAAAATGTTATACAGTAAACTATAATTTCAATCTAGATGAAATGCTAAAAGTGACTATTATATTTATTTTCATAAGGATGAATATCAAAATGACGCGGTAACGAACGCGGTCGCGTAGCGACGACGGTTGTTATTAACATGGCAGAATAAATTTCATGTCAAATTAGAAAGTATTTTAATTTATTAGTATATATGTGTAATGTAATATTATATAGCCTATAGCACTTCTGAAGAATGCAGCTTTCATACAAAACAAAAACAAAGTAAATCGATTCAGTAGATCCAGAGATCTTAGCGTTCAAACAAACAAACAAACAAACTCTTCCGCTTTATTATATTATAGTATATGTATAATGTAATGTTATATAGCCTATAGCACTTCTGAAGAATGCAGCTTTCATACAAAACAAAAACAATGTAAATCGGACCAGTAGATCCGGAGATCTTAGCGTTCAAACAAACAAACAAACAAACAAACAAACAAACTCTTCCGCTTTATTATATTAGTACTAGCGGACCCGGACGCGGCTACGCCTGCTTGAAATATAAGAATATAATTTCTATAGAAATATAATTTCAATCTAGATGAAATGCTAAAAGTGACTATTATATTTATTTTCATAAGGATGAATATCAAAATGACGCGTAACGAACGCGTAAAGTAACGAACGCGGTCGCGTAGCGACGACGGTTGTTATTAACATGGCAGAATAAATTGCATGTCAAATTAGAAAGTATTTTAATTTATTAGTATATATGTGTAATGTAATATTATATAGCCTATAGCACTCCTGAAGAATGCAGCTTTCATACAAAACAAAAACAAAGTAAATTGATTCAGTAGATCCAGAGATCTTAGCGTTCAAACAAACAAACAAACAAACAAACTCTTCCGCTTTATTATATTAGTATAGATAGATAGATATATTCGATAATCTATTCGTCTATGCACGCTCGTGTCAACTACAATATTATTGTTTTATTGATTTGGCTGTAATTTTGGTGTTTAATGTTGATAGCTATTGTGTTTAAAACGATAATGCTATTAGAACATGAGCATGAACAAGTAATTTTGTTGAGTAAAGAAATAATTATGTAGTTCAAACAGGCGAAGCCGCGAGCGGCTCGCTAGTGGTCAATAAATAATAACTTCTCGCTACGATTTTCTCCGGTATTATCTATACTAATATAATAAAGCGGAAGAGTTTGTTTGTTTGTTTGTTTGTTTGTTTGTTTGAACGCTAAGATCTCTGGATCTACTGGTCCGATTTTCATTGTTTTTGTTTTGTATGAAAGCTGCATTCTTCAGAAGTGCTATAGGCTATATAACATTACATTACACACATATACTAATATATTTTAAAGTACATTCTAATTTGACATGCAATTTATTCTGCCATGTTAATAACAACCGTCGTTGCTACGCGACCGCTACCGCGACGTTTTGATATTCATCCTTATGAAAATAAATATAATAGTCACTTTTAGCATTTTATCTAGATTGAAATTATAGTTTACTGTATAACATACTAATAAATAATTAAGGAGATGTCACTGATTCCAAATGACCTAGCCACCTAGCGGGCGGCACAGTATGACCGACGCGAACGGGCAGATGACGTTGACGGTTTTATAAATTTTCATACATTTTCGAACTTTATTTGTTGTTTATAATTAATTTAAAATACACTTTGATTCTCTTCTTATTTTATTTGATATTGCCCGCTAAAATTATCCTACTTAATAGAGAGAAATGTTTAGTTATTTCGTAGAGTCGATATCTATGTACGCACGCACGGAAAACTTTAGGTACTTTTTCTAATATTAAGAATACCTATCCGTTAGTTACTTTTAATCCTTTTGTTAGTTCATTTCAATAACTCAGATATTTTTTTCTAACAATGTGTATCTACTTATTATTCTTTTTGATTATTTGAGCTTATATTTTCTTACTAATTCTATTGAGAATTGAAAATAATTTCATGAATATATTTAATAAATATTCTTATAGTTGAAGCAGGCGTAGCCGCGTCCGGGTCCACTAGTTGTGATATATTTTCGAAGTTTCATCTTCAATTAATCAATAACAAATTACAATTCCAGTTACCTAGACTGTAGGACAGGCAAAGACGAGCAGGACTGTCCGGGACAGAGCCTGGCCTGCCGCCTCGACCAGTTCCGGTGCGCGGCGGGCGACAAGTGCGTCGACGCGAGCGCCAAGTGCGACCACAAGGACGACTGTGGTGATAACAGCGATGAGGCTAATTGCAGTAAGTGATTAAGTTTTTATTGATTACACTACAGACTCAGGGTAGGCAGAGGGAACCTAGTGTTAAGACACTCCGTTTTCCAACGAGTGTTTCGAGGCATTGCATGTTGAATGGGGGAATGTAACGCCAGATTTTGCATTGGTGCCACAGTGACGAAATTAAAATATTAAGAAATTATAACTAATCCCCTCGAATGGGGAATCGAATCCACAACCGTCGCATTACAGTCATTTCTTGTGCGATTATTTCTAAGTAAAATTTCTGGAGTGCGTACAAGACTGTTCTAGGGTGGGCACGGACCATTCGGCTCCCATATTCTTACACCCATGTATGTAAAATGACCGGAAAGTGGTTAACATAGAGTTTTAACACTAGATTTATCTGTTTACTCTTACTTATAATTATAATACCTGTAGATGACTCGTGAAAATGTAAACGAGATCAATGTAAATAAGTAAAGTAAATATAGAAAACAAAATTAAAACATTTCTACATTGAAATATTTTATTTACAAATGAATATAAAAATCAATGGCCTCTAAAAACTTTATACCAAAGCTTTTTGTTAAACTGTCATGTGTCAGATCCACCACATTTTATAATTACAATGATATATATTTTTATTTAATTTAATTATTTTATTTTTCTCTTATTTGGTTATGTTTTAATGGGAGGGTAGTACTAACCTACTAAAAAACTAAACTAGTTTCACGCTGTTTCCCTTGCGGGATAGTCAGAGAGAACGGTGGGCCAAACGGTCTCTGCATACCTCTTTCGCCTCGTCCTCTGTCATCGACCTCTTCATACATACCCAATCGGAGGTTACATACCCATCGGTTACGGACTATAAAACCATATATTATGTTAAATTGTATACTCGTATAAGACAGTTTTCGAGTATATAATAAGCATTGTAATTATAGTAATTTAAAATTTATAATAATTCTTTTTAATTTCTTTTCTATATAACCAAAAATAATTTTATTTTTCAACTTTCCAGGTTTCCCGGCTTGTCACGTCGGCCAGTTCCGCTGCAGCAACGCGCTATGCATCCCAGCCACGTACCACTGCGACGGCTACAAGGACTGCGCGGATGGCTCCGACGAGGCCAACTGCACGGCCATCGCCTGTCCGGACCACAAGTACCTGTGCCCGCGCGGGGGCCCCGGGGGGCTGCACAAGTGTATATCGCGGTCCCAATTGTGTGATGGCAAGAGGGATTGTGAGGATAACGCTGATGAAGAGACTGCTTGTTGTTAGTATTTGTTTTTCTTTTAGCTTCACGCTGTGTCCTGTACATAGCACGGTAGGCTGAGCTCTGTTCCCATTTAAACACTTCTGTTCCCCACTTTCCTCCAAATTCTGTTTCGTGTTGAGTGACAGAACTCAACGTAACGAAGAAGCCATTTGATAATGCACCTGAACATTTGAAACAAGTAACAAGCTATAGTCGTTTGTTTTACCTCTATATTTATTTTGGACTAACTTAAAGTGTATCTTTTTTGTTTCACAGCAACATCATCCTGTCCAGCTCTCGAGTGCGAGTACAAGTGCGTGGCGTCTCCCAACGGCGGTGCGTGCACGTGCGCCGGCGGGCTTGCGCTCGCGCCCGATAACCGCACCTGCGCCGACCGCGACGAGTGCAAAGAGTGGGGGCCTTGCTCACAGCTGTGTATTAATACACCTGGATGTAAGTTACTTGTTTATTTAGCTTTACTCTGCTTATAATAGGATAGGAAGAGAAAACCTAATAGTAAGACCCTACTTTCTCTTCATTTTGTTCTCTCTAATATGTTGTTAAATTATTAAATTTACAACAAAATGGGGCAGATTGTGACACTTTCATATGAATTTCATTATACCTTATAAAAACTTGAATTTATTAATTTATGGATAGAACCTCAAAGTTAGGTAACAAATCCGTTTGATATAATAATAACACTTTCTTGAACCAATCATATCAAAACATATGATGATATATATGATTCTAGCATACACATGCGCATGCGCACCCGGCTACACCCTCAACGCGGGTGGGCGCTGCTCCGCGCGTTCTGCGGGCGCGTGGTTGGCACTCGCGCACGAGCGCAGTGTACTCCGCCTGGACATGCAGGGCCGCGCACCCGCGCCCCTCGCCAACGCCTCGTCCGCCGCCGGCCTGGATTACCACTACCGACGTAACCAGCTGTTCTGGTCGGATGTTAAGACTAAGAAGGTATGTTGTTGGATGATTTATGTTGAATAAACACTATCCAAACATTAACTATATACAGTAATTTTTAATAAATAACGTAAACCTCAACTCTTTTTACCTTTCAGATACATTCACAAGCACTAAACGCGCCAGCAGGCATAACTCAATACACGAATGATATAACCGTACCATCAGCGTCGTGGGCGCCGGTCGCGCTTGCCGTGGACTGGGTGGGCGACAAGCTGTACGTAGCGGACGCGGTGGGACAGAAGATAGATGTGTTTGAGTTGGATGGACGGTGGCATGCTGTGGTTCTTGGATCTAATCTGACCAACCCTGCCGATATTGCGTTGGATCCTACGCTTGGGTTTATGTTCGTTGCTGATAGTAGTCAGGTGAGTTGATGTACTTATCTACCCATGGCTATTCATGATGTTTATTCTACAAATTCAGGTTTTTATTGCCAGAGTCTGCCTTTTGACTCAATCTATTTCACTTTGTGAAATACTCAGCATCTCGATGCTAAATCTATTAGTTCTCATGGCCTGATGATTTTTGTAATCATTTTCAGATTATACGCGCAAACATGGACGGAACACACGTTAAATCTATAGTATCAGAAGCTACGTATAAAGCCTCAGGTATCGCAGTGGATACTATCTCCCGACGTATATTTTGGTGCGACTCGTTATTAGATTATATAGAAACTGTTGACTACGATGGAAATTATAGATTTTTAGTATTAAGGGGACAGCAGGTACCAAGTCCTTCTAGATTAGCCTTGTTCGAAGATAGAGTATACTGGACTGGAAGCGCTAAACAAGATATAAGTTCAGTGAATAAATATGAAGGCTCGGCAAGTATTCAAGCGATATATAAAACGAAAGAAATAAGAAAACCTAAAGCAATAACCGTTGTACATTCTTTGAAACAAACCTCCGTAAATAATCCGTGCGGTAATAACAACGGTGGCTGCTCCCAAATGTGTATAGTCACAGCTCTTCAAAATGGTGGACTTGGGTATAGATGCGCGTGTAACATCGGATACAAGTTAGAAACTGATTTAAGAAACTGCATCATCGTCAATGAATTTCTTATGTACTCACAGCAAAGATTTATTAAAGGTAAAGTAATAGATCCAGTTATCGAAGGCTTTAGTGACGCCATTTTACCTGTTGTGTCTAAGAGAGCGAGATTTGTAGGCTTAGATTTTGATGCCAGAGATGAACATATTTACTATTCTGATGTGCTACAAGATGTTATTTATAGAATACATAGAAATGGAACTACAAGGGAAATTCTTTTAGCGTCACAAAATGAAGGAGTAGAAGGCTTAGCCGTAGACTGGGCCTCAAAGAACTTGTATTATATTGATTCCAGAAAAGGAACATTAAATGTGCTGTCCACTAGAAATGTTGCACATAAAAGAACTTTATTGAAAGATTTAAAGCGGCCGAGAGCGATTGTCGTTCATCCAAACAAAGGATATATTTTCTTTTCGGAATGGGATCGCCCTGCTAACATAAGTAGGGCGAATACAGACGGTACAGGTCTGTTGGTATTTGAAAACGTTACCCTCGGGTGGCCTAACGGACTGTCTATAGATTTCGATGCTAACAGAGTTTATTGGTGCGACGCTTTATTAGACCACGTACAACATGCCAACTTAGACGGTACAGATGTCAAGACAGTAAATTCAAGATTGATAAGACATCCTTTCTCAATAGTTATTTACAAAGATTTCATATACATTACGGACTGGAGACTAGATGCTATAGTTCGTTTGCACAAGTTGACCGGCGAACAGGAAGATATTATGGTGAGAGAACCACAAACAAATAGGCTCTATGGTGTAAAAGTATACAGCGAAGCTATACAGAAAATAGATCCTATGCAACCTTGTGCTAGAAATAATGGCAATTGTCAGAAGTTCTGTTTCGCCGTTCCGAGGAATAATACAGAGTTGCTAACGGTTAGGTGCGGATGCCCATACGGTGAAAAGTTAGCAACAGATGGCACTAGCTGTATGGCTGATCCAAGCTCTGAACCACCAGTGCAAGCGTGCCCCAATACGTGGGACTTTACATGCAACAACCAAAGATGTATTCCAAAGAGCTGGGTGTGTGATGGCGACGATGATTGCCTGGACAATAGTGATGAAGAACAAAATTGTACTGGTAAGTTTTTTTAACTTCACGCACTATCCCCACATAGTAGAGTAGGCAGAGGAAACCTGAGAACCTATTGCATTGTGTTGAGTGGCGGAACTTGCCTCCTTCTTCTCGTTCTTCTCGAAGAAATGAAATTATTCAATATTTATTTCCTCAAATGGGAATTGAACCCAAAACCTGTTGCGTTTACTTTTTTGTGGCTCTGTATTACGTTATCTTACCGGCAAATATTATATTATACTACACGAACTTAATACAAAGTAAAGTAAATTAAATTAAAATATGGTCATGTTAATTTAGCTATGCGTGGGGACATGCATCTACCGAGCTATATGCAAGAAAAAGCGTAAATCTTTTTTTTATCTATTTGAAGTCGGACAATAAAACATATACATAATTTTCCAGAAACAACGTGCAACGCATCCGAGTTCATGTGCAAATCAGGGCGTTGCATACCCGCCACATTCAAATGTGACTCCGAGAACGATTGCGGCGACTACTCTGATGAGAACGGTTGCGTTAACGTCACCTGCAGTTCTTCACAGTTCCAGTGCGCTAACGGCCGGTGTGTGCCTAACACCTGGAAATGTGACTCTGAGAATGACTGCGGTGACAGTTCTGATGAAGGCCCGCATTGTGCTAATAAGACTTGTGCTTATTTCCAGGTGTGTTATTGTAATGTACATTTATGTTTTTTTTTGGTAGTTTGCAATGTTCTTCTGCTGCTACCAATGGAACTATTGTAATAATCTTATTATAAAAGGTAAGGGTTATTGTAAAAGATTTGAGAAATACTAAGTTATCAATCAATGTTATGTCATTGAGAAAATTCTAAGTTTTTAATGTTTATTATTAGCAGATTAATTATTAATAATCACTCTAAAATAAATGAAAATTTTTATGGTACGTGAATAAGATAAAATGTTAATTTTAATATTCAGAAGAATATAAATATAATATTTGGCCAAATATGATAAATTAGTTATAACTAAGACAGACAACAAGAAAGATAACCTTTAGGGTTTGGGAACGCACATAAAGAATAAATTTATCTATACTTACTGAAGTGTAGTTAAATACATGTTATTGTTGATCTATCACAGTTTACGTGTCCACGCACTGGCCACTGTATTCCAGCATCGTGGGTGTGCGACGGAGATGACGATTGCTTTGATAAACAAGATGAAGCAGATTGTCCACCCGTTTCTTGCCTCGCCTCACAGTTCAAATGCGCTGATCTGAAGCAATGTGTCCAGGTAAACAATTATTCTAGAAATTCTTAAAAAAATAATATATTTTTGTGTTTTCGAGGGTATGGAGTGGCTTAACACTAGGCTCCTTCTACCTACACTGGTATAAATTAAAGAAAAATAAGCCTTAACTGAAAAAAAAATCTTATTATATTGTACTGTGTATGATTTACAGGAAGCTTATAAATGTGATGGCATTCCCGATTGTAACGATGGATCAGATGAAGCGGGCTGCCCGTCACTAGCGCCGCATCAATGCGCTGCTGAGAGGCAGTTCCAGTGTGTGTCCTCAGGATTATGTATACCTCGTACTTGGTATTGTGATGGTGAGTTTTATTTTTGTTTTTTTTTTGTAATTAGAATTCTTATTTTAATTAATTAAGTATTTAGGTTAGTTCAAGTAATTTTATTAATTTTATTTATAACTTGTAGTCACCGCTATGTTTACACTTAACATTGTACGCCTGGTGTTAAAATGGCGATAAAACAAAACTTTTAACCTAAGAGATGTTAGAACGGTAGATTTCGAATTCAAGTGGGATAGGAAGTGAAGAACAAAGTGTTAAAGTACTACATTCTTTTTGTCTACCCTTTTGTAATCAGTATACATTGTGAATGTTACTTTTGAACAAAATTGATTATTTAGGCTTTTAGTTTATAGATTACGAGTGTATGATTCCTGTATACAGGCACACCAGACTGCGAGGACCTGTCGGACGAGCCGGCGTCGTGCGGCGCGGCGACGTGCGGCGCGGGACACTTCCGTTGCGACAACGCGCGCTGCGTGTTCCGAGCCGCTGTATGCGATGGCCGCGACGACTGCGGCGACGGCTCCGACGAGGGTGCGCGCCACGCCTGCACGCCACCCGCCTTCCGCTGCCCACACGCGCAGTGGCCGTGCCCTGGTGTCACGGGACGATGCGTTAACCTCACGCAAGTTTGTGACGGCAACTTCGATTGCCCTAATAGTGCTGATGAAGGTTAGTTTCTCGTTTGAGTCATAATTTTAATCTGTTTTAATATTATGAAATTTGTTAAGTTGAACGGAGTAATCTTAAGAACTGCTGATTCAAACAGTTTTTTTTTTGTGTAGTACACTTAATTTATTCAGAAAGGCTATAATATATTTCACCAAGAAGACGAGGCTAAAATTGAAACCTAGTTAAGTTATATGAATAAACCTATACTACAAAGTTAGCTTAGTTTCGTATGAACGATTAAAGCAACTTAAACCCATTTCAAAACTAGCTTTCCTAAACGCGACGGATTCCCTAATTAAATACAATAGTAAATATAATTGTAAACTCATTGAGAAAAGGCTCTTTTAATCTTTCCACAAACGTCTAAGTAGGTATATCATTAAAACTTTAAGTACATTACCGAAATATTGAAAAAATAAGCTCTTATAATAAAATTTAATAAAAATAAGCACGAATGCAGTGGGTCCATAAAAGTAAAACACAGAATAAATACAATAAAATAATCAATTTTTCTTATAGGTCCGGGCTGTGATTTCGCAACATGTCAACACACTTCGAGTCTCTGTTCAAACGATTGCAAGCAAACACCGGACGGACCCTTATGTCTTTGCCCAGACGGGGAAGAACTTGAAGCGGACGGTTTTACATGTAAAGACATCGATGAATGCAACCCTCCCGGACTTTGTTCGCAGCAATGTACTAATACCAAAAAATCTTATTTCTGCAGCTGTATTGAAGGTTACCAGCTGAGATCTGACAATCATACGTGCAAAGCTAACAATCACTCTAGTGCATTCCTTATAATTTCCAACAGACATTCTATCTTGGTAGCTGACCTTAACGAACAAGGACTCGAAAGGGTTCCAATAAACGTCGAAAATGTTGTGGCCACAGCGTCTAATATGCACACTGGAACTATTTTCTGGTCAGATATGAAATTAAAGAAAATATCCCGATTAGATCGTGGCACGGAACCACAAGTTATAATTACCACTGGTCTAGACTTAGTTGAAGGATTGGCTTATGATTGGATTGGTGGAAACATATACTGGCTTGATAGTAAATTGAATACTATTGAAGTAGCAAAAGAAGATGGCACAGCTAGAACAGCTTTACTAAGCGGAAACATCACACAACCCAGAGGCATGTGTTTGGACCCCGCACCCAATGCCAGGTGGCTATTTTGGACCGACTGGGGAGAAAACCCTCGTATCGAAAGAGTTGGTATGGACGGCACCCTACGTATGGCGATCATTACCACAAAGATATACTGGCCAAATGGCCTGACGTTAGATACGGCCACACAGAGAGTATATTTTGCAGATTCCAAATTAGATTTCATTGATTTTTGCTACTATGACGGTACAGGGCGGCAACAAGTACTGGCCGGAAGCCATTATCTCTTACATCCTCATTCGCTAACTCTATTCGAAGATACATTATACTGGACTGACCGTCAGTTGAATAGAGTACTGTCGGCGCATAAGTTTAGAGGCACAAATCAAACTGTTGTGTCTCATTTGATATCTCAGCCGTTATCTATCCACGTACATCACCCTTCCTTACAACCACAGTACCCGTCGCCTTGCAAACCGGAATCTTGTCAACATCTCTGCTTACTAAGTCCCAATAGTACAGTAGGATATACTTGTATGTGTAAGCCGGGATATAAACTTTTGCCAGATGGAAAATGTGTGGAAGGTAACGTCTACACTATTTGTATTTTATGTATTTTATATTTATATGTAAGTAATTATTATTTTTAATAATGGTTATATGTTTTGCAGAGGAAAATGCATATCTGATGGTACTTAAGGGATCACAAATAATTGACTTGTCAACAGATGGTTCTGGTAGAGCAAGACAGTTACCACCAGTAGTTGGTATTCAAGGTATTCAATGAATTATATATATATTTTAATGTATATTTATTATTAATATATATTTTATAATCATAAAGATTCATTTACAATTCATATCTTTCTATTTGATATAATTTTATTTTCTATATTTTATATTAGGTGGAGTACAACTAGACTATGATCGTCAAGGTCATATGCTGTACTGGCTACAGTCTATATCTGGTGACAGTGAAGAAGATGAGAACTGCACAATCTACAGTATGCCTTATGGCGGTGGTAATAAAGTTGAGTTTTTGGGACAAGATACTGGCATCGTTGGGTCTCCCTCCGCTATTGCATTTGACTGGCTTGGACGTAACTTATTTATGGCAAATAAAGCTGCTAGTAACATTGAGTTGGTGAGAGTCGATGGCAAAGTTAAATATAGAGCTATTGTGTTTGCAAATGATGGAAGTAGAACTTCAATCGCTAAACCTAAAGGAATTTGTTTGGATCCCACTGAAGGGTACGTATTTCAATAGCGTTGATGAATAAAATCAATGTGAGATTTACTGTTATATAAATATTTATATATTTAAAATAAATAACGGAAGAGTTTTCAAAATATTATTCTTATAATTTTCAGAAAAATTTACTGGTCAGATGATGGAGGTTTCGGTGTACCAGCCAAAATTGGAAAAGTAAATATGGATGGAAGTAATCCTGTGATCCTTGTAGACACAATTGAACGACCTGAAGCCGTTACTATTGATATAGAAAAGAAAATTGTATACTTTAGCACACAATATCCCGCTAGTATCAACAGTGTCAACACGGAAGGAAATGATAGGAAAACTATTTTAACGGAGGCTAATGCCATTTCATACCCTAAAGTTATCGCAGTACTCGATTCAAGACTTTATGTACTTGACACAAGACACGAAAAAATATTCAAAGCAGATTTACCAAATGGTGATAACATCAAAGTCATATTAGACAACGAAAGTGACTTAAAGTCGTTAACAATATACCAAAAACGAAAAATGATGCATCATCCATGTTCTCTAAATAACGGTGGCTGTGAACAAGTTTGTATTCCTAGTGAAGGTGGTTCAAGAGTTTGTGCATGCTCCGTTGGTTATAGAAAAGAGAATGAAGTTAATTGTATTCCATATAAGACATTTGCTGTTGTGTCACAATTAGATTTAATTAGAGGTTACAGTCTTGATTCTAGCGCTGAAGCTATGGTTCCAGTTACTGGACAAGGACACCACATACTACACGTAGATGTTCATTTTGCTGACAATTATATATACTGGGTCGAATTTAACAGAGGTCAATATAATGGCATTTTCCGTATACGACCGAATGGCTCTGAACTACAACATGTTGTCAAAGATGGTATTGGTAGCAATGGTATTAGAGGATTGGCAGTGGATTGGGTTGCTGGTAATTTGTACTTTACTAATGTATTCCCACACGAAAATTACGTCGAAATGTCTTGGCTTGACGGATCCAACAGGAAAGTTTTAGTGAAGACAACAATGGATGCGCCAAGGGAACTAGCGGTCAACCCTATCAAAAGATTGCTTTATTGGATAGATTATGGTCAATATCCGCGTATTGGTAAAGCTTACCTTGATGGCAGCAACTGGCAAACTGTTGTTAGTTCTGGAATATCTAATCCGAAAGATTTAACTATCGACATGTTGACACATGATGTATACTGGGTCGACTCAAAACTGGATCAAATACAAAAAATATCTTACAATGGAGGTAACAGACAATTAATTAGATCTAATTTACCAAACCCAATGGGAATTGCTATACACACTAGCAGTGTTTATTGGGTAGACAGGAACTTGCAAACAATATATAAAGCATCAAAATTACCTGGTAACATGTCGATGCCGGAAAAAGTACGAACAAATCTACCAAAATTAAGAGATATAGTTATATTTGATATTAACAATCAACCTACAGACGAAAATAATCCTTGTAGAAAGCTTGGAAATGGTGGATGTGATCAATTATGTTTTAGTTATCCTCCAGAAGCCAATAAAGGTTACACTCATCGTTGCGAATGTGCAACAGGACAAATATCAGCAAGCAATCCGAAAAAATGCGACGTAGTTGATGAATATTTAGTATTCACAACCAGGACTGAAATTCGTGCAGTTAACTTAGATCCAAAATCTACCGGGGTACCTTTCAAACCTATCGGTAATCTCACGAATGTTGTTGGTGTTGAATTTGATTACGCAGATAACAAATTATTCTTCACGCAAATAAGACCTTGGGCGCGGATTGCTTGGATGTCCGCAAATAATCCAGATGCAGCTGGAATTCAAAATATTATCAATAAGAATATCAATCCTGAGGGAATTTCTTACGATTGGACTCAAAAGAAAGTTTACTGGACTGATAGTTCTAATAATTCAATTTACGCAATGAATCTGGACGGCACAGAGCTCGTTATGATTGCTAGAGTAGAGCGTCCTAGAGCTATAGTAGTAGATCCATGTAACGGTACACTTTATTACACCGACTGGGGTAGGTTTGGTACATCCGGTAAAATCTACAGAACTACTATGGCTGGTTCTCTTAAAAAAGCTGTCATCGATAAAGATTTGTCACAGCCTAGTGGACTTACTATTGATTTTGATGAAAATATGTTGTATTGGACTGATGCTGTCAGAGAAAAAATTGAACGCTCCAAGTTAGACGGAACGGATCGAGAAGTTTTAATTTCTGCAACAATTTATCCGTTTGCTATAACTGTCTTTGGAAATTACATATACTGGACTGATCTTCAGTTACGAGGTGTTTACAGAGCCGAAAAACACACTGGTGCAAATATGATAGAAATGGTTAAACGATTAGAAGATTCTCCTCGAGACATCCACATTTACAGTACAAGCAGACAAAAATGTCAAAAGAATTTATGTAAAATCAATAATGGTGGCTGTGCGCAAAGCTGTCATCCAGCACCTAATAATTCAGTTGAATGCAAGTGTGATGATAACACTAAGCTAGTCAATGAAGGTAGAATGTGTGTCGCTAAAAACATTACCTGTGACGCTAGCAAATTCTTCTGCGCTAATGGAAAATGTATAAGTAGAATGTGGTCTTGCGACGGAGATGATGATTGTGGTGATAATTCTGATGAAGACAAAAATTACTGTGCGTATCACTCATGCTCGCCAAATGAGTTCCGTTGTAATAATGGTCGTTGCATATTTAAATCATGGAAGTGTGACCACGAAAATGATTGCAAAGATGGATCTGATGAAGAAGGTTGTGTGTATCCACCATGCGCAGAAGGTGAGTTTACTTGCCTAAATTCACGATGCATACCCAAAACACAAGTTTGTAATGGTATTAACGATTGCAAGGACAATATCACTTCTGATGAAACTCACGAAATGTGTCCTAGAAATACAACTTGCCCAGCAAATCATCTCAAGTGTGAAAAAACCAATATTTGTGTTGAGCCCTATTGGCTTTGTGATGGTGACAACGATTGTGGTGACAATTCTGATGAAGATCCATTACATTGTGCACAACGAACTTGTCCACAGAATAGCTTCCGGTGCCCCAACCATAGGTGTATTCCGGCTACATGGTATTGTGATGGGGACGATGACTGCGGTGATGGCGCGGATGAGCCTCCAGAATATTGTCGCTCTGAAGGTAGAACTTGCTTTGGCGATCTATTTACTTGTGATAATGGAAATTGTATTCCTAGAATTTATATTTGCGACGGCGATAACGATTGTTTGGATAATAGTGACGAGGATAATAGACACCAGTGTAATGAAAGAAAGTGTGATGCTGAAACCGAATATACATGTGAAGAGAACAAATTCTGGGGAAGAGCTCAGTGTATTCCTAAAAAATGGCTGTGTGATGGAGATCCTGACTGTATAGATGGTGCTGATGAAAATTCTACTATCCATCACTGCTCTACTCCAACTCCATGCTCAGAAGACCAATTCCAATGTAACAATGGACGCTGTATAAACGAAGGATGGGTCTGTGATCATGATAATGACTGTGGAGATGGATCAGATGAAGGGAAACAATGCAATACGCAATATAAACAATGTACTGATCAAGAATTCAGATGCCAGAACTTTAAATGTATCAGAAACCATTTCAGATGTGATGGAGAGGACGATTGTGGTGATCATTCCGATGAAGTAGACTGCGTAAAAGGTAATAAAACTTGTCCAACAGGACAATTTAAATGTAATAACGATCAATGTATTGACAATAGGCTTGTTTGTAATAAGGTTTCTGATTGTACTGATGATTCTGATGAACCTGCTCATTGCAACGTTGATGAATGTGCCAAATTAGAGATAAATCAATGCGGTCATAAATGTGTTGACACATTAACAGGATATTATTGTGATTGCAATCAAGGATACAAACTTTTAAGTGACGGTAAAGCTTGCGCGGATATAGATGAATGTGTAGAAACTCCAGGCGTCTGCTCACAATACTGTTCGAATACTCCAGGCTCTTACTATTGTAAGTGTAATGAACAATATTATGAAAGAGAAGCTGATGAGCATACATGTAAAAGAAAGGACAATACAACAGCATGGATTATATTTACAAATAAATATTATGTAAGGAATATGTCTACGGATGCGTCCCTTTATAATTTAGTGCATCAAGATCTCATGAACGTAGTTGCCATAGACTTTGATGTCAAAGAAAACTATATGTACTTTGCGGATGTATCTGCAAAAACTATATATAGATCAGATTATTCGAATCCCAGCCCATCAAAGGATGTAGTAATTCGACACGATTCTCATGGCTTGGAAGGTATTGCAATTGACTGGATTGGCCGAAAAATATACTGGCTAGATAGACATTCAAAGAATTTAGACGTAGCTGAATTAGATGGAACTAGAAGAAAAACCCTTAAAACCGGCATTGCAGACCCAAGAGCAATTGTAGTTCACCCTGGTACAGGATATCTTTATTATACTTCCTGGCACCTTCAAGCCTATATTGGAAAAGTAGGTATGGACGGTTCTAACTTTACAGCAATTCTAAACTGGGAAGACGATATTGCATGGCCTAATGCTTTAACGATCGATTATTTTACAGATAGGATTTATTGGGCTGATGCTCACTTAGATTACATTGGCTCTGCTGATTTAGAAGGTAGACATAGACATATTGTATTATCAGGTAGTAAAGTTCCTCATGTTTTTGCATTAAGTCTATTTGATGATGAAATATATTGGACAGATTGGAACTTAAAGGCCATAAGCAAGGCTAATAAACACTCGGGTGAAAATTTAACTTTGCTTAGAAATACAACACATCGTCCATATGATATTCATGTCGTACATCCTCTGCGACAGTTGCCTTACAATAACCCTTGCGGGGAAAATAATGGAGGATGTTCGCACTTATGTCTTATTGCACCGCCGCATGAATCTAGCTATCTTAACATAGAGGGTTACGGTGAAGAAGGCGCCACAACATACAAATGCGCGTGTCCTAATCAATTTTACTTAGCTCGAGATATGAAAACGTGCATTGCCAATTGTACCGATGGTCAACACAGATGTAATGGACACGACGAAAAATGCATACCGTGGTTCTGGAAATGTGACGGAGAAAAGGATTGTAAAGATGGCTCTGATGAACCTGACACTTGTCCGGTTCGTCACTGTAGGGCAGGCTCATTCCAATGTAAGAATACAAATTGTACTCCTGCTGCAACTATTTGTGATGGAACAGATGACTGTGGGGATGGCAGTGACGAAGCGCAATGTGCCCACGAATGTCCTCTACTGGAATTTAAATGCAAGTCAAGTGGCAGATGTATATTGGATAGTTGGAAGTGTGACGGTGACACTGATTGTAAAGATAATAGTGATGAAGATCCTGCGATGTGTCATAATCGTCCATGTAATGCGGACACCGAATTCGCTTGTAAAAATGGACGTTGTATACCCAAGTTATGGATGTGTGACTTCGACAATGATTGTGGTGACGATTCCGATGAACCAGCTTATATGTGTAGACAGAAAAACTGCACCAATGGGTGGAGAAGATGTCCGGGTCAGTCGAATTACAGATGCATACCAAAGTGGCTATTTTGTGATGGTAAAGATGATTGCAGAGATGGATCGGATGAATTACCTGAAAATTGCCCATCTTGTAATAGCGAGACAGATTTTACGTGCCAAAATAAACGTTGCATTCCTAAACAATGGCTTTGTGATTTTACTGATGATTGTGGTGATGGAAGTGATGAAGCGGAATCTGTTTGTCAACATAAATACAGAGAATGCTCAGAATCAGAATTTAAATGTGGTAATGGAAAATGCATCTCCTCAAGATGGCGTTGCGACCATGAAGATGACTGCGGAGACAATACCGACGAAATGGAATGTGGTGGATTCCAATGTAAAAATGGAACATTCCAATGTGAATCGGGTCACTGCATTGCAGCTTACTTCAGATGCGATGGGGACAGAGACTGTAGAGACTTATCTGATGAAGTTGGATGTCCGCCACGATTCCCTGGTGGCAGATATTGTCCAGAAAGCAGGTAATTTACATCATTCATAATTAAAAGTATTACCTTAAATTGTACTTTATTCAGACAAATCTCAGCTGTTGTAATTAATTAATAAAAATGTTTTTTCATAGATTCCAATGTGCAAATAAATTGTGCGTGTCACAATCAGACCTTTGTGATGGAACAGATGACTGCGGCGACGGGTCCGACGAGGCTCCTTCAATTTGCACCGATTTTAATTGCGATACCCTTCGACGCTTCCATTGTGACAATCACCGTTGCGTGCCTAGGTAAGATTTATTTGATAAATATGTCTTAGTGTTGCTATTATTCTTCTATGAATTACTATTTACTATATTATCATTCCATTTTCTGTAGGTATCAAGTATGTGATGGTATAGACAATTGTGGTGACGGTTCAGATGAAAATAATATGACACTCTGTGCATCGCGCGCACGTCCTTGTGATCCGCTCACTCAGTTCCAATGCGCCAACCGAAATTGCGTGTCACGAACACAACTTTGTGACTTGGCAGATGACTGTGGAGATGGATCTGATGAATTAGGATGTCATCACACACATACATGTTCGCCAGTTGATAAAGGTAATTTAACTTCTTTTTTTAAATATAATTAAATAAGAAGAATAGACAATTTTAACTTCAAGAAGTTTATTTTTGCCTTTCACAAAAAAATATAATTAAAAAAATAAAAATAAAACTTCTCAACTCACTAAGCAATGTCAAAATTGGGTGGTCTGTGGGAAGCGGAGTGTCTTAACACTAGGTCCCTCTGCCTACCCTTCTATATGCTACATACAACAACATGATAGTAAAAAATTACATCTTGTTATTTCTTTTTCAGGCGGCTGTGAACACTTCTGTACAAATTTGACGTTGCCTGCTGGAGGTGCTGCGGGTATTGCGGGTTCTGGTGGATACATCTGCACGTGCTTCCAGGGCTGGATTATATCGCGCGCGGACAGCAAGCGCTGCTCCGACGTAGACGAGTGTGCGACCGGCGCTCACCACTGCTCACACCTCTGCACTAACCTTAATGGGAGCTATAGTTGTAGCTGTCGTGAAGGTTTCAAGTTAGTATATCACTGTTTTAATACTATATTTCGATAACTACCATATAAATGGCACTGTGTATCCATTGTTGTAACAACAGAAAAAATACAAAATATTTGAATTGTAATAAAAAAATATTTTCAGGTTGGCCGACTCCCTGTCCGGTATATGCAAGGCTGTCAAAGACGAAGTAGTGTTAATATATGCTAATGGACCTGAAATACGTGCATTCGTACAAGATAAAAATGAACAATTCGACGTCATTACTTCAGAAAAAAGAATAGAAGCTATTGATTACGATCCCAAGCAAGAAATGATATTCTGGGCGGATAGCTACGACAAAACAATAAAACGTTCATATATGATCAATGCTCTTAATGGCGAAGTTAAAAATGGATACGCACAAGATTTAAACATGAAAGGAAATTCTAAACCGACAGCACTCGCAGTGGATTATATTGGGGAAAACTTATACTGGACTGAAACTGACAGAACTGGATCGAAACCTAGGGGTCGTGTTATGGTAGCAAGAACTGATGGGCGATACCGACGTGCGTTAGTGTCAGCTGGTATCGAAAGCCCTACCTCATTAGTCCTCGACCCACAATTTGGCAAAATGTACTGGACTGATGCAGGATCGGCGCCGAAAATTGAAACAGCCTGGATGGATGGCTCGAAGAGACGGCCTATCATCACTGAGAATATTCGCCATCCCACTGGCCTAGCCATCGATCATGCCATGGATCATACCATATACTGGGCTGATACGAAATTGAACACGATAGAAATGATGAAACAAGACGGAACAAATCGTAGAGTAATTTTGAAAGGAGAAAGCTTAAAACATCCTATATCCTTAGATGTATTCGAATCGTCATTGTACTGGATGACACGGGATACCGGGGAGCTGGTGCGCCAGGATAAATTCGGAAGAGGAGTGCCATTTGTCATATCCAAGGATCTAGTCAATCCATCAGCTGTGAAAGGTTGGCTTTAGAATTTTAATTGCTTTATTTAATTTGTTATATATTAATGCATATTTATTCCTTCTGTATCAGATTGTGTTCAATCGAAAAACGAGAAATAGAATGTTTTATTATATTCTATCGGGTATACTGATAAAGTATTGGAAAAAAGGGAGACAGCGCGTCCTATTTATTATATTTTTTTCATCACTGTCGTAAATTTATTAATTAATATATCGTCCACAGTGTACCACCCGGCGCGCTATAACACGTCGCTGGACGCGCGCAGCGGCTGCGCGAGTGCTCCCTGCTCGCACCTGTGCCTGGCCGTGCCCGCCGGCCGCCGCTGCGCCTGCCCTGACCTGCTGCCACCACCCAAGCGCGCCGCGCACGCGCCTGCCTGCGACGCCGCCGCCGAGCCGCCGCGCCCTCTGCCGCGTGTGTGCCCCTGCCGCAACGGCGGCACCTGCAGCGAGGACGACGCGGGCGAGCTCACGTGCGCGTGCCTGGCGCCGTTGCTGCCGCCCTTCTGCGCGGAGGCCGCCGCGGCCACGCGCGGGCCCACCGCCGGCGCTGTGCTCGTGCCCGTGCTGTTGGTGCTGGTGCTGGCCGCCGCCGCCGCCGCAGCCTGGTTCGTCATACGGAAAAGGCCCTTGTGAGTGTCCACGTCACTTACTTAGTTACTGTTTCTTACTATTCTTTATCTTTAGTCAGGCTATGCAGATAAAGGTGTAGTGTGTTTTTTACTTAATCTTGAATTCATTTAACAAGCATGGTCCTCAAACTTTTGCTTTTGTTCTTGTATTATGTCCGTATTATTTTTTTACTTGAAATGGTTATAAAAAATATGTTTCTAATTAGTAGTTCAGTAAGATATACTTTTTTTTCTTTTTACTTCTTCATATATTTTTCAAATTTTATGTCCTTATTTTTGTGTTATTTATTATGTAAAATAGTAATATAATTTTATGAATTTCAATTTGTGTAATACCCTATTTATTACAGCGGTAAAGGCGGAGGGCTCGGTAGCCTCGCGTCATCGCAGAGCGTATCGTTCCGTGCGGGCTCCAACGTAGAGTTCGGTACGGGGCTCAGCACGCCCAGCACGGGGCCGGCCGGTGCCGATGTATATGCACTAGATGAACCAGCGAGAAAAGGTCGTGACTTTAGCAACCCTATGTACGAAGCTGTTACGAGAGCCACAGCAGCTGGGGAACCTGAACCGCCTTTGCGTGAGTGTCATATTTATAGCTTTGGAATTTTTTTAGATATTGTTGTCATCAACCGTGTCCGACTGGTGACGTTTTGATCTTTGACTGTGGAGAACAAAGCCGCTTTCATGTAGTGTAGCATCTGAACATCCAATATATCGGTTACGAAAGTTTCTTTTACCCTAGAAATGAACCTGCTTGTTTTATTTTCTTATTTAAATATAATTAATTTCTACGAGTGGATATCTACCCCACAACCGTCACCTTTTGAGTCAGACATTGTGCTGCTGCATCACAATAAGCTCAATAAGAATTATTAAAAAAATTACTTATATTAATATTTGTAACTCCACAGCCGGAATCTACGAGGTGCCAGAAGATATAAAAGACAAGGTGGTGTCGGCGGTGATATCGCCGTCGTCGACGGAGACGCGCGAGGGGCGCGGCAACAAGCGGGCGCGCGCGCTCGACCCCGCCGCCGACACCGGCGTCGACACGCAGCAGCTCGTCCGCGAGGACCGCGACTGCTAGCGTCGCGCGCGCCCGACCGGACTTACTAAGACGGTTTCTACTTATATAGTTTGGTGACGACGTTTAACTATTACAATTATTTGTTAAACGCTATTGATATTTCCATCTACCCGCACTAGTTAGTGTGCGAGGATAGCAACCGCCCAATATTCGTTACTTGTTAAAATGTTTTATACTGTTCTGTCACATTCCAGAAAATATTATCCTATTATTGTTTAGTGACGATAATGAACTATTGAATTTATTTTTGAATATATTATAATGTTTACAGTCGCCATGTTGGGTGACTGGAGTCGACAAAAAGTTAATGACGGAGCAAAGATATAATGGAACTAACAATGTTAATTTATGTATATTGTTAAACCAAATGATGTTATTCTAGCTAGTTTGTTCCATGTTAATTACAATGTTCTTATACTTTATTTCACATTTTTTATCTAATTATATTTTTTTAATAACGGACTGTTATTTATCTACAAATTTTTTCAGCTGGCAACACTTGTACTACGCAATGTTGTCTACTATCTCTGTATTTACTTATATATTTTACTACTCGTTAACCTATATCAATGTTATTTGTTTTATATTTTATTTTATTAATATTTTATTTTTACTTTTTTTATTTTCAACTAACTCCGGCCGTACTTATGTGTCAGTATTTTTCTTCGTCGAATTCATATCATCACGTGATATCATCTAGATGTATGTATATTGTGAGGACACTATAATAAATATATATTATATATATATATGAGTCTTGCTCAGTTTAGGACTATTCGGGTTGGACCAAGTCCGGGCCGTTCGTAGTTCGAAGCCGAGGCGAGTGTAGAGAGATCATTTAGTACATATTATGTCATACAGTAAAGTAGGAAGGCGACGACCACTGGCGTTTTGCCTATCGTTGTAAGTTTATTTGACAATAGCGACGTAACTATTTAGAAAATAATTTATTTATTTCGTTATAAGACTATGTAAAATATAGCTAAAAAATATATTTCGTGTTTTATATTATTTTGTCTATTAAATGGTAAAAAAATATTATTTCATTGTGGTATTTGACGATTTGCCATAAATGTGTGAGATAACTGTTGTTTAATGTTAAAGTATCGTCAATTTTTGTTATAAAGTCCTTTGTCCACTGTAAATATGTGCGTTCCCGTTTGTGATGAACATTAATTGAAAACAAACGAATCATATTGAAGCAAATAAAGCAATTAGATCAATTTAGTGAAAATTAATAATTTTAACATTTTCGTTCTCATTTCTGTATTTATTGGCCTCATGACTGTAGCATTTAAAAAAAAATTGCCGTTTAATTTTACAAAAACAGAAAAAATTGTTAAAAAAAATGAAATTGTTATATTTGCTTTTATATTAATTTATAATGTTTGTCGGACTTTGTCATTAGTTGTCCCATTCAAAATGTATATAGTATTTAGATTTGTTGTTTCTCAAAGAGAAGCATAGTGTGTGGATTTTGTTAAATTTAATGTTTTTAAATGGGCCAACTAATAACGATTGTATCTAAAAGTTGTATACATATAAATAACATCACAACTTTTTTTTTATAATATAATTGCATATTGACCAGAGGCACACTAGATGGAGTTAAATATACAATTATTGTAAAAAGTATAAATCTGTCAATATAATAAATAAGGAGAGGAAATATTTTTGTATCGGGATTATTATTATTAGTTGTTTGACATTAGTCGAGAATATTGTGTAAAAATAAATTAATTATGGAATATATGTATGAGTGCTTATTTAATTACCTACTTAGTTATTTTTTATATCATATGCATTTTTTGTTTTCGCTTAAGTTATTATTCACCATTTTTTACAAAATTTTAAAGTGCATAAAAACTTAGACATCCCGATTTGAAAGGGACTGTCTCATTTATCGCTTGTGCCGGTGTCCTGAAACATGCCGCCGGGAAGTACAAATGTCCCGTTTCTTCAGAATGGCATGTAAATTTGTTTGGTTGAAACATTTTTAATGTTTATTTAATTTTACAAAAAATACGGAAGTATTTAATTATTTATTAAAGTGTCAAGTTTACATAAAATAACAACGGAAGCACTATCACACGTCGAGAAAAATTAAAGATAAAAAACCAAGTGGGTTTCGCTTTTAGTAATTTTCAATGTTAGTCATAACTAAGTCCTATCGCTGCCAATTCCAATATAACATTATTGATTATATATATGGTACTTAAAGATAAAAATGCAAATGCTGTCTATGCTAAGACAAAAAGCACTAAGTAAGTACTTATTCAAATTTAAAACTTAGTACGATGTGTTTAAAATAGGTTCAAAATAATACAGTTACTTACCGTAGTGTTATATATTCATAATGTTAAACAAACAAAGTAGAACCTCGAGACATTAATAGGTATATACAAATAAAATATTACATAATAAATTGTATATAAAATTTGAAACATCAAATTTCGCAGTTTTGGCGCGAATTCGTTTTTCAATTCGGTCGCCGCGTATACTGATGGTTTAGTTTTTTTATCAGAATCATATGACTTATACTCAAACAGTATAATACAAATCTCCATTTATGCAAAAATATACAATATAAAATATGTAGGTTAATTTCGCTTACAAAATAGCACAAATATTACAAAAGATGTTTATGCAATGAGAGCACGAGCTAACACTATACAGTCATACATCAAACTGAGATAACATGTTATCTTTAGGCGAATACAATATTATGTATTAGTTAATTTCAGTTCTCCACTGATTAGGTTTATTACTAATCAAATATTATTTGTGTAGTGTATTTTGCAATAAGTTGGCTTACAAGAATTGGTAAGTACTAATATTTTATTTAAATAATAATAATAATATCTGTAGACTTGTAGAGCAATGCTACACAAGGCTCTCGCTGCATATCATGCAATAAAAGCAATGGATACACGAGAATAATCAAAATAATTATTTATTTAATTCTGTTTGTTGAATATTGTCTGCTTTATTTGTTTTAAGTATATTAATAAAGTACAAAATAGCACAAAAGTTAAACTAATTAATAATTCTAAAACAAAACCATTACAGTTAGAATTTAATAATAACACAAAATATTTAGAGAATAAAGATTATTGTTATTTAATTGTGAGGCCAGTTGTGGCGCAGGGGCACAACTCACAAGTAAACCACTATAAACGCCACAGATTGTGGATTCAAAACCTACTATAGGATATTAAATAATTAATATTGTCATCTCTTCGCACCGGTAATATGGCATAGCACGGCGTTGAATTCCGCCACTCAAAACGCAATGGCTCCAAAATTCGGCGGAATATAGGAGCCTACAATAATAATAATAATAATAACTTTTAAGTCACAATGTCTTAATTGGAACATTTACTCTTTTATCTCCTTACTTTGCTGTGCTCAGCCTATATTAATTTGAACAAATATCACAATCATTATCGTCGTAGTGGGGTCGGTGTATTGACCATTACATAAGTTTTGATAAGATAATATTGTAGATTATAAGATCCTTCAATAAAAATATTATTTTTATTAGTAGCTTTCAATGTTATTAATTTTTAAATAATTTACTCAAGTTATGTAAGTCTAATTATTAGACTCTAATGGATTGGATACGTCAATTTTACTTTTCCCTAGTTAAGTTAATTTATGTACAAACATTCACATGTCACATTTTCCATTGTTAGAGAAGGATAATTATAAGAAAGGCATTTCTATATTTTTATGAAACTGAGTATATCTTTCAAATAGGTGAATTAATGACAAATAGATTTTTATTGTTTATGGCTTTTCTCAATAAAGATATTTCTTATCTGTACCCAATATACTTAAGTATGCAAATGACATAACAATCAAGATGTTGCCATTACACAATAAAAAAATAAAATGCCAAAAGTCAAAAAACTATAAATAAATACAGCCAAAAACCTAATTCTTATATATAAGTATTTTAAAGTCAGTAGAAACGTTGTGTAGATAGTTTAGTGTATAATTTTAATTTATATAATAAAATGCGTATGCATCTAAACATGTATATATAAAGTATAACTGCTAGTGTCATTTTGAATTTATTAAATTAATATTTACATGCATTATTTACGTAATTTGCTCAATTCTTAAATAACCTTACTGTAGGTCACCGCTCATTTACATTAATCAATCGACTACAGTATCAATAATCAGTTATTAAAATCTAATTGTTGAACGAACCTATCGATTGTAAATACGATACATAACCAACGAGGTAAGCGAAGTGTTATCCTGCTCTTACATTAAATATGGAGCTTGAACAATGTTATATAAAATAAAAAAGCCTATCATTATTAAATGATTAGTGAATTATGATGTATATTTCGTGTAATTTTGTGTAAAGTGACGTATTTAAAGTAGTGTCACTGATTACAGAAAATGTCATCGAAGCTGATGATAAGGTGCGCCGCCGCCAGTCGCAGAGTGGCCGTTGAACCAGTGTTATTACCGCAAAAGATATTTAATAGCTCGCGAACGATGGCTTCCAAAGCTGTTACGATAGATAATATTAACCCTAATATTTTGAAACTTGAATATGCAGTACGAGGACCTTTGGTTATTCGCGCCGCCGAAATCGAAAAGGAATTGGAAAAGGTAAGATTTTAAATAGTATTTATATTAGTTAGTTTATAATTTATATTAATTAATTAAAAGTAAAGTATAATTGTTTGATTCAGTTACCCACTTATTAAAGCTTATTTGGCAATATGTTAGTACTTTCTAAATATAATTGAAAGTTCAGGACTTCAAGGTCATTCAGGATATTCTAACATTTATATATATATTTATTGACCTTTATTTTTAATTAGTTACATGAAGTAGAATTAATTCATTTTAAAGTTATTGTATACTTCCTTTTTTACTAACTTGTCCTTGGACTTGTAGTTTGTGAATATAATAATCTAATTTGCACAGTTAAATATTTTATTAGCATATATGTACTTCTTATTAGAACTTTAACTAATAATTATTACATTTATACAAATGTATATGAATTCTGTGTTTTCATGTTAATTTTTTAATATATTTCTAATGTCAATTCTAATGTCATCATTCACATTATTATTACAACAGTACTTATTACAACATTGCATTAGTTCTTATCTAAAATTTTATTGCATCATATCTTCACTTTTTATTATGAAACAATATACATATTTTAAACTGGCTTTTAAGCTACCTATAAAGATTATTAGAATCTTAGATTAAATTATTATACTCATTTTTCTAATTAGTTACTCAAATTTGAATTTTAATAATTTAGATACAATTTGAGATACAATTACTATAGACATAAAAAATTTACTTCTGAAACTTAATTAACTACAATACCATGATAGATAAGTTGTATATTTTTATACCTGCAAATATCTATACCATTATTATAAAATTGAAGAGTTTGTTGTTTGAACATGCAAATCTGAGAACCTATAGATTTCAATTGAAAAATTCTTTTTGTGTTGGATATGGGCTATATCAAGGAAATTATAAGCAACTGTAAATACAAGAGTTTGTGGATTCGATTCCCATTTGAGGAAAAAGAAAAATAATATAAATATTTTCATTTCCTCTCTCTGACAATGAGGCAAAGCACAGCACTGAATTCTGCCACTTAACAGGCAATGCATCCAGAATTTGGCTGAAAGTGGGTAATCTTAATGAGAACGAAGTGTATTTACAATAGTTACCCAGGGTCCCTATTCCTACCCTGGTTTGTGTGGGATTCAATGTAAAGCTAAAAAAATATATATGTTAATTGTATCAAATTAACCCACTGTACTCATGGTCTTAGTTACATTCTACATTTAGATTACATCATACAAAACAAATATTTATTTTCATTTGACCACTGATGAAGTTGCAAGTATAAACTAGTCCCGTTGATTGTCTTCTAGATTGTATAAATAATATTATATTTCATTATATAAACAGACAGATTGTGTTGCAATTGCAATGTTATATTGCTTACTATGGCTTTAATCTTTCAATCAATTGATAGATGAAGCTATAAATGTCTGTTAAATATATGTATATGCAATCAAATAGCCTATTGTAATCATTATAATATATTTCTCAATTTAAAAGATAGAACAGAGAACTGAGGTGCATGTTGAGTGGTGAAACTCAAAACAGCTCTTTGTCTTGTTCCTAGAATGAAAATAATTAATTCCCCCAAGTGAGGATTAAACTTGAATGCAACAGGCATTTACGGTCAGACTGCTGCTGCACAGTGTGCAGTGCACCTTCGAATTATAAAAATTGTAATAGTGGTAGTAGTTAAGATATATTGTAAGTTTAAAAAATGTGATTAAAATATTGCCATTGAGTAACATATATAGTTAAATATCTTTTTTTGTGCTTGTGGAAGTTTGAAATTTAAAATACTTCTTATTAATATTATGTATATGCTTTCTAGAATTAGATAAGCTATAATGAATGACTTTATATAATAGTGAATTCACATAGAGAGGCCAGTTGTGGTGCAGGGGCACAAACTGTAACTGTAGAAGCGACAGGTTGTGGATTCGATTCCCACTCGAGAGAATGAAGATATTTAATATTTCTATTTCTTTCGCTCTGGTGTCGAGGCAAAGTGCGGCGTTGAATTCCGCCACATCATTATACGACAGAAAATGGGGAACAGAGTGTATTAACACTACTCTATCCTACTGTGTGCATATACAGTGTGACCCTAAAGAAATCTTATCTAATTTTGGTTCAAGTAAAGTCTGTCCCCACCGGTATCTTTACACCTTGTCTTTTATATTTTAATTTATTATATTATTATTCTTTATTCATAATGTCAGTTAGTTGCAAATTAACACTTGCATCTGCTGAATACATTCCAACTGGACATGACACTATATCCAATAATAGATTCTTATTAGAAATAAACTTTAAACTGCAAATACTTATCTATAGTCTGTATGAATGGATTGTCACATTACATTATATAGTCTGTGTGTAAATACTTGGAATGATGGAGTTTAGCCAATTTTTTTATCAGTTTTTTTGCATCTAAACCAGATTACAAATTTGTTTCATCTATATTTAAAAATTAAGCTTCACGCTGTATCCCGCACACAGCAGGGTAGGCAGAGGGAAATTAGTGTTCAGACATTCCATTCTCCACTTTCCGCCGAATTCTGGAGGCATTGCGTGTTGAGTGGAGGAACTCAACGCTGTTCTTTGCCTCGACACCAGAGTGAAGAAAAAATAAATATTTTATTTCCTGGAGCGAGGATCGAACCCACAACCGTCGCGTTACTGTCATACCCTTATGCCGCTGCGCCACGACGGCTTTTATTAATAGAATATGCAACCTAAAAACATTTTTTGTAAACTCTAGGAGTTCCTTAGATTAGAGCTTTTAAACTAACAAGTTGTTAGTTTAAATATTAACATAAGTTTAATATTTCAAAGATACGAAATGTTCATATTAGCATAAAACCTTTGCCATCATGACCTTGAGCATTGTATGGAAATCTAGTTTTCCAATGACTTCTATTAATATCTTCTACTCTGTTGACAGCTGTTTAGTCATATTGTGATTGATTATCATTTTCATAATATTTCAATATGATGAATTATTTCGTGGTGGCTTAGTGGCGCTACGTCTGTCTGTAAATGCGACGGTTGTGAGTTCGTTTTTCACTTGCGTATTGGATTGTTTTCTATTCCTGGCTCTGTCTGGTAACAAGACAAAGCGGGGCGTTAAATTCCGCCATTCAATAGTGTCTTGAAAATTGAGCAGAAAGTGGCAAACTAATTTTAGTAACACTAGGTTCCAGGTGGAACCTATCTGCCTACTATAGGTACTAAAATTAATTGGTTTAAATTAAACTTTTATGATTGTACCAATGTGTACACTTACACGTAATATAATGTAGGGCAAAAGGGAAGTAAATTCTCATATACTTATGTTAGTCATCCTCGTTTAAATTTAGTGTAGCGTTATATTTGAACCAATTTTATAATGTTATGTTCGTATATACCGATAGAGTAATTTAAGCATTTAATTGACGTTTCTCATTTATTTTATTATGCAGAGAGTAGAGAAAAAAAGACAAATCGTTCCACATCTATCATTGAGACATTATATTGTTAAATGGCAAAATAAACATATATATAAATAGGGAGAGAACATATATATATATAATATTAATTTGCATGCCTGATTTGAATTGACAACCATCACCTGCAATCTTAAACTTCATAATTGCGTCAAAATGGCGTATTTCACTAGGTAAGTAGAAGAAAGTATAAAAAAAATATCTTTTCATTTAATTGTTTATGCGAGAAATTTAAAATATTTTGCTATTTTGTCGCTATAGTAGCGTAGCCACGCTATTGATTTTACCTGCTTGGCTCTAGTCCAATGTTTTATTATGGGCCATATAAATAACAATATGTGGGTACCAATTCAGTAACTCCTTTGCTAATATGATTTGAATCGTGCAAGAATATAATCTATTATGGTATTATAGGAGTTTCGATGTAATGATGACGTTATAGTGCCATAGAGAGCTCTTTGCTATATATGAGTTGGTTACAGGTTCCAACCGGTTAGGGGAACTTATTTTAACAATATTCCGTTCCCCACATTTCGCCCGATTTTCTTAAGCAAAAAGTGATTAGGATGGCATTTAATAAAATAAAATAAAATAAAATAAAAATCTTTTATTCTCAAGCTACATGGGCTCATAGCTGGTTAGTACAATGACTTAAGAACTATGTTAGTAAAATAAAATACAAAAGATAACAAATATAAATACGCATGGTTTTGAAATTGTTAAATAGAAATCGGAGTGTTTTAGCACTATGTTCTTTATACTTTCGGAAAGAATTTGGTAAAAAGTGGGAAATTTAACACTAGGTTCCCAGAGGTCGAGTGTTTTACGTAGAAGGTTTATATATAGTTTATTATTTGTACATTCTTATGTAAATTAACATAAATACGATAAATGTGTATAAAGTCCTACCCGTTGAGACACTTTCGCGCATGCGCTGCTTTAATGGTAAGTACTACATGAAAAAAATGTACTAGAGTATTGTTCCTCTTAATAAGATCTACAAAAAAGTCCGCGACGGCATATTCGTATCTTTTAAGAATAACGTGTAGTGATCATTTTTTTGTCTAAAAATAATAATTTTAATATATTTTTTATTGTGAGGGATATTTTTCCATAATGATATTAATCCTTATCCTTTAAAATACTTTATTAATTTTCTACGTTAAAAGAAGATAAAATTTGCTGTTTACACTATTTCGAAATTGCGAATAGTTTTATAGAAAAACGCATTTAATTGTTGACACATCAGCTGTATGTTACTCAAGTTTCACTTATCCCTTACTCTCAGCATATAAATAAGTATATTAGTTACGTTGGCCATTTAATGTAGATCAAAACTGTCTTTTACTGTTTTTCAGTTTAATAAGTACTTTAGAAGTTGTTACAATATCAAATAATCTTTGCTGCGAAACGCCTCGCCACTCGCCATGCGTCCGCCGCGCCCGCCTGCCTTACACGCATCGGTGGTTCAGTGGTAGAATGCTCGCCTGCCACGCGGGCGGCCCGGTTTCGATTCCCGGCCGATGCATTATATTTAATTTTCCTCACAGGCAGCCACGTAATGCTTGCTTCTCATCAGGGACATAATACCCTCTTCAGCATTAACCGCAAGCTCGAAAAAAAAACCCGCCTGCCTTTATAGCAACGAAGATTTAGATGCGTTTGCACGTATTGGATAATTCGAGTTGAATGTATTATTTCAGCGCGATATATTTGGTTTTACATTTTTTGTAGTAGTTATTAGTAGGTAGGTTTTTGTTTATAATTTCTTCCGTTTAAAAATAGTCATTTAACTATCTAAAAATAGTCATTTAAATATATTTTAATAAGTACTTGAAAAGATTAGTAGCACAGATTTAAAATTACGGTACCTATTAATAAATCCTTGCTGTGTAAAACAATTGGAAAATCCTTATTGAAACTACGAAAATGCGGGTCGCATTAGGGTTTTATTAATTTTCACATTATCTTAAGTGCTTTGCAAACATACATTATATGAATAATCCAGTAGTAAAAGCGGGCAAAGCCGCAAGGGGGTCGCTAGTTTCATTATAAAATTACTAAGACTAATTATTATTAAACAATGCAACTGATTGTGACTTAAAACATATTATAATTTTTTCTCATGTACACCTTATTTCTTGTTATAAATAGTTAGTTCTTGTAATATGTTTTATATTATATTAGGTTTTAACCATTTTTCAAATTATTTCACTAGAATGTAAGTAATAAAAATATAATTTAAAAAGATAAGTCGACTAGCAATATCTAGTTATATCTGTGTTCGAGTGTTTGTTAACAGATCGTGGTCTTACTAACAACTCGTTAACTTAGGGTACAAGGCCGCGTAAGAAAAAATAAAATAATCTTTGTAAACAATAAAAGTGTGCCGTTAAACAATGTTCTCAATTTAGGCATTAGTTTTAATATGATGTTTATATATAACAAATAAAGGTACATTTATAAGGTACGACAATGTCTGACTTTAACGTGACGGTTGTGAGTTCGAATCCTAGCCTATCTTGGCGGAGTTATTAAATTTTGTCTTCGCTCTATGGTAAGATAAGTTTGGGCAACGCCATTCCTAAAATAATGTCTCAAATTCGGGCGAAAAGCGGATAACTGAGTGTTTAGACACCAGAGTGTCTCTGCAGAACAGGGCAGGGTTTAGGCAGAAGGTGTAGGAAAATATAATATACCTAAATAAATATTATTAAAAATAGTATTTATTGGAGAATGATTTCCAGGTCAGGTAGAAAAATACGCGGCACCTAATGACCCCAGTGCCACAAAACTCGATATGCCTTTAAAATATAGGACAGGCTTTGTCTACTATACATAATAATCCTATATCTTATAAAACAAAGTCGCTTTTCGTGTCTGTCTGTTGTTTCTAACTCTTCTTCTTCTAAACCACCCAACGGATTTTGATGCGGTCTTCACCATTAAGTCGAGTGTTTTTCGTAGAAGGTTTATATATAGTTTATTATTTGTACATTCTTATGTAAATTAACATAAATACGATAAATGTGTATAAAGTCCTACCCGTTGAGACACTTTCGCGCATGCGCTGCCTTAATGGTAAGTACTACATGAAAAAAATGTACTGGAGTATTGTTCCTCTTAATAAGATCTACAAAAAACTCCGCGAGAGCATATTTTTATCTTTTAAGGATAACGTGTAGTGATCATATTTCTGTCTAAAAATAGTAATTTCAATATATT
>HE670491.1:163224-207061 GCA_000313835.2 Heliconius melpomene melpomene | reverse complement strand
AAGTTAGAGAAAATCATGAAATGTAGGGGATCTTACTTCGTGTTACTGATTTTAGTAACTTCCGCAGTTCTATTTATTCAGTATTTTTTACATTATGTAAAGTAATCATTAACTACCACGTATATTCGATAAAATACACAAAAATAAATTATAAAGGTTGATTAAAAAATAAAATTACATTGGCAGTACCTATACGAATTTAGCTTAAAATTACCAATTCAGGTTACCTTTAAAATAGTAATATAGAAATTTAAGTGGACAAAACATATACCGAATTTCGATCACGAGAAACTTTAATAAATACAGTAACTGATTTTAAGCTTTAAATTTAAATTATCTTAGTTATAACATAAATATAAATTTATTAAAAAGTATCTAAGATTTCCCTAATTCGGTAGTAACACGAAATAGCGGACACTTGATAAATAAAATGTCTGCTATTTCGTGAATCGATTTATTGCAATTTTAAAAGAATTTTATGCTTCCGTCTATTTTTTTTTTCAATAAAATGTTTTTTTATAGAATACAAAAAAGCATATATTCAATGTTTTATTCGAATAACTTACCTTTGTCTTTCTACAACCTTAAGAAATTCTTACGCTAGTCTTACGGTCGCAAGCATCGCAGACACGTTACAATGCAGTTTGTAGCCAACTCTGCGTTTAAAATGTCGCTATACGCTCAATTTTATCATTAAAATATTATTACTTAGTTTTTAGACAGTTGAAAGTATAAAGATTATATACCAATATATAGTTTCCGTAAATAATACTTAAATTGCTTATTATGTTTGCCAGAAGCAAAACTCACGAAACCACGTACTATCACGAAGTTACCGTCACTTACCTTACCTAATCGGGGACGTCCCCGCTCACACCGCACCGCTGCCCTGCGAGCCCGATCACAATTCTAAAATACAGTAGAACGCGACGCCAAGTGTCATTTAGTTTGTATACAGTGTCGGCGTTTTATCATCACCACTTTAAATGAAACCACAATTTTAACTACTAGGGTAGTAAAAAGCCTCATACAATTGAAACAAAAGAGATTTTGCCTAAGTACATAACAATAAAAGTCTGGATATTCTGACTGGATTGTAATGTCACTATGCCACTCGTTAACGACTTCATTCTATTCTTCTTCAGTATATTTTTTTATTACTAAAATATGGTCGTTGCGCTTGCCAAAACCGCTATGTGTTTTTAGTCAAGTTTTCAGGAGAGACAAAAAACTATCTTATTTATTAAATAATAGCTTTATCAAAAAATTATAAATGCAATATGGTGACAAAATATATTATGTTTAAACTGAGATACAAGCGAAAATGATAAAATGTACCCTTCATCTGTAATAATTTTTTTTAACCATTTTGATGCACATATCAGAATTGTCTTGTAACCACCATTTCTTACAAGTGAAAAATATGCACATATCAGTTTTGTAAAAGAACATAATCGGATTTATTTAGTGTTATTATGAGGATAACAAAAATGTATTAAACTTAAAACAAATATGTATACTGATGATTAGTAATGATAAACGTGAGGAATTGTGGTTTGGCGCTTTTTTACGTGAAATTGGTAAATCTGATAACGATAATACAATACGGTACGTTATATTAGTCCTATGGTTATTAATACTAATAATAATTAACAAAAAAATGTTTAATAGAAAACTCGAAGAGTTGTTAGAAAGTGGTTAGGAAAGGTTTATAGATAGACTAAGCCTTTAATGTTTATCCCTTAAATAATGAGGTAAATTTGAAGTAAATAAAAAGCGAATTCAATAAGTATTGCAATAAACTTTATCAACATAACTAAAACTAAATTTAAGTAACACCTTCGCTTTCGTGCCGCACATATACATGGACGTATTTATCGTTACTACAGTACATCTTTTTGCCTCCAACTCGAATATGGATGACCAAGGAATAGCGCCGCGCGCAAACTCGTGCCAGAGCTTAATGCCTGAAATTAAGTTCAGCTAAAAAGCTGTTAGGCGAGCTCTGTTTTCTTTGGTCATCCACAAGTCGAGTGGGTCAAATGACATCTCTCCTTTAGTGCTCCTGAGCTGTCACCTGTGCTAATGGGTCTGTTTTGGCACTCTTATTCAATCGGTATAGTCCCAGACTTGTGGAAGAGCGCTCTTATCCACCCGATCTCCAAGAAAGGCGATGGTTCCGATCCATCTAACTACAGGCCTATTGCCACCCTGGCTCTTGAAAGTTATGGAGAGCATTACCAATGGCCAGCTTTTGATTTAACTGGTTGACTGGTTTAACTGATTGATTAACGACAGTCAATATGGCTTCCGCCATGGTCGCTCAACCAGTGACCTTTTGGTTTACCTAATCCACCGGTAGGCTACGGCTATTGAAAGCAAGGAATAGGGTCTGGCAGTTAGTTTGGACATGGCGAAGGTCTTCGATCGCGTGTGGCATGAGGCGCTCCTTGCAATACTTCCATCCTATGGCTTTCCGAGAGTTTATGCAAGTGGATCGCTAGCTTTCTCACTGGGTGCAGCCTCAAGGTAACTGTTGACGGTTTTTGCTTGGAGTACATGCCCGTGAACGCTGTCCCCCAAGGCTGTGTGCTGTCCCCTACGCTATTTCTTCAGATTATCAATGACATGTTAGAGGATTCTAGAATGTGCGTTTTCTTGTTTTGGTATGCTTTTTCTTTCTTTGTGTACCTCATATTCTTGTAATGACAAATTTTCTTTGTAATACGGTGCACATGTCAAATTAAACTTTATCAGCTTCCAATTTAATGTAAATAGTTCTCTTTATTGTATCCTCCTCATTTTCTGGCTTTCACCTTTTAATCGACTTCAGTGAAGAGGACGTTATCAAGTCGAGTGTATTTTTTTTATATTTGTTACCTCAGAACTTTTGACTGGTCTTTACTTTGATTTGGTCAATTTCTGACAATTTTATCCATGACAAAATCATATAAGTCTTAAATTTGCATTAAGTATGTGCACAGCAAATGGAAGAATAACTCAATATCATGCTAACCGATTTCGATAATTCTTTTTTATTGGAAAGGATACACTTCAAGGATAGTTTGATGAGAGTTTGGTTATGTTCTAATTATGGGATCCAGTGGAAGTCGGTTTTTTTTTTAATTGTTATACTTATTGTGTACTTCAAACATTTCGTGCACTTGCTCTGCAGTAATGATTAAACTTGAACTCTTGGCAATAAGCCTAAAACCATTCTCACAAGCTTCTTACAGAAGCTGACTTACAAGAAGGTATTTCTTGGTTTATTTTCAGAAGATGATTCTTGGGTTTGGTGGCATACAATTGCTTATATTTGTATTAAAAGTATCGTTAGTTAAGTGTCTTCTACAATTGTATTAAGTACGCCTTTCCTATAACTCTCTGCTTCGTATTAAAGTCGCGCTTTTTTATTGTTGTATATTTCATCAATATCCATCTCCTTGAAATTTTTCTCCAGCTTGTTTATCTAGTAAGAAGTGACCAGTTCCGAGTTCGGCTGACTTCCGGCTTACAAATTCTCCAGTAGCTTCATTTAGGTACAAATGAGTAGTATTTTCAACCAATACTATACCTGCTCGCTCTGAATCTGCTATTTCCATCGGCAGTCGCTGAGATTTGAGCTCTGTCTCATTATATACCGATAAGGTAAAAGTGGAAGGGACATACTCAACCTGATCCTCCAAAAGTTCTGTACCAAAAAAATCTGTAGCACAAGGCTCGAGTGACGGTTCCCCTTAATGTATTACATTACATAATGTATTACATTCCTCATCGAATCATTGCTGCTGGGTCATAACTGCACATAACGAATTTGTCATTGCCAAAAATAAAAATGAAGTGCACATATCGATTTTGTTAAATCGAGTTCTAGACGGAAATACTATATATTTGTTTTTGTAGGCTATGCAGAGTACTATTTTAATGCTATTTATCGAATAAAAAAAAAATCAAAAAAATACACATAACGGTTTTGGCAGGCGCACCGACGATATATAGATTATGGCGCGCAGATGATCTGTCTGTGTGTGATTTGTCTGCCTACCAATCACGTAGTTTCCCATATTTTCATCTGCTCCCGTGTTGTTACAATTGCAAATCTTATTTATTTAGGCATTTGCAAATAACTCGATCTCTGGAATAACCGATGAATTATACATATATACATAATAAAATATCCAATAATATACTCAAACCTCCACGGAAGCTATGTATTCCCATTCACATCTGTTTGGCAAGCTATTGATATTATTTTCCATAAAAAGCAGAAAAAAATATTTATTTCCGTCTCCAAAAACTTTATCCTTTAACACGGTAGATAAGGCCATTGCTAGAGAGTGGTTCAGTTTATTGCTGTTTAACATAGTAGATTTAGATTTCGATCTGTTAACGTTACGAGAGTTGGAAACATTTTTTTTATTTTATAGACTTTCCTCAAGAATTTCTGAAAACAATCGTTCTCAATGGTTCAACGTAATATTCTATTTTATCTTGGAAATACAATTTCCTGCGCTTTGTGAAAGAAATTAAGAGTACTTTTCTCTCAATTGAATTTTTGCTTCCTTAAGAAATATTTAATATTTTTACTTCTTCGCTCTGGTGTCGAGGCAAAGCGCAGCGTTGAGTTCCACCACTCAACACGTAATGCCTCCAGAATTCGGCGGAAAATGGTGAATGAAGTGTCCTAGCACTAAGTACTCTCTGCCTATCCTGCCGTATATTAGTATTCATTCCATAAAACTTAGCTACTTTTAATAATAAAAATAATATACTAGCTTCTCAGAAACCTCGCTTGGACGTGATTTAATATCCTAGTTCCATTCAAATTTGATCTTTTGATTATCATACAAAAGAATAACAATGTTACCTTACTTTTCCTCAAGAAGATGAGCAAATGAAAAGGAAGAAAAGTTAGGATTTATTTGGCTCTATAGATATCCTAAAGTAATTTTTCATCACATATTTAAAACTCGAGGTGGATCGATCCTACGGATATAGAATAAGCTGTCAGTTGTCTCTCATTTTCCATATCAAATTAAGAAGACATTAGATTTTTTTATGAAAATATCACAATATACACGTGTTTGTCTTTTATTGTTTTAGAAAATCACCATAATAATGAGGAAATATATGAAATGAGCGGTGTAAGCTTTTATATTTTGAATACATTTATTAAGGGCGAAAAGAGATAAAGCTACGAAATATTGAGATCAAAGCCTGTCTAAATATTTATTTCTTTATACGTGAATGAAAGAAAACAAAGGTACCTACATAATTTATTTTATGATGCTCAATATATTTGACCCAGTCAAAGGTGTAAAAATTGGGTTTTTTTTAATTCCAGTTCTATCGCAAATTTTATGAAATTCTTTCTACTTTACGCTATTTTCGAAGATATCGAAACTTACAATTATACTACCTATTTGAAGAATAAGTAATAAATAAGTATACTCAAGAAACAATATTTTAGATAAACATGAATATTTTTTTCCCAGCTTGCTGCTGTATCCCACAGCAAAGTAGGCAGAGGAAACCTGGGAAACTAGAGTTAAGGTCTAGAGGCACTGTTGAGTTGCAGAACCTAGCGCTTACGTAGACTCTACACTAGAGCGAATAAATGCATACATAACACCTACTACACGTGGACTCCATTTCAATAAAAGCGCACATTCTTATTCTCAGGATACTCGTGTAACTGATTCAAATCATTTCCTGTATAAACTTTACTGGTACATAATGTTCCAATAGAACAATTTAATAAAATCCCCCTTTGATCTCATACAAAAATAAAAAAAAAGGTAAAATATTTTCTATACAAAAATATTTTTAATTCTTTGTGTAAATACATTTATGTTTCTAACATCAAACAATACTGGACATGGTCGATGGCTTGTCCATTTCATTTCGCTTAAAAAAATGTTAATATACTTAACATATTTTTTATATTATTTACTTATTTAAGAATTTATCATAATATTCTCGTGCAGTAATTGGATTAAATGAAAATGATAATTAATAATCTTTGATGCCTTGATCAAATTGATACAATAAACTTCATTACCTTATTTAAATTTGATACACGAACCTCCTACTGGTATATCTACGCAATTCTCGAATTAATGTGTTATAGAATTTTTTTTATCAAGAACTAAATATTTTAAATACGTTTTTTTTCTTCCTTCTTTTTCTTCTTTTTCTAGTTTCAAGCTGTATCCCGCATATAGCAGAGTAGACAAAGGGAACCTAGTAAGATACGCCAATCCCTATCTTCCGCCGAATTTTCTAGGCTTTGCGTGTTGACTGGCGAAACTCAACGCCGCGCTTTTTACCTAGGTACCAGAGTGAAGAAATAAAAATATTAATAAATGATAATTCATTCCTCCGAATGGGAATAGTCGCGTTACAGTAACAATCTTAAATATTTCTCATTCCATTGTTTATACAAAATAAACATCTTCGAACCTTTCGTTTCGATCGTATCGAATCAGCTTGTCTTTGTGTGAGCTCGCCGATAGACCGCGACCCCCATAGAACTCTTCCCATGGCTGAGTAGAAGAATGTCATCCCCAGCATTGGCACTGCGTACGTTACCACGAAGAACAGCACTTGATACCTATACAAGAAGAGAATCCATTATAAAAAATAAATAAATTCACACAAAATCATTCTCTTTTCATCGTTACATTTCGAGAAATAATTTCTTGAAGGAAACATTTAGTGAAAAATAATCACTGAAAAACATTTCAACAGCTAGCTGTCAAACCCAAGTAAGGTACTCGTAAGTAAACAAAAAGTAGGAAAATAGTTCTTTAAAAGAATACGTGATTACGCTGATGTACGTCGTACGCTTGAAATATAAATCATATCCATATGTGTTATCTTAGTATTAAAATATTTAATTATGTTTAATATTTTTAAAGTGTTATTCCATACTTAGGAAAGAAACATACTTATTTAGAAATTTGAACGTAGCGGGACTCGAACCTCTAAGCCATACGTTCTCATCAAGCTAAATTCTTATACAAGAATTATTATACATAAATAAAAGTTCTTATAAAAAATTATTATATTTCAAACAAAATATAATTATAATTTAAATCATATGAATTTATTGACATATTCGAAAATTTTTAATTGTTTTACACCAATTTCAAAACTAATTTATATTATTGTGTCCAAGACTTTAAGCATCAAATAAGTTTTACTTTAATGTAAAAAGCGGCAATAGTTGTTTAAAACGAATGAACCTCTGGTAAAAAAAGCCTCGCAAAATATGTGAATAAGCAAATTCTAACGGCCGTAGTGGCCGCAAAAATTCTCATTCCCTAACTAATTTAAAACTTAGCACGAACATTTTAAAATATATCTCCTGTAGGGGCAGAATTTTTACGTACAATTTTGCTAGGAGTTCTAAGGAATTTACATAAATATATTTGTTGCTTCTGGTTTCGCATAAATTATTCAAAATTTATGACTATGTTTTTTTTCAGCTCCACTCTTTATCGCGCATGTAGCATTCTATTCAAAGAGAGCCTAATATTAAGACACTCTCGTCCTTACTTTCCGCCGAATTCTTTGAAAAGCATTGCTTGTTGAGTGGCGGAGCTCAACGCCGCACATTGCATCAAGACGAAGAAATGAAAATATTTAATATTTTATTTCCTAGAGTTAAAATCATGTAGCGTTTACAGTCACACGCTTGTGCCTCTGCGCTACGACTAGCCTCCTAACGTAAAATTACGTTTTATATATCCTTTTTTTAAGGTAGAATTATTAAGTGGAATATCTCTTCCTTTTCAAATTTTCTTCTATTTACAGACATTATTACTCCTTAAGTATAATTAAGACCACAAAGTCACGCAAAAGCTTCCTATTGAATCAACCTGATTTAATTTAAATATCATTAACAAAGGGTCTAAAGCAGTATAAAATACAATTATATAAGCAAATTGGTGAAGCGCAAGTCGGTAGTGGCCCACGAGGGTTCCGTACTAATTTCATAATTAACGTAAACGCATTAATACCTTAAGTTTGCCAGCGTATGTACTTTTTTTATAAATGGAATTACAAACATAACTTTATGAAGATTATGATAACCTATCTAAATTTTAATTTTTCGGATATTATAAATAGTAAAAAAAAGTTTTTGTGGAAGTAGATGATTTTTGAAACTCGGAAACGATATCGCATAAAGTTTCATACATCAAGTTAACGTATGTATATAGTAAACTTCTATTAGAAGCTGCTATATGAACGTAATAAAAATCATTCACTCAAAGCCTATACAGTTGTCATGTGTTAATCTAATAAAAAAAAATTAAATTAATTAAATTATTATTAAAAATTAAAATGTATAAAAATCAGCTTCACGCTGTATCCCGCACAACGCAGGGTAGGTAGAGGGAACCTAGTGTTACGACACTCCGTTGCCCACTTTCCGCCAAATGTAAAAAAATATAATGTGTTAAAAAAATCTTTAGTGTTTATTACATTTAAAAGTTTTCCTATCACCAGCAAATATTAAATCGTTCTACAGAAAGTCGGTTCAGAAATGTTCTTGAAGCTACAATGAAATTCATAATTTACCAAACCTTAGGAATAAAATATAAGCAAAATCAATACAATGCGGCTAAATAATATATAAACCGCATTTTGCGCAGAACAAATGTCATTAGAATTTGTTACTTTTGTGTTTAATATCATGAAATGGATTGTTCAATTATAAATAAAAGATTCTATCGTAATATGTAAGATTTTTTTTAACAACATTAAACAAAAACTTTGGCCAACTACCCCGGACTTATCGTTAAATATTATAAAGTGAAGGAAAAAGTTTGTTATATTTTCACGGTGCGGAACGCAGGGAAAAAATTGGCACAGTTTTAGTCAATACAATGAACGAGTCCATGATGTCAATTTTTGTTTTAAGCCAATGCTTAAAAATATACATTATTAAATATACATGCTATCTTATTATACTCGTATAGTGACATACCACGCTTAGACTAATAATACTTCTTGGTTTGATTTTGATCTAATATTAATGTAATTTTAATTTAAATCATATGTATAGAAACTCGGGATCCTGCAGTCAAACTCACAAAGAGTTTTGCAGGACATAGTTTAACTTTTTTATATATTGTATGTTAATGAAATCGAAGAGTGTATTTTTGAACTCTGACGAAAATAGAGGAATATTATAAGTTTGACATGTCTATGTGTGTATCTGTATATCTGTCTGTGGCTTTGTAAATTTTGATTTAGTTTTTATTTAAATTTGATATATTAACTTAATCGAGAATGCTTTTGCCATGATTCGAAAAAAAAGCAGCCATTTGAAGGTTGTTCTTCTTCGATCTGCTTGTAAACTTTAAAGAGCTTTTTGTATTAGGGATCTTTAGTTATTATTTTAAATTTAAAAAATAATAATTTAAAGGTAATATTATTATATATTTTTTTCATAAGAACAATTTTCTTTAACATATTAGCCATCCATTAGCGCAAATAGAAGTCGAAGTATAAATCTTCTAAGAAACTGTCCTTAAAGTTTAATGTAACTCGATCTTCTTACATATAAGTAAAATGCTAGCTTCTTGAAAGACACAGTCTTATCGCATGCACCAGATTTGAAAGCTTAATTTATTTTTAATTCAGCAGTTAAATTTAAGTCCACATATACGTTATTTGGGCAGCAACATATATTTTTTTATACATAGCATGTAGTAGAAGAAATGAAAATATTAAATCTCACATTTCTTTGAGTGGGAATCGAACCGGCAACGTCTTGCATTTTAATCACACGCACAACCGTATGACTGTAAACAAATGCGCCACGAACGGCCTAGAGTCAAATTATTAAAATTTATTTATATACTTACATAAAATCCATATACGAGACGTCTGGTAAGCCGTCAGGCCACAACAACAAGCACGCCGTCTTCAGAGTGCCTTTTGATCTGTGGAAAATAGAAAATATATTGCAACGATATGGTAAAGTTGGGGACGGTAAGGCGAAAAAAATATATACCGATATTTTTATAGAATATGTATTAAATTCAATGAAAATAATATTTAAATTGAACGCCACTTGCAATGAAACTTTATTGACAGATTAATAAGGGAAGCGTGCAGAAGCCAGCGAATTATATTGTAAAATTATTTGTAAAATGTGTAGTACTAAATAACATAAACTAGTATTCTTGTTATGTTAATTTTTACCTATGTATTATTTTTTGGGAATAAGCGAACCTGAGATGATTGAGAAGGATGTGAAAATAATGTAGATATTAAGCCTGAATACGCGTTAAACAAAGATTTTGATATCATTTATAAATTATAACAAACTTGTTTACTTACTTTTTGATTACTTAATTTTATGAGTAATTAAAACTAAAATTATATAAACTATTAAAATTCTATTGTAACCAGAATTCATGTCATAATAGAAACATCATACTTATATATTTATAGAGTAAATATGTTGCGTCTGTTTTAAGCGCTTTCAAAGCCCCTTTACAAAATAACTCTCAATAGATTTATGTTGATTACAGTATTATAGTGTAAAGTAATTGTTTCACCCCCAGCATGATGAAATTTAAGTTTAGGGAACTTCGTCTTATTTAATAATTACAATACAATTTAAATACAACGTTTATTATAATAATTACAATCTATATATATAAAAGGATTTGTCCTCACTGACTGAGGTAAGACGCACGCACAGCCGTAACCGCTGATGGTAGAAACGTTAAATTTGGACAAAAGTTTACTTTCGTAATCTGGACATCCACTAAGAAGGGATTTTGAAGAATTTTAACCCTAAAGGGGTGAAATAGGGGTTCAAAGTTTGTATGGAAAAATTTTTAAATCGGCACCGATTTTTATAAAATTTGAAATTTAGATTTTTAAAAGTATTTAATTGAACACGTGTTTCATCGTTTTCTAGAATTCTCCGCCTAAGGGTGCAAATAAGGGGTTGAAAATTTGTATGGAAAAATCTTTAAAACGCCACCGATTTTTATAAAAATTGAAATTTAGACTCTTAAAAATATTTCATTGAACACATGTTTAATGGGTTATTAGAATTCACCCTTAAATATGCAAGCGAAGCTGCGCGCGTCGGGTAGTAATATATATATGAGATATTGACAAATTCTTTTATAGACATTTTTTTGACAAAGTTAACAAAACATTATTTATGCACAAAGAGTACACTACTAACTTTTAATAAAAAAAAAGTATAATATTTTCAAAAAAGATATAATTAAGCTCTGGCGCCTATTTTAATTAAATATATAACAGAAACGTAACGTGATGAACAATTACAATGTTAATTAACATTAAATGTCAGTAATTATATATCATCATTTAGCCTCACTTGGTATGCCTCGAGTTCGTATAATTATTTCACCCGAGTACCAAATTAGAGACGATCTTGGTTGAAATGGTATTGATGAAAAGGAATATTGCAGAACAAACATTAATACAAAACCAATACATGCTATAAGGCTATGACCATTTATGTTTACATAATATTATTCCCTTTTCCTTTCTTTTAGCCTTTTCCCGAATAGAAGAGAAACTAGTGTTAAGACACTTCGTTTCTGACTTTTCGCCTAACTTTCGAAACATTGTTATCATAATAGTGTAATTGGCTAGATCACGTGGACAGTTTCCAAAAGCTTTATATAAATATTACTTTTTTAAAATTTTTAAGAGACAACCTAAGGGAATTTTATGTCAGTTAAAAACTTTTAAACTAAAACTTTACACATATTCTATCTATTCTCAACTAAGTTTATACTTGCACATTATTTATAATATATTTTATATTATATATTTATATCCACATCTAGAACTAATATCATTCCTTTAGCAAAGACACGAGAGCTTGTGTTGCGCAGTAGTAAGTATAAAACTTAATGAACTCTGGAAATCTAGTTAAAAGCTCATACAAAGGGAATTACGTTAAAATATGTCAACTTACAGAGTTTTACGACTATAATATTTTCTTACTTATAAAAAAATAACTATTATAAGTAATAGAAGGACGTTGAATTTCGCCATTCAAAGGACGGAGTTTCTTAATAATAGGTTCCCATTGCCTACCCAGCAGTGCAAGATTAAGAATATAAGTTCCCAAACTCTTCACAACGCCAAATTGCGGTAAAATGATATCCAGTGGTATATATTACGAAAGTTCACCAAATTACATTAAAGTTTAGTAACCGGAAAACAACAGTTATATTATAACGGCCTTACAAAGTTTACTTGTTGTTTATTTGTTAGATATTTACAATGGTTGCGAGTATTGGGATATCAAAGAGCGAAGTTAATTTTCATCTGTTAATATTTGTTCCATTATTTGTATACTAGCGGACCCGGACGCGGCTACACCTGCTTGAAATATAAGAATATAATTTCTATAGAAATATAATTTCAATCTAGATGAAATGCTAAAAGTGACTATTATATTTATTTTCATAAGGATGAATATCAAAATGACGCGGTAACAAACGCGGTCGCGTAGCGACGACGGTTGTTATTAACATGGCAGAATAAATTGCATGTCAAATTAGAAAGTATTTTAATTTATTAGTATATATGTGTAATGTAATATAATATAGCCTATAGCACTTCTGAAGAATGCAGCTTTCATACAAAACAAAAACATAGTAAATCGATCCAGTAGATCCAGAGATCTTAGCGTTCAAACAAACAAACAAACAAACTCTTCCGCTTTATTATATTAGTATAGATTAGTATAGATTACTTTGTAATAACTTTCTTTTGAATGGTGCTGAAGACTACTAAATTAATTAGATTATGTGTTATTAACTTTGTTACAAAGTCCGCTTCACGCTGTATCCCGCAAACAGCAGGGTAGGCAGAGGGAACCTAGTGGTGCAAGCGCAGCAGCACAAGGTGTGACTGTAACGCTACGGTTGTGGGTTCAATCCCCACCGGAGGAAGTGAAATATTTATTTACAAATATATATTCATTTCTTCGCTCTGGTGTCGAGGCAAAGCGCAGCGTTAAGTTCCGCCACTAAACACGCAATGCCACCAGAATTCGGCGAAAAGTGGGGAACGGAGTGTCTTAACACTAGGTTCCTTCTGCCTACCCTGCCGTTTGAGGGATAGAGCGTGACGCTGATCAAATGTGAGATAAAGGGAATTGAAAAAAAGTAACATAGTTATAGGTAAATTAAAACTTACCGATATTCCTTAGTAGTAGAGTAGAGCAGGCATGGTATCGCCAACAGCATACCGCTAACCCAGATGGCGGCGATTATGATGAGAGAACAAGTTTTGGACATCCTAGGCCTCATCGGTCGCACTATTGCTTGATACCTTATTGAATTGAAAAACTTAATGAAGAATTTACAATTCTTGGTAATTATTACATACATACATACATAGCTTCACGCTTTATCCCTAGCGGGGTAGTCGGAGTATGCTACGGTGGTAATTGTGGGGGGGTTAATTATTATATACCGCAGAAAACAAAGACCACCGTTGCGCAGAGGTACAATCATCCGACTATAAGCGCGATCGTTTTGGGTTTAATTCTCACTTGCAGGAATGAACAAATTTTTTTTCGTTGAGAATTCTGTGAAAAGTGCGAAAGTGTCCTAAAACTAGGTGTTCAGGTTGCCTCTCATACTCTGCTATAGATAAATGGCATACAGCCTGAAGCTAAAAAAATAGTACATATTTGTAATATAATTGTTTAGGCAAAATAGATTCCAGTAAATAAAAATTTACAATCCTATAAGACTGTCGCTAGTGGTGTAGTGGCACAAGCGTGCGATTGTAAGCGCGACGGTTATAGATTCGAGTAAATTGTTATATATTAATGTTTCTTCGCTCGGGTAATAAAGCAACGCGCGGTACTACGTTGAAAATTCGGTAGAAAGTGTAGAACAAAGTATCCTAATACTAGGTTCTCTCTGCATTAAAACTCTATGGACAAGAATTGGATTATCAAGGTATAGAAAACTATTTGAAAGTTTTAACAAAATTTAAATTTGTTAAGCTTTTTCTCGCCTTTACAGGCCGGGGTATTATTCTGAATATTTCAATTTAAATCAAGTTGTAGTATAAGTTTAAAAACAATTTTCTTTCCTTTTTTCTTCAACATGTCCAATTCTTTTTATATCAATTTAGGCTAATAATTTCAACATATCAAGAGCAACCGATGCTTTTAGTATTAAAAATTACAGAAATCCACTACAGCAAATGCATCTGAAATTGCATTTCTTTTAAAAGCTTTGCAAGGTTTTCCTGAAACGAAAAATAATGTGCGTAACCTACAAATACGATCACGAATCGTATAGCAGAAAGGACATACGTCCTTTTCCCTCCCCCCTTCCTTTTTCCCCTCATGTGCCATCCATGACAACTATGTCATCATTTTTAAAATAAATTATTATCCTTTTTTAGTTAAGCAATTACAAACATTATCACAAAAGTAAATGGCGCTAATGACTGTAATATTTAAGTCGCAAATAAACTAAGAAACAAGTTAAGTATAAATGATATCTCTTATCTTACTCTTTGTAGTAAGAAACGTCTAAAAACTTACAATTGTGTCCTTTAGACTTGACAATGATTAAAACACTGAGCTGTCGTAGAAATAAATAGTTGAATGTTTTGTATTATTTCAATTGTATTTTGACTAATCTGTGCCATTAATTTCACTAATCAGTTTCACGCTGTATCCCGCACGTAGATAGACAGACTCTAGTGCTACGACACTTCGTTCCCCGGTTTCCACCAAATGCTGGAGGCATTACGTGTTGAGTGGCGGAACTTAACGCCACACTTTTACCTCCACACCGGAGCAAAGAAATGAAAATATAAATTTAAATAAATATTTTATTTCCTCGAATGGGGATCGAACCCACAACCAGTCGTATTAACCGTCACACACGTATCACCCCTCCATCACGACTGGCCTCTAAATGAGTATTTTGTATTATTTCAATTGTATTTCGACTAGTCTAGGCCATTAATTTAGCAGTGTGCTATTAATGACAGTAATAACAAACAGAGCTGTCTGATCGCGATCAGTGACTTTTACAGCTAAACCAGTAAATATAACCTCTTATGTATTTAAATTACAAATATTTTAATTTATTAACATATTATTATTGTAATTTATGATATAAAAGTGTAAGAATACTAAGAGAGACAGACATCGGTTGACAAGGCTTAAAGAGAAAAATCTATTATGGAAAATTAAAATAATCCATTAATCTAATAAACTAAATACTCTACGCGTTTTCACCGTAGCGCCAGTTACGTTATACTTGAAAATATTTATTAAAACTAAGACAACGACGATACAACTCGACTTTGGTAGATGAATATATACAGAATTCTTTTGATTTTCAATTCAATTTGCTTTAAAGTCATCAGTTATTTCGTTTTCGTTAGAGTTTAAAAAGAAATGTTAGTAGTATAAAACACATTTCCATTTACCAAATATAATAGTTAATTAAACGAGAAAAAGAACTTACTCTTTCAATAATATTGTATATTAATAACGTTATGAAACTAAAATATGGAACTTAAATAACCTTACTTAAAATACAATGGCACGCAATGGTACGAGACCTGTAATTTGCTTTAGTTTTACCAATTACCTCTTTTTATGTAAATATGTGTGTCTTCTTTTCTATTTTCTCTTACTTTTTTCTTTATAATGGATAAAATTGTAGAATAATGAAGGATGAAATTGGAGTAATATAGTTCTCTGCTTTTTCGAAACAACAAGTGAAGTAATAAGTGAATATTTATTTATTGCCACGAAAATTAAGTGATGCTCACTGGGCATAACCCCCACCAGGTGTACTGATGATCTTGTCAAGATCACTGGAAGCCTCTGGTTTCGGAAGGAGTAAGTTCGCCTTGGGATGTAGATGCTAATTATTATTTTTTAAGGTAGAGAAGACATATGGGATATATGTCTTTTACTTAATAATGAGTTCATTCACAACATTTACACAAATTTCTTTGGGAAATTAATGTAACTGGAACAAATTAGTTTTACTAGAAAGTTTAATATTAAAGTTTCAATTCTGCAAAAAGCTACTCATCGCCGCTTTGTAGACAAAGAACAATTAGTGGAACTTCAAACATTGCTTGTTTGAATGAAATTTTACGACAAAACAATTAAATAGAGAAATTTATATTTATTAGTTTATGGTTTTAAATTTATCAAAAACAAAACAATAAAGGCAAATTAACACAATTTGATTTGAATTCTTGCATTGATTTTATTAAAAGAAACAAACAACATTGACAACAAAACACCCACAATCAAAAATTATATAATCTAAATGTAAATTTTTCTAAAAGGTAATATTTTTTGTTTGTGTAAGATCTCAATTAACTTACTATATTTTAGAATGATATATAATACATAAAATATACAAATATCTATTTACCAGCGCCCTGGGCGCCCTTGGTTTTCGGTGGACCCCTAAATGCAATTTAATAACAACCATCGATTCAAAAGGCTTATAAAAGTCTTTTTCATTAAATATACATATAAAAATAAACAGATTTTAAATTTACTATATTTAAAATTAAATTAGTGGGGAACGGAATGTCATAACACTAAGTTCCCTTTTACTTTAAGAATATTTAAGATTCTTCAGCCATTTTTAAAGGCCTATATATTGAGCCTTCCTGAGCTTGCGTGATCGTTACGGGTAAAGAGTTTCACAATCGAACGGATTTAACGGGAATGGCATTTGTGACATTCTTCAGAAATACCTTTCCTGACTGCAATGCACAAAGAGATATAAGCTCAATGGGTTCTTCAAAGTCGCTTTTAATCGGATGATAGAGAGAGAGAGAGATATTCTTCTTCTTCAAGCGATTGCTTTTAATTTCATTTTATATATTTTCATTCGTCATTTTAATGGTGAAAGTAAAGGTTGATATTATACTTATTTACTTTTTTCCCGCATCCATCGAATCCTCGTGAACATCGACACAAAATAAAATAAATAAATAAAATCTGCCGTTCCGTTCAACACTTTCCGCCGAAATATTAAGGTAGTGGCAAAACTCAACGCCGCCCATTGCCTTATTACCAGAGCAAAGAAATAAAGATATTAAATATTTAATTCCTCAAGTGGGAATTGAACTCACAACCATAGCATTTACAGTCGCATGTGCTCACGACGTCAGTCAGTAGTCAGTCAGTAGTCTTGGGGTCCGTGACGTAGCGGATAAGCTCCAAGTGCGTCGCCTGAGATGGTTTGGCCACGTTACGCGCCGGCCTAAGAACTATGTCGGATGCAAGTGCCTTGCTATATCAGTTTCTGGAGTGAGACCTCCTAGACGCCCAAGGAAGCACTGAGTGGATGCCGTAATGCAGGACATTAGAGCCAATGGTCTAACCACCGAGGACGCAGAAGACCGTGCAAAGTGGAGTAGGTTAAGTAGGAAGGCTAGGCTCCTGGCTAGGATTAATGCCAGGAGGAAGAAAAAGTGCTCACAACGGCATCAATAATGCATAAAGAAAATATAAATTACACTAACTAACCTGTCAAACGATATCCCAGTAAGCGTGAAGACGCTCGCCGCGACCGTCACGTTGGCAATGAAGTTACTGAGCTTGCAGTAGCGCACTCCGAACACCCAGTCACTGGAAATTTAATAATTTATGAATATTTCTTTTATTTAAAAACATTTGTATTAAAGACACTAGTATTATTGATTCACCGTAAAGCTATGCTTCTAACTAAATTGTGTAAAAATAAAAGTAAAATTCGTAATTTCTTATTTTGAGCCCGATGAGTGAAGGCGAGTGTTAAAGCTTTGTAAAGGGGCCCTTGAAGCCTATTCTAGGGATTGCTCCGAACTCACAAACATTAATATATCTTTAGATCTATATTTATACTATACAAATATATAAAACAGCAGTTTTACTCAGATAATTTAAATACACAAGATAACACTAGCAAAGTTTTTATTACAATATTAATTAAACACCACTCGAAACTTACTTATTAAAAGGTTGACTTATAGTCAATTTAAAGTTTTAATTGATTGAAATCTGTTGGACACCAATTACAATTTTAAAAGTTTCAAGTACTTATATTTTTTTAGGCTCACTTATCCACTATATAAGGAGGAGACAGAAAGGAGATCCTAGTGTTAAGACATTTCGTCCATTTTCAAGACTGTTTGTTTAGTGGCGAATTAATTCAATTCTAAGTATAAATATATTTTTATTTTCTAATAATCTTTCTTCATTTCATATATTCATTCATTTCATATATATATATATATATATGTAGAAGGAAGAGATTAGAACAGATATTATATTATCTTAGATGTTTAATGATTAGCTTTAATATCATCTGTAGCAACTGTTTATAATATGACTGGCTGTGTTCATGTAAAAAAAGACACTAATTATTGATTATTGTAGAATTACGATTGGCTGACTTATATTTGTTAGACTGCAACTTGACTTTTATTAGACCAGTGAGGTGACCAATAACTTATGCCTTGAGTAGAGTCGTGACGTGTGAGGGTGAAGTTCGATTTTAAAATAAGGAGGAAGTTGACGATCGTGGAATGGTGTAGTCTTCTTATGTTTTGACGATCGTAGAATGATTCAATCTTCTGATGTTTTGGAGAAAGGAAGGACTAGTGACGAGTGTCACGAATCTGCTGCGTTATTCCTGCTTGCATTAACCCGCAATGGAGCCCACAGGTCCAATAAGAGTCATTTGCGAGCAATCTCCTACATATATATATATACTAGCGGACGCGCGCAGCTTCGCTTGCGTATTTAGGGGTGAATTCTAATAAACCACGAAACATGTGTTCAATGAAATATTTTTAAGAGTCTATATTTCAAATTTTATAAAAATCGGTGGCGATTTAAATATTTTTCCATAAAAATTTTCAACCCCTTATTTGCACCCTTAGGGGGAGAATTCTAGAAAACTATGAAACATGTATTCAATTAAATACTTTTAAGAGTCTGAATTTCAAATTTTATAAAAATTGGTGCCGATTTTAAAAAAAGACTATACAAACTTTCAACCCCTTAATTGCACCCTTAGGGGGAGAATTCTAGAAAACGATGAAACACGTATTCAATTAAATACTTTTAAAAATCTAAATTTCAAATTTTATGAAAATCGGTGCCGATTTAATTTTTTTACCATACAAACTTTGAACCCCTATTTCACCCCTTTATAGTAAAAAGTTTTCAAAACCCCTTCTTAGTGGATGTCCAGATTACGAAAGTAAACATCTGTACAAATTTCACGTTTCTACGCACAGCAGTTATGGCTGTGCGTGCGTCTTACCTCAGTCAGTGAGGACAAGTCCTTTTATATATATAGATATATATGTAGGATATACATAATAAAACAGGATATATATATATATATATATATATATCCTGTTTTATATAGTTATTAAACTAATATTTTTTATTTACAATGTATTAATACTTATAAAATAAATAAATATAATAATAAATAATCCCTAACTATATTAAGAGAGATTAATAATGTATCGCATATATAAATATTAAAAAAATATATCTTAAGGACTTTAAATTCCTTTTAATTTAAATTAATTGAAAATTTATTTTTTCCATACATAAAAATAAATTTGTTCAGATATTACTATACTAAATATTTTCCTCATTTTATACTCAATTAAGGTTAACACAGTTTTGTTTAAATGCCTATTACTAACTAATATTCCAATATTCAAATATCTTGCCATCTGGTGTTGATAGTGTTTGATCCCCGATGAAAGACATAGTTACAATACAGCTTGCTGGTACTAGGGATACATACATTAACCACAAGCACGAATAATCCTACCCTTATCACGAGCGAAACTGATCCGAGGCAGGAAACGTACCTTTTAGTTGAAATTACAGTATGACACCTAAATGACAGTGACGAGAAGTTGGACTTAAATTTTACACTGTCAAAAGTTTCTATTTATTATATGGAAAACTAGACTGAAAAGTTTTACCGCCTAAAATGTACGAAAACTAAAAGGATTAAATTTTTCAACTTTGTACGTTTTCCTGTGTAGTATTGTTTGTTAAAATTTAGAGGAGTTTTGGAGCTTAAATAAGCATCAAAACTGTTCAAAATTTGAGACTTTTCTTACCTCAGAGGAGAAATAAAACTGACTGAGATTTAAACTCTTAACATATAATTTAAAAGTAGCAAATAAAATTAATAAATATATAACATAATAAACTTACATTCATATATTCTAATATTTTAAATCTAGATCAGTCATAAAATTTTGTTTTTATGAAATGTCAACCCTTGGGTAGCGGAGATAAGACCTGTTATTAGTATAGTAAGCTGTTTAAAACAGAGTTATAGAATGATTAAAAAAATAATAACAATAATTATATATTTTTTTAAATACGAAGATTTTTCCCCGTGATCAATATAAATGAATTGTTATTAAAAATATTATAAATCAATAACGAAACGTGACACAGAGACCTCACTCTTCTCGAAATTCACTCGAAAACTCTTCACTAGAATTCGATTCACTCGGAAAAAATAAATATTACTTTTTTTCATTTCCTCACTTTGGTGTCAAGGCGTAATGTTAAGTTTGCTCATTCAACACGCAATGCTTTCAAAAATCTGTCTTTATAATTGTCATTTAAGTAATGCCTATTTGTAAAAAAAACCTTGTTTCTAAATTTTCTTATATTAATTCCTAATTCAAGCCAACTTATTTTAAAAACAAGCTTAAAGGGTACTTTTTGACCTTCTTCAAAAGTTTAAGATGAAACCTTCATGTATTTTAAATTACGTTAAGAAATAACGCCAGTACGAATTCCTATCCATATTTAAAGTTAACAAGTTGAGAGCGAGAAAGGTCGTATTTAATTTATATTATACGAGTGTCAAAATAGACGGAGATTGGATACCTGAAATTTTCTCTTAATATTGTTTAAATTTTACATTTTATTAATGTATATATTTATATTCTCCTAAATATATTAGATAAGATAGGCTTTTGAAAGTTTTGCCTTTTGCTTGCCTATGAAATATATCCTTTTTGAAACACGCAGAAAGAAATCAGTGATAAATAATTCTTAATACTTTATAGTATGTTTATACATATTATAGTATGGTTATAGTATGTTTATACATATTCTTAATATTAAACTTGATATTCCTTATAATAAACTTTAATGAATTTAAATATTTATTCGAGTACGAACTCGAATAAATTCACTTATTTTATAACTGTAGGTCCACGAGAACTACCCCATAGTTCTATAATTATGACAAATTTCATAAAAATCAGCTTCACACTGTATCCCGAACATAGGCATAGCATGATGAGTAGCGGAATTCAACGCCGCACTTTGCCTCCACACCAGAACGAAGAAATGAAAATATAAATTTAAATAAATATTTGATCATTTTCAATTTCATACAAAATGCAACAGAATCGATGCAAAATGCTCGTATCTTTTGATTGCGTTGACTTTGAAGCTTAGTATTTTCTGTGCTTCGAGGGACTTAACTAAACTTAAATATTTGATATTAATTTTAGCTTGACCCCTTTACGCGATTACGAGATAAATGGTCTTAACAGACGGACAACAAAGTAACTCTATAAGGGTCCTATTTTTACCTTTTTAGGTACGGAACCCAAACAGTAGTTAAGTAAATAATTACCAACCGAAATGCTCATAACCGAAAAATTTCTGTTCATGGGTCGGACACGTCAAAAGGTCCTTTCTACACTAACTTAATTAAGTAAGCTTCAGCAAACTCACCTGTGTAGCATATATATGAAGTTGAAGAGGCAATTGAGGGACGCCATCATCAAGTCGGCGAACGACAGGTTGACGAGAAAGTAATTTGTCACCGTTCTCATTCGTCTGTGCGCTGTAATCATGTGTAGAAGTTAGTAACATATAGAAGGTGTGATAGCTCAACCTTGAAAAAAAAATCTGATCCTAACTTAAGCTTAAAAAAACATTTTCTAATGTACTCTTCAGACCGTCCAGACATTTTGTCAAACGTCCTATTTATTTTAATTAAGAAAGTAATTTAGGGAAGGTTATAATATAACTAATACGTTTTCTCCGTACGTCCTCGACGTCCTTTGAAAATTAGGTCAAAGTGACTCGGTCGTTAGTATTTTCATATGAGATGATCTCTAAGCAATTATAGGTTATTAAACTTAGACACTAGATTATTAATCTAAATCCAGCCTGGCTGTCATGTTAATTATTTAATCTAATATTAATTGTTTAAAACTTCTTGAATGATAGAATGATGAGTATATATAGTCCCCTGTTTTCTTTTTAATTAAAAAAAATACAAGAATAAAACAAATGGGAAAAAAATATAGATGAATGGATAAAATTTAATGAAATTGCTGTTTTTATAAAAATATTTTAATATCTTATCAATAAACAAAAAATCAATTTGTCACAATTCAAATTTAGTTTTCAAATTCGCTCCAATTTTACACATTATTTCTTTTTTATTTTTTCTGGTTTAGTTATTCTAAGGTAGAGTTATATTAAATATCATCATTGTAATAAGCATCATTCTAGATGAAATGCCAAAGGTGACTATTATTTTTTTATCAGGTGTAACGAGAGAAACTTGCCAAACGCTACGCGATCTGTGCGCACCTCTTGCGCCTCGTCCATTATCATGAACCTCTTTATACATGCCCTCCGATGGTCCCCACACTCTTTATGTAACCTTTCTCCAGTAGCACTGATACTATGATTTTGGAAGTCAACGGAAATCTCTCATTAACTTTCTTACCGTTGTCTTTTCCTTTAACCCAACTTACAAATCAATTAAGCACATTCTTCTTCACCTTCACCGTAACATTCTCGCTAGTACTTGCTATTTTGTGTATCTCTTCATTGCGGATTCAAATCGAAGATTACTCAACATATCCTACGAAGAGATCGCCCATCCGAAGCCAAAAGCCCAAAGATGATTTTTTCTTTCTCTGTCCTCTGACAGCTTCAGTGTCAATATTGTGTTGTGTTCAGCCATAACCGGCAGCAATGCGTATCTTCCGCCTCTACTAGACATACTTTCCAGTTACCACTTCATTCACTTAAATATAAAATAAATTAGCTGCCGCATTTATTACACAATAAAGATAAGCTTTTCAGTTTGCATCAAATAATGACGTTACATTAAATTAATTGATTGTAATGTATAGGGGCTTATTGTATCATTGCATTGATTATTACTTGCATATGCCTGACAGTAAAGTTAAAATATTTTATGTATTTGTCAGAATTGTCGTGCAAGTTATCTACACGATTCTATGCGACACCTGCCGATCACGTCACCGTGAACACCAATACCCCTTTCTAACGCCCTATAATGGAATGTAAGAATACTAGGTTCCCTCTGCCTACCCTACTATGTGCGGAATTCAGCGTGAAGCAAACTTTTGCGTGAAAAGACATCGCGTCTAAATAAAATCGTTAATCCGAAACAAAATTAAATGTGGTGCTCTTAAATATAGTGACTGAATAAATAATATTTTAATCTAAAATGGATATAAAGAAACAATACCATATATGTACATATAAATATAATATAAATAAATTATTCTACAATAATATTGAAAGTATATAATTTTATATTTATCAGAACTAGAAAGTGGACCAAATTTAACTTGCAAAACACACATCAACTAAAATCTTGTAAAATATTCAGTTTTAATATTTTTAGAATTCATGTATTTGATAGAATCCACTCTCAATGTCTAAAGGAATATTCAACTACAAAGGCTTCATTATATAAATTATCAAAATATAATGCGTAGTATTGAAAACATTTTTGTATGTATATTTTGGTTTCTGTATTTTTATTTGGTTCTTCGCTGAAATTTATACACGAGTTAATTAATTAATTAAATGATGCTATCCAAAAATATACTATAACATAGTCCAAAAGACCATCAGCTTTTATTTATATTTTCATAACCTACTTGAAATTAACGTGAATATTGAAATTTTGATAGAATAAACACTATTGTAAAATTATATATCGTTTCAACAAGAACAATAACTATAATATACAGTTATTTAAGGGAATCGTGGCGCAGGGGCCCTGCACTACCATGCGACTGTTAAAACGAAAGGTTGCCAATTCGATTCCCACTTAAGCAAACGGAAAATTTTCACTTAGCACGTAATGGCCCCAGAAATCGGCGAAAAGTGGACAACGGAAGTATCTTAACACTATCCAGGTTCCCTCTGCCAACTTTGCTATGTGCAGGATAAATCGATCAGATGTAGCTGATCAGGAATTTTCTTTTGTCATTGTTCTATTTACCTGTCACAATCCATATAACTATAGCGTTGCCTCCAATAGCAACTGTAAGCATGGCAGCGAACAGGCAGACCCAGGAGTTGTGTGCCCAGATTGGCATAATTGAGGATGAAGTTGATGATGACGGTGTAGGCCTCTTGGGAACTAGGAGTGTAGCCGCCCCAAGAAGGCTTCGATTGAAGTCCATCTCCCATGTGTATATGACCTAGGAAATAATATTTTGTTATTTATTTTTTAAGGTTATCCGCGCTTTTAGCTACTCAACACGCAATGCCCTCGCAATGAGGCGGAAAGTAGAGAACGGAGGTGCCTTTACAGTAGGTTCCTAGGTTCTCTCTGCCTACCTACGGTATATCTATACTTCTATAGAATTCTCCCACACTTAGCAGAAGTATATATATTGTTAGAAATAATCAAATAATGACCATAGAGGTTATATAAGAACGACTCGAATTACTGGCTGGCACTTTTATGGGCTGTCAACGGCGACCGGAAGAAAAGGATCGCTAACGTCACTCTGCCCGATGGATTCTTTAGAACGAGATATTGTTATTAGACTGCTAGATAATTCCCTTTGGTTGTTTAATAATTATTTGAAGCCTTGTTTTAATTCATTACCTTTCCCACTTTATTTAATATTTCCAATAGTTTCTAATATCAGAAGTGGGATAGAAGCCTTAGCTACTAAGCCATTCCATTCCTGATTTTTCTAATATTTTTGTGTAATTGGGTAGAGTCTTCTGATAGTTGACGTTCAAAACTAGAGGGAGACGCCGTACGCGAACTCCCTCTCTTATTAATCACTTCGCGAGATAAAGCCGCGGAGTCTGACGTGTTGGTGCTGGGTGCGGCACAATGTACTCCTGCACCATCGACATCAACCTAAACAACGCCAACGCAGTTACCAGAGTTGCCGATATCTGTGGGACGACAAGCACCAGTAGAGCAATACAGCTGAGCGGTTACTTGAAGTGTGAAATCTTTCACGGTGAGATCAAACCAATATTATGTTTCCGATTTTGCCCCAATATCCATGACGTCGACACGTGGTCTGACGACATCGATAATGTTTGCATGCTTTACCAAATAACTGTAAAGATTAGACATCCTCTTCCTTGTGGTCAGGTTAGGCCGAGCCAAAATAAAATAATAGCCGCCAGGTACATGGTATGACATGCATAGCTGGTATTATGGCGAGGAGAATGGACACCAGATATATGTGCTGTTCTATTTGATTGATAGTTTCCCATTTAGTACCTTTTTGTTTTTGACTATGTATCAAACTTTTTGTGTACTCACCATGTTTTTGTTGTACATGGTGCTTATGTAAAGTCTACAGCTTATATTTGTTTTGCATTTTTTAGTTACTGTATACCTCTGTAGGTGTCAGATTGACTCACAAGAGATTGGTGTAAATCCTAATGCATTTAGTATTTGGTTGCGTGGGAACAGGATCCGACCCTAAATCCTACTATGTCCATTTTATGTCTGAGTTAATGGTTACTTTGTAGGTGTCGGATTGACTCGCAAGAGACTGATGTAATTCTAATGCATCTAGTATCCGATTGCGTGAGAAGAGATCTGAAGTAAAATCATACCACGCGTATTTGATTTTCATTCTTGTGTCATTGTTTAATACGAAAGTTCAAAGATACATGTTCAAGGACAGATTTCAGATACAAACTGACAATTATATTTGAAACGAATTACTAGTAACGTTACTTATTACAATAACTAATTCCATTTCATATGACAGATCGTAACGAAACTGGTAATGTGAGCTCTACTAATACTGATGAAGCTGGTCCTTCTTATGAAACGAAGGAAGGCATCGGGACGCTGCCATGTCAGGAGAGGCCGTGTTAGAAATAATCAAATAATGACCATAGAGGTTATATAAGAACGACTCGAATTACTGGCTGGCACTTTTATGGGCTGTCAACGGCGACCGGAAGAAAAGGATCGCTAACGTCACTCTGCCCGATGGATTCTTTAGAACCAGATATTGTTATTAGACTGCTAGATAATTCCCTTTGGTTGTTTAATTATTATTTGAAGCCTTGTTTTAATTCATTACCTTTCCCGCTTTATTTAATATTTCCAATAGTTTCTAACAATATATATACTAGTGTGGGATATAGCATGAAGCTAAAAGAAGAAAAAAAACTATAAAACTGCCTTTTCTTGTTCAATTGTCATCAATCTCTATATAGGGAAGATATCTTGCATATACTGTAGAGAAATATATTTTATTATGTATAATTATTTTAATTTCAACGTTTTAACGCTATTTGCTTGTGAGACCTATATAAGTATACAGGCTTGTACGAAATGTCAAGTAACTTAAAGCCGGCACAACTTAGTCCTATGACAACACACCCTAATTACTTTTAAAGAGAGACAGCGCAGACAATGTCCTATATACTCCGTTGAAAGGTTGAAACTTATATCTTTCACTCCCGATTATGAAAAGTACCAAATAAAAAAAGTGTGCAATAAGAGAGGTTGGGGTAGACCTTCGAAAACACCGTATTAAAAATACTGGAGGAAGTAAAAAGTACGAGGACCCCCCGGAGGGCATTTACGAAGAGGTTGATGACAAGACGAAGCGAAAGAGGTATGCAGAGAGTAAAGACCGTGGCGCTCCTTTCTCTCTGACTACCCCGCTAAGCATAGAGCGTGAAGCTAGTACAATACAGTACGGTACGGTACGGTATGCAAAATGTAATAAAGCAGAATGTAATAAAATACTGAACGATTCAAAGAAATTCATGTTCCTAAGCTTTCATGGCATTTTACTATGCCCTTATATCTACCCTTGATATCTGTTTAATAACTATTATTCATTAAGCCCAAAGAAGTAATCTCCATTGTGATATATTTCACCATCCCGTGTCCCTTAAACTACTTTTTTTTAACTTCATGCTGTAACCCGTCTGTAGCTGGGTAGGCAGAGGGAGCCTAGTGTTAGACACTCTACTCCCAAATTTCCACCTAATTTTGGAGGCATTGCTTGTTGACTGGCGGAACTTCTGTCTGTCCTCGGGATACATCATGAACATCAAAAGTTACTTTCGATTTTACTGTCAATTAAAATGTATACGAAATTCTTTTAATCTGCTTAAACTAATTAGACGAATATAAACAGTAATTATGAATTCTTTAGTAGCTACATTAAAAATTGATATTTATTTGATTCGTTGAAAAGTCTGCGAGCTATTCAAACTTTCCATCAAGTTGTGAATTAATCAACTTAAATTTATGATCTCGCCAGTACAAAGCACTGGTAGAGCACCTGCCATTTATGGGTTATATTCCCATAAAGGTGGGAATACCACCTCGTATTATATATAGTGATATAATGGGAATATATATTCCCAGTTTATTTTTTACTTCAATTATATTTCGTATATAGAAAGTAGGAATAGAGAATGTTCTAACTAATCTCTACTTTCTGCGTAATATTAGAGATAATATGTATATGGGAAACTCAAATCCGCGTTTTGTCTTGTTAACAGAGCGAGAAAATGATAATAAATCATATTCCCGAGTGAGAATCGAACCCACAATCGTCGTCGTCCACAGTCACATGCTATGCTTCTGCGCAAAGACGGCCTCATCGTAAAATTGAACAGCTTACCATATTGATATTTTTTTTAGTTGGCGAAGTTCCAATGAAAAACATTCATATGTTTGGTATTTTTCCCTTCTTAAAACTATTTATCTTCTAAGTACCTACATATATATTATGTTTATGTCGGTGTTTCTAGTAGACATGTTTATTGAATGATATGAGATTTTTTTTGTTTATGATATCAAAGGAATAAAGCGATCTTATAATGGTTCCCTTTATCTCAAAAGATACGTAACCGTAAAAATGAATTCAAAATTTTGGCACAATCTACAAATACCTAAATAGATGTGAATATTTAAACAGAATATACCAAAAAGGCTACTGTGGTACCGCGGTAAGTGCAGTTTGATAGTAAATGATATGGCTTTGGGTTCGATTGTCTTGGTAGGTTATTTTCATTTTCCCACCCAATAATTTGTAAAGAAAGCGGATATCGTCACACATGTGTTATTTAAGTACAAAATGTTACATCTATCCAGCACTCTTGAACGTCTCGAAAGTTTTTAGGTATTAATAGTTAGTTTATTATAGGAGCAACAAGTACTAACAAGCAATAAAACCAATTAGTTAGTAAAATACTTTAAAAGTTATGCATTTTAAATTTAATTTTGAAATTGTTATTAATTTAATTGTCGATTACAATGCTAGTTTTTTTTCAACTTGAGCTTTTTCAGCTTGTTTGAGCTGTATCTCGCATATAGCAAGGAAGGCAGATAGTGGTTAATACTGTTAAGACACTCCGTTCCCAACTTTCCGCCGAATTTTTGAAGCATTGCGTGTTGAGTAGTGGAACTGAATGATGCGTTTGTATTGTGAATAAATAATAATTCATGTCCCCGAGTGGTAATGGAACCTACAATTGTAGTGTTACTGTCACGCTTGCTTGCCTTTATTATTAAAGTGTTGTTATAAAAAATTTAATAATAATTAAGTAGCTTTATATAATATCTGTTGAAATATATATTTCATTTTACCTTTAGCTGTTTTGTAGACCATATAATCATTTGTTACTGTAAATGTGTTACAATCGGGCCTATTATTACTTTTAATATAAAACCTATACCTACATAAGGTATCGTGGCCTAAAATACTATTAAGAAAAATGTCGACGTCCTTACAAACCACATTTGACCCTTACTTCGTCCACTAGATAAGAAAATATGAAGTGTAATTTGTAGTATATTTTTTGTTATAATCTTGACCAAGCGACCAATAATTTACCAGTTTTATAGCGCTTACGAAAAATTGTTTTCTTTTGGTATTATATTAATAATAATAAATAATATAGCTAATACGATCCAGCTTTAACAATATATTTGGTTGTATGTTATTTTCGTAGATTTACTAAGAAGTTTTACTAAGGAATGAACATGGTCGACGGTTAACCTGAATGTTTATCAAAGATAGGAACGCACAGAAAATAATCTTCGAAAAGGGTTCTTCTAGTCTTAATTTGAAAGACTTAATTGGCTGAATGAAGACCTTACTAGCCCTAATGAATACAAGCTAATTAGTCAACTTTACTGATAGACCGATAAATGTTCACTTTTCTAAAGGAGAAACAAGACATGGACAATTAAAATCTGTAGCGTATATTAACGCATTAAAAAAATATGGTCTCTAGATGTAAATTACATTTTTAATTTTATAATATCTACACTTAAATATAAGCTACGCCCACTCAAATAAAACGACCTTTCTCATGATAAATAGCGAACGAATTTCAGACATATTAACTTCAATTGTTCTCAACTTTGTAAAAGTGAGTATTTACACAGACAGAATCGACTGCCTAAGATTCTCCTCAAAACAGATTTAAAAGTGACTTTGAGACTAATATAAAGGTATCCTAACTAAAAAAAAATTCTGAATGATGGTCGACTCGATATCCATTCAGGGAAATTAAAATTATGTTTAAATTATTTTTATTACCCCATTTTCCTAATAAAAATTGCAATATTAAGTTCCTCTACTCATAAGAATTAGGTGGAACAGTGCCTTAACATTAGGTTCCTTCTGTCTACCCTGCTGTATGCGCTATACGTGCTAAAAAAAATAAAATTTTATGTATGTATCATGCAAATATTTATGACTACTAATACAAATCGTTGTATGACCCCTTTTTGATGATATGAATAGATATATTACCTCAACGTCTTCCATGTCAGTAGAATTTTTGTAGTTATTTGTGGCATAAAAATGTTCCCTCCACTGGCTTATATTAAACATATTATCGTCCATTTTACACGTGTGTCCTTATAAGCCTCATTTTTATTATTTGCACAACTCCTTACACAGAATTAATTAGAATTTATCTACACATTTCACAGGAAATGTTCTTTCATGTTGTTTACAAAATGTCAACAAATAATCTTTGATGTATTTTTTTATTTAATACGACGGATTTCATACGACGTTTTTATAGCTATTTTTGTATAATTTGACAAACATACGTCAATAAAAAAAATCTATTCAATATTTTTATAAATTCACTTTGACTCGAACTAACATAATTATTATCCCTTCGACACACTTCCTTGGTACGTTTATGGTACCTGAAACAAAGCAAACAAAGTAAATATTTTGAACAGTTAGTAAAAGCTTATGATCTCATGTTTAAAATCTTAAAAAATCTGTAAAATAAATAGTCTGTAGTTATTGTAGCAAAATTTAAAATAAAAACTGGTCAACCATCCCCAGTCTCCCCTAATATTGCAAAATATTCCTGATTCAATTTGTCCAAGCACCGCACACAAGTCGCTAAAAGTGCTTGAAAATTTTAACCCTAATATAAGTAATATTGTAACAACAATTTTATTACGTATAAAAGGTAAACTCGCAAGTTACGTAGCAGCTGACACACTGCCCTAAAAGAAAAATTGACAAAATAGAAGATATTTCGATGATTTTCCCATTACAAATACCTCACCAAGAGTTATTCGATCTTGTAGGTGGAATCCAATTACTAGTTTTTAGGTCGACCTCATGTTACAGCAGTTACTTTTGGGGAACTACAAAACTAAATACAGTGTTTTGCTGATAAACGACACTTGAGGAAAAAGCCAAAGAGAGCTTAAAGAACCAAAAAACGATTGTGTTTTATTGTTTATTTATACTTCTATAGATTATAATATAAAGCTATTTATTAGAAGCACAAGGCAACTTAGGAGCAACTGGTTCAAGTAATTGAATTAAATACTAAATTAATATATATATTATACGAACAGGTCGATAAATCAGCACTTATCGCTGCACCACGAGGACCTTAACTTTTAAATTAAATAACAAAATTTATAATAAATCAACAAGTAGGCAACATTTAATTCAGCTGACGTCTCTTAACTATGTTACTATCAGAACTTCCCACCTGTCCACCGTAATCACGTTTCAGGGAACCCGGTAAGGCATTGCTATGCAAATTTTCAATTTGATACGGATGCGCTAAAAGGAACTTTGCCTTGTAATTTTAGTAGCTGAACTTTAATCAAAACATAGCAAAGGAAAGCTATTTACAGTTAATTATATATTTCTTCAGAATAATATGTGTACTATTTTTGCAATGTTTTTTGTCAATGTTGGTTTTAAATTTTTATAATATATTTTAACAAGAAATATATGTGGATTATTATAGTATATAGATTAAAGCGAACATTAAATATTGTAAGTTATTATGTTTACAGAGCAGTCATGGCGCAGGGTACAAGTGTAACTGAAGACTGGTTGTGGGTTTGATCCCCACTCAAGAAAAATTAAATATTCATTTAAATTTATATTTTCTTTTTCTGGTGCCGAGGCAAAGCGTTGAGTTCCGCCACCCAACACGCATTGACTTCGAATTCGGTGAAAAGTGGAGAACGAAGAGTTCTAACACTATGTTCCTTCTGCCTAACCTGCTGTGTGCGAGATACAGCGTGAAGCTGATTATATATATTTTATTATTAATTGAATAAAAAAATTATGACAACTTTCTATTGTAAATTCATACAAAGTTCCTATAGGTCGAAAAAAGCTACAGTAAATCAATAATAAAAAAAAAATATTACCTTATAATTTTACACATCCATTTTTTTTTGTCTATTCATTCTAGTGCATTTTTAATAGACTAATAACAATGCGATAGAAAAGTTTACAATTACCTCTATGTAAAATAAGAATAGTAAGTACTAGTATATAATTTTCTTAACACACGTAACATTTCAAGTAAATCCTAGAAATATTTAAGAAAATAAATACATATTCAATTGTCATATACTGTTAAATAGCATTAAAACTATCAAAAACTATGAATATTAAACTTACCATAAAATAATTTCCCAATAAATCAAAACTTTAAAATGTACACAAAAACACAACAAAGTTTAAAATTTCAAATACGCAGTTATTAAAAAAAAACACTAAAACTTTTATTACGATACTCGCGCACTTAACGATATTAGCGGGTTAACTTCCGTTAGAACCGTCGTCTCTGAGCTTATCGTAGTAACTGGCTTTTTGGGGGTGCGTTGCCGCGAGCGAGTGAGAAAACCAGGGTGGGTTTGCACTTCAGTATATATTAAATACCCTTATAAACTTGAGATTTAAATTTCATTACATTTTTGCAGTTAATGAAAAAATATTTAAAATTGTACATAAAAATTGTAATTTTAACGGAGGTTATTTTTATATGAAAATTTAACTATTTTATTATTCTGTGAATGTGTGATAACAGCATAAGTGCCTGTCTGTTATTTCAATAACCGCGTTTTAGTGCGTGTTTTTAATACTAGCGGCCAACTCGCGGCTTCTCCCGCATACTATCTATAATTCTTTTATAAGGCTGCTGACTTTAATTGTACACTTTCTCGAAAAGTTATATTACAAATAAATTTCTTTCTTTCTGATCAAAAATTTCGATCGATCAACAATGCAATGGATGGTTGATCAAACTCTTTAGTTTGGTCTCTTTGGTTGCCAAGAGACAAAAAATTAATTTGACATAATATCAAATTAATTTCAATATAAACTAAATATCATTAAAAAATCAATTTCTAAATTCTAGTAAGATGCCTAGTTCAAGAAGAAGACGATTCTCAGTGCAAAATAAAAATAGAAATCAAGGGGTAAACACGCAACAAAATGAAATACAAGTTGGGTAAGTTCTGCACATTTTACCAATCTTATCTCTATTTTACTATTTAGTTAACTTTATCTCACTATGACAGAGTTGAGTTGGAAGAGATTAATTTGGCAGAAAACATAAATAGAGTCAAATACAAAGGTAAAATACAGCCAAGTGTATCAAAAAATATGTCAACGCTACAAATATTGAGTGAAAGCAAAAGCATTGCATCTACAACAGCTCAAATAAACACCATAAGTACTTCAGATAAAGAAATCACAGCTAGCTCCAGTAATATTAATCTATATACAATTATGAATGACCAAAATGCCGGATTTGGTAACGAATTAGAAATTGAATATAAAACTAACCAAAAAGAGCATTGTCGGAGGGAGAGAACACTACATCGTGACAAATACTTACACCGAGCAGTAGTCAGAAGTCCTAAACGTAAAGTATCATATATGAGCAAAGAAGTTAAAAGAAAATCTATCGGCATTACAGTTGAAATGACTGATCCAAGAGAAACTCTATACAATGTTGATTCTAATTTAGAAGTTATAAAAAAAGTAACAGAAGTTGGTGAAAACACTGATCGAGAAGAAGAAGAAATTAGTAGTCATTCTTTGGGGAGCATGTGCCGTATATGTCACAGTGGCGATGCTATTTCAGATGGGGGAAATCTCATATCGGCATGCTCGTGTCGAGGGACCATTGGTAGAGTGCATGTAAAATGTTTGGAAAGATGGCTCACTGAATCGGGGAAATCGAGATGTGAGTTGTGTGGGACGAAGTATGTTACCAAACGGGTTCATCGATTTGGTATTTTCAAAGCTTTCATCATGTGGATACTTAGTCATAATTCTAAAAATGTAAGTGTATTATATAAAGTTTCGAAAATTATTTTTAATTTGCAAAAGAATATTAAATATATAAGAATTTAATAAATATTAATAAAGTTAACAATCAATAGCCAGTGTTAAATGAATCTGTGGACAGATAATGCAATCTTTAATATTGAACAGTACAGATAAAGTATTGGTAAAGAAATCTTAAGTTATATTATTCTATGTATGTATTTATATATTTTACTATGGGTCTGAGTTTTTAATTGTATTTTTTTTTATTTTCAGATGATAGTCGATGTTTTCGGCATATTGATAATGACGCCTATAGCAGTTGTTGGGGCAAGTTTGACAGAACGCACCTTTGCTAGACTTGTTGCGCAAGATCATGAAACGCCGTGGCCTCTGGCTTCAACTTTTGTACTGGCTTGTATGACTCTCGTAAGTATAGAAAGTTAATAAATTTTAGTTCAGTTCCGTTTTACTATGAAGGCATTTTCATTTTATCATATCACATTTTACAATAGACACTTTTTCCCTAGCCTGTACTGTCCCATTGTTGGGCAAAGTCCTCTCTCCACTTCTTCCACTCTGGTCTATTTCGCGCTGTTGAATACCAGTCAGGCTTGTAATGGTCCAACTCGTCTCGTCTTCTCCGTTTTGGTCCATCAATTCTCCTTTTAGAGTTCACAATAGACACTGATAGCATAATATTCTTTGATATATTTATATTATTTTTTTTGGCATGGTATTTTCATTTATGAAGTGAAAATAATAATTTAATAAGTACAGAGTAAATTTTTGCTGAACAGAAGTAGCGAAAATGTTTAGTATACTTAATTATAATAATAAACACAATATACAATTTTGGTGTTGTGTGGTGGTTCATGGTTCTTGAGTAATTTGATCTTAGCACAAAGATACATGAGGTATACCACAATCACCTACAGTGATGTTTGATATTTGAAATTTGTACTGGGACTAGACATCTTTGTGTAATCAAGAATATGTCAGAGCTTTGCTTGGCATTATGTTTGGTAAATCTGCTAGTATTTACTTTAAATTACTATCTCAATTTCATAAATGTACTAATATTTAGTGTATGTTATTTAACCATTACAAATGACCCAACCCGACCTTATAATTATGAATGTATAAATTAAAACAGGAGAGTATGCAATAATCGGCTGTTGATATCCATTTTTGTAGTAGCTTTTATTAACAAATACAATCATTCGTTACTAATTGACATAAAAGGGAAACCACGTGGTGTAGACTGCTAACATTGTGGCATGTGGCATGAACGCTCCTCGGGGAAAGGATTTTTCAAAATTCTTTTGGTAATGGGACTAAGTTCACGCAAAACAAGTAGCGGGTGACCTAGTGGCCATTAACTACAACTGCAATATTATCATTATAGTACCTCTATTTCATTTCATTATCTAATAAAATTAAGAATAGAATTAATTTTTCTACAATATATTGTCAAACGGCCGTCTTAACGCAGTTTGAACAGCCTGTATAAATGTACACATATAAATATTTTTATTGCAGGTATGCTACTACTGCTGGATTGTATCGGCACTCACTCGTCACGCACTCGGTTGGTGGATCTGGTACAGATCACATTATGAAGTTAGGCTGCAGTTACCAGAGCAGGAGTAAACAATATTACATGATAAAGCGATAAAAATAGTAAAACTTATATCTTGCATTCGTTGCTATTAAATTTCTTAAACATCTTGAAGCTTATTTCTATACATTAATCAATTTTGAGTAAGTTTTTAAAAGATGGTAATACAATCATAGCCACAGATCGACATGGGTAACTGAAATATAAATCAATTTATGACTGCCTCGTTAACACTTCCTTATCTAACTGTCTTCATTTAGTATAGTGAAAATGGAGGTTGATTTACTTTTGTTTATTTATTTTCTCTTACGAAAATACAAAATTACGAAAAAATATACAGGTTACTAAAAAATACATAATGCTTGGAGCAAAATTAATATTTAGATTAAAAAATTCCTTCAGAGAAACAATTTTAAAACTATTACATCAAAACTAGAACAAAGGCTATAAGGTAAATTTATAATGCCTGTGTTAGCTGCCAATGCATCGTCGCTTGTCAAACATAGGCTATATACCTATGTACATACAACCTACGGTTACCGTGTTGACGTTAGCCTTCTCTACATTGTGGTTTTTCATAAAGCCGTACTTTTTTTTATTTGTATAAACTTAATTTTATTACTATGATATAATTTAATTAAAAAACGATTTATAATCAAAGTAATAACTGGCTAAACCGGGGTAAGATTTCGTTGTCATCCTTATACTAAAAATAACTTTAGTAAGCTAACAAATACTTTACTATATAATCGTTTCATCATTATTCTAATATAATATATAAGTTTTTTTTTAATAAAATATATAAAGTTACATTATCTCTAGTAACGACAGAAAATAAATAACCTAAGGATATTTTTTATTATACATACAAAATTAAAAATAACATTCTGAAAGATGTTTTAGGGAAGTTGTTTGTTGTTAAGGTAAATAACAAATTATCAAGCCATAAATTATTTGTCGAAAGAAATAGGGTTTCGGCGAAATAAGCGAAATTCAATATTGAGTCTAGATTCCGACAAACAAATATGTTTTCAAAGAGGGCTGATGGCATTCTGGCTTGTTTTCTATTAGTGTTTTGATAACCTATATTATTATTATTATCTTAGCTTCCTGGTGTATTCAATCAATCATTGGGAACCTAGCGTTAGGATACGTCCCTTCCTCATTTTCTACTGAATTCTAGAGGCATTGCGTGCTGAGTGGCAGAATAAAGAAATGTATATAATAAATATTTAATTTACTCGAGTGGGAATCGACTTCACAACTTCTCGCGTTTACGGTTGACCCGCTCCTGCCACTACGCCACGACCTCTGTACATGTATTACGTTTATTTTTATTTTTTAAGAAAATTCGTCAAGACTTAAGGTAATAAAATGTTTATTTGTATTGTATGTACATCATTTATTTTTATTGCAAAATATTTCGTTTTAAAGATTATATTATCGACTTTATATAAATGTAATATAAACATTGATTGTCTTATGACTACAATGCACTACAATTAATTTTAATATTAATAATATTTTTTTGACTTATTTTTGATTCGAATCGCGATTCTTTAATGAACTTATCAATATATTTTTTGTCCCCTTCACACACACACAATGGGAAACACACGTTTCCCATTTTCCACCGAATCTCGGAGACATTGCATGTAGAGTGGAGGAATGCAACGCCGCGTTTGATATAAATTTAAATAAATATTTCATTTCCTCGAGTGGGAATAGAACCTACAGCAAATCGCGTTTCCTATCACACACTTGTGCCGCTGCTCCACGACTGGCCTCCTTATATTCCTTCATTATACATAGCAATTGTCAACTTTAAAATAGAAATTTAGAGGTCTTATATTAAATCCTTCCGGGTGTAAAATAAATGTATACCCACATAACACAAGTATATTTGCGCCCATTCTCGACCAATATAACATCTTCTGTTTACATATTGACAAACGTGCCAAGAGAGTTTATATTAGCGGAAATCGACAATGTCGAGTATATATTTGTCGATAATATACTAGACTATTAGATATATACATATAATTTTATATCTTGCTATACTCAAATACGGTTTCACTCCCTAAAAAGTTTTTCTTTATTATATCTAAAGGATAATATATTTTTTAATATTTTTCCAAAAAATAAATTCTATATCTGTTCTATATCTATTCTAAATTCTGTATCTCTAAGTTTTATGATTATCATAGAGTGAGTTGAGTTTTGGCGTGAAAATGTAACAAAGAAACTTACATTCACATTGATAATATTAGTATAATATAAAAAAGACAAATACTAAATATATATCGCGTATAGTTGTATTTATATACTAATTTTTAATAGATGAAACGTCATTTAAGAAGTGTGGCCACCTCCTGATCTCATTGTACAGCTTCCTCCCAGGACTTTCGGTCGCGGAAATTTGCTTATGGCCCACTAGTTTATAGTCTGGAGACAGATGACCCTGTTCTACACCGCATTTAATTAGTTCTTGAGCAGCGTTTAGCGCCGCTTGCGTTGGTTGATCACCTGAAAAGAATAATCCGGATTGATTATTTTATTTGCTTAGTGTTATTATTTATTTATTTTACTATTTAAAAAATTAACTCTGTCACTTATTATTTTATTCTCTTCTCTATGTATATAAGTTAATAATTAATTTTAAGAATAATAATATTTTTTACTTACTATTAAAGTTGCCTATAAATGAAATCCCGATCGATTTTCTGTTATACCCATAGGTATGAGCTCCCACATGCAGCCAGCCACTGCCTTCATACACCTTGCCATTACCACCAACTAGAAATCTATAAAATAAATAACAAAATTGTTTATTATAATAAATATTAATATCTGCCTATTTATCTTTTTATAATATATTTGTTTATTTGTGCATCTTTAATGACAAGTGAAACCATTTCATTTCCTCGCTCTGGTAACGAGGCAAAACCGCGGCGTTGAGTTGCGCCACTCAGCACGCAATGCCTCAAGAAAGCAGCAGCAGAAAGTAGGGAATGGAAGTGTCATAATGAGAGCGGAATTTCTTAACACTACCTTGACAGTTTACGTCTGTGTGTAGGGTTAAGGTGAAAAAACAAGAGGATATTTCTCGTTAGACAGAGATCATATTTCAATTATGTTTTTAATAACCAAAAAATCATATAAATGAAAATAATAAGATTATACATACGACATGCCGATATCCGAATAGTCCAATGTTTCCATGTGCGTATTTTGTATACTTTGAACTATATCAACACAGCTGGCGTCGCTATCGCAAGTGGGGGTGACAGTGTGTTGAATGATGACCAGGCCCACAGGTCGCGGGAGGTATTGAACTTGGAGTGGACTTAGGCCGTCCCAGTCCTTCTTTGTTACTAGCCCGGGGCAAACTGAAAAAAAATATGTAACCTAATAAATATTATTTAACTTCGTTAAAATTAATTAAGAAATCCCATAAACTATAATATTTTTCTCTATAATACATTTCCAAGAACAATTATTTAATGTAAGTAAATAAATCTATAGTGATAAACATACTAAAATAGCACTGATTCGAGTTAAGAGTTCATTGACGGTATTGGTTTCTAATTGTTTCATAAAATTGGTGTTTGTTTTTTGTAAGATAATTAATTTAGAAATAAAATATTATTAGTTTTGAAATTAAATATGTTTTTTATGAGATAATACTATATATTTTATGAGATACATACATGACGTAAATTTCTTAAAATATAATTATTAAAAGTGTACTGTAAATTAAAAAGTAATTGAAATTCTTTAATAAATGTAAATTTATATTTGAAGACTTAACTTAACTAATCTGTAAAATGATTAGTATATCCCATCACTTCGGAAAATGTATATATCCGAAAATGAACCCATAACTGACGCATTTACAGACAAACATTGTGCCTATAGTCTATCTTATTTAATTAATTTAATAAAAGCATTATTTTAGATAGATCTTTGACCTGGTATATAAATATATGGTTCTTTCACGATACACATATTCCTTTGTCACTCCTATTCTTAGGATACTTCTTACAAAATCATTATAATTATAATAATAGTAAAAAAAACGTACCAGCGTCTGCGCAACTCAAATATACAAAAAACACGATATATATTAATTTAATCATTTTGCACTACGTGCGTCTAAAATACAAAGTTCACAACTGGACACTGCCTTGGAATACATTATCAATTAAATAAGACTTCGAGCTATAAATATATGAATCCTCATTTTATCTCTTTCGTGGTCTTGTGGCAAACAGAGATGGGTGAATGCAGACATCGATGACACATCGGGCAGCAGAAAGTAAAACTTAAGATAGAATCTTATATTTACTTATAGAATTCTGTATAAGGATATGGATTTTTTACCTTCACGCTGTAACCCGCATGTAGCGGGGTATGTAGAGGGATAGTTTAATCTCACTCACTCCGCTCCCTATTTTCCGCCGAAATCTGGAGGCGTGTATTGTGTGGCGGAACCTAACACCGCTCTTTGCCTTTTACCAGAAACTGTATTATATATATAGTTTTTGACATTTGGCTTGGCTTGAGGTTATAACTAAAAAACTTATGCTGTCATAAGAACGACAAACCCCTAAGAAAAAATAAAATATTATTAATAAGCAATTTTGAAAAGGTTTTAAAAATTTGATGATGGAACCACAAAATAAAAAGAATAACATTTTTATGTCTTTTTTTTATTAATATAATTGAACGTTTTCGTTATCGCAACTCTGAGAACTACATATAAACGGGGAGTACCCGAACGCGATTGATCATTTAAATTCTTACTAAACAAGTAAATAAAATAAAAAAGTGTATTAATTATATGTTTTATATTATATTTTATTGAAATAAATATGATTAATTAGGTTAATAATATTTGCCTAAAAAAGAAAATACTGGCTTCCTGGGCCAATGACACTATATTCTACCTCCAAAGGACAACTAGTCCTTTACAAAACAGGTTAGCTTTAACTAGTAACCAAGAATACTATCAATATTCCATTCCGTAGTATAATCTATAGTACTTTTTTTATCTTTTCATTTTCTCCCAATACAGCTGGACTGACAGAAAAATACTAACTTTAGGATTCCTTCTCTGCTTTCTACGGAAACTCCAATTCCAATAGAAATTTAGCGCATTGATTAATAATAATTATTATGAATAATGTCTTAACGCATTCTGTACTAACTGTAATACCACAGTAGAAAAAAAATAATCCTAGTGAGGATCGAAGTCCCCACCACGTTTATAGTCACGTATATATAGGCGCTGTAAGAAGGAAAGAATGAAGGGAAATTTCGCGTATCTTAAACATGACAAGCTAATAGTAAAGGAAAATAATACAACCAACGAAAAAAGAAAAAGAGACTTATCTTCTCCGCCGCGGGATAATACACAAACCAAAAAATTACAAGCCTGGACGTCGTCACAAAAAAATAGGCGCAACGCTTTTGATGTAATGAGAGGCAGATCCAACTCCCTCTCTTCCTATACGGTCGACGATAGGCAATAGCAAATAGGCATCGGCAACCGGAATAAACAACAGCATAAAAACAGCAACAATAGAAACAACATACCTCCCCCAAGCCGACTGGTCCTCGTGGGGGAAAATGACCACGACCCTCTAAAGATAAATAAAAACAGAAAAAATAAATTTAGCGGTATATATATAGCAACTATAAACTGTCGATCATTAGGAACCACCGAAAAACTACAAGAACTAGAATTAGCATTAGATGAAATAAAATGGGATATCATTGGTATTAGCGAAGTGAGGAGATACGGGGAAAGAATTGAAGACCATGGAACATATATACTATACCATATCGGGGAGACGCCCGGATTATACGGAATCGGTTTTATGATAAAAAGAAACTTTGCCAAAAACATAAAGGAATTGAGAGGGATTTCAGAACGGATTGCACTCCTCAATATTCAACTACCTGTAAATGGAGAGGGAGAGAAAGAATGGTCTATTATACAGGCGTATTCGCCTACAGAATCAAGTAGAAGAGAAGACATAGCAAAAATTGAAAAGTTCTATGAAGACCTACAATTCACTATTGCAAATGTTTTCAAAAATATAATAGTTATGGGGGATTTTAATGGACAGATTGGAAAACAAAAAAGTGGAGAAGAATATACTATAGGAAACCATGGATTTGGCAACAGAAGTAAAAATGGCTCACGATTAGTTTCCTTTGCTATTGAAAATAAATTAAGCATCCTAAACAGTTTTTACAAAAAGAAAGTATCAAAGAAATGGACATGGATATCTCCTAATGGGCGGTATAAAAACGAGATCGACTATGTTATGTCTAACGATGTAAAAGTTTTTGAAGACCTGTCTATTTTAAGCAACTTTAATTTTAACACAGATCATAGAATGGTTAGAGCAAAACTCTCAGGGACATGTGCTAAAAAAGCACGACAATTTCACAACAATATGAAAGCCATCAAATGCACTGGTAACATTAATATACTTCTAAACAACCTCGAAACCTCCTTGCAAGCAGTGGAAAATGGAAAAGAAAATATATCGACTCAAAATAAATACACCAGATTGATCAAACAACTAAAATCAGAAACAAAGAAAGCAAACATGACAAGTAAGATAGCGACATCATGTATAAGTAAGCAATTATTACAAGAACGGAAGGAACTATTACAACAAGGGAGAAATAAAAATTATTATAATCGCCACAAGATAGCAGAATTAAGCAAAAAGATAAACGAACAACTTAGAAAAGAACGAAAAACAAAAAGATTAGCGACATTAAAGAAAAAAGACATATAGAAAAAACAGGAGGAATAAAGAAGGCGCTAAAAGAAATGAATTACAAAAAGGACTGGATTCTACATATGAAAAATAAAAATAGTAAAACAACAAACAATAGACCAGAAATACTACAAATTGCTACAGAATACTACCAAAATTTATATCAAAGCCATAATGGAGAACACGTAATAAAGGAAGATACGTCATTAAATGAAGAGGGGATTACGCCAATTTTAAAGGAAGAAACAATAAAATCTATTCAAACACAAAAACTAGATAAGGCACCAGGATCAGATTTAATCACAAATGAACTACTAAAAACTGCATTACCAGTGTTAGCATCAAGACTTACAGAACTTTTCAACGAGATTCTCCAAACGGAAACCATCCCGGAAGATTGGACTAAATCCACAATCATACTGCTTCATAAGAAAGGTGACAAGGACGATATAGGAAACTACAGGCCGATCAGTCTAATGTCTAATATTTATAAAATATTCTCAAAAATAATACTTAAAAGAATTACTAACACATTAGATTTAAATCAACCTAAAGAACAAGCTGGTTTCCGTAGTAAATTCTCAACTATAGATCACATTCACACTCTAAGACAAATACTACAGAAATACAGAGAATATAATAAAACGTATTACATAGGGTTTGTTGATTTTAATAAAGCATTCGATACACTGAAGCACGAGTATATTTGGGATGCTTTGAAAAAGCAAGGGGTGCAAGAAAAATACATACGAATAATTAAAAACGTCTATACAGCGAGCACTGCACAAGTCCAACTTGATTCTATGGGCAAAGAATTTCCTATGAGAAGGGGTGTACGCCAAGGAGACCCTATATCTCCCAAATTATTTTCAGCAGTGCTGGAGATGATCTTCAGAAACCTAGACTGGACCAAAAGAGGCCTAAATATAAATGGCGAAAACCTAAACAATCTACGTTTTGCAGATGATTTGATTTTGTTCTCAGAGGACGCTGGAACTCTGGGGTTAATGCTTCAGCAACTATCTGATGAAAGCGCTAAGGCAGGACTGACAATGAATCTAATTAAAACCAAAATTATGACGAACGCTCAACAAACTGTAACTAATGAAAAAATAATAGTAAATAACGAAAGTATAGAATATGTAAAAGAATATATATATTTGGGCCAACTGATATCTACAGAGGATTGCATGAAAAAGGAATTAGAACGAAGAATAACGAATTCTTGGAAACGATTTTGGTCTCTTAGGGAAATAATGAAGGATAAAGATATGCCAATGAAAGGAAAAAGAAAATATTTGAAATATGCATTATGCCATGCTTACTATACGGTTGCCAGACATGGGCGTTGACAGAAGCACAAGAAAGCAAATTAAAAGTCTGCCAAAATGCAATGGAACGGAGTGTTTTAGGTATAAAAAGGAAAGACAGAGTGAACTTACGAGAAATTAAAAAGAAAACA
>HE670491.1:0-163124 GCA_000313835.2 Heliconius melpomene melpomene | reverse complement strand
ACATCAAAAAAATAGCTGGTCCAGTATGGACCCGTCTAGCAAAAGACAGGAAAATATGGAACTCTTTAGAGGAGGCCTTTGTCGACAGACAAGCTGTTTCACAAAAATATCTAGTTGCCGATGAATAAACAAAAAAAAACAAACAAATAAAATAAAATTAATTAGATTATTATTATTGAAAATATTGATATTAATTATTAAAAATCAATTTAGTTTCTAGAAAAGGCAAGTTATATATTAATTGTAAAGAACAGCAATAAAGGCTATTTTATTTTTTTATTTTATATATAGGCGCTGTACCATTACGCCATATTGGGTTCAAATACATTCAAACCCCGATATTGTTATTTTGTAACATATTCCTTATAACATATGAGATTATTAGTACTGCTGATATAAAAGAGGTTATCAACAAGAAATTTAATGACACTTGTTATCTCATATACTTAATAGCCATTTCTAGTATAGCTATAAAATAATGAATGATACAGTAACACGTTTGCGTTCACAACTTTCATACATAAAACTAGACAAAGGTATCTAATATTGCAACTAAATTTACAATATAGTGTTAAACTTAGTCGTTTATTTGTACTTAGGTAATATGTAATGTAATTTAAATGTTAATATTATTAGAATTTGGGAATTATTATAAAATAATCTTTAACTATAAAGTTAATAGTAAAAGTTGAAACATTTTCACTTAATGTATTTATTAATATTATTTTCATATATTTTTCTTTAATAATTTATAGTGGGAAAATTCTCAGTGACAACCTTTTAGAGGCTAGATTTTTAATACATTTCTGCTAAGTTTCGTAGTTTCTAAGCGCCTTAAAGAAAGTGTATACTAAAAATAAATCATGTCAATTATAAATAAAATATTACAGGCGCTTAGTCAAAGTGCTAGCATTGAGTTACCCGTCACGTATGTGAGATACATATACATTAAATAAAAAGCTATTAACATTTTTGCAACGGTAATAAATAAATTATAAAAATTATCATAAATAAAAAAAAAACATTTTTAATAAATCGTACGTAAGTCGTAAATATTTTAAGTTTTAGGGTATTAACCCGAAACAATTAATTAATGTAAATCTTTTTTAAAAAACCTTTTATTTATAGGCTCTAAAAAGAAAAAAATAAAGTTTTTCTTTTAAATTTTAACTATCAACTCATAACCTCATTATACACAATTTATCTATATATATAAAAGGACTTGTCCTCACTGACTGAGGTAAGACGCACGCACAGCCGTAACCGCTGATGGTAGAAACGTGGAATTTGGACAAAAGTTTACTTTCGTAATCTGGACATCCACTAAGAAGGGATTTTGAAAAATTTTAACCCTAAAGGGGTGAAATAGGGGTTCAAAGTTTGTATGGAAAAAAAATTAAATCGGCACCGATTTTTATAAAATTTAAAATTTAGATTTTTGAAAGTATTTAATTGAACACGTGTTTCATTGTTTTCTAGAATTCTCCCCCTAAGGGTGCAAATAAGGGGTTGAAAGTTTGTATAGGTTTTTTTTAAATCGTCACCAATTTTTATAAAATTTGAAATTCAGACTCTTAAAAATATTTCATTGAACACATGTTTCGTGGTTTTTTGGAATGCACCCCTAAATACGCAAGCGAAGCTGCGCGCGTCCGCTAGTATTATCATAAAAGCTGTGAGTTTTCCTATACGCATAGGCCTAGCTTCCGCAGACCTCCTCCTCCTCCCCCTCCTGCCTTAACTGCGAGTTCTCAATGAAGATATCACTTTTTAAACTGTAAACTACTAGCCGCCGCCGACTAGCTTGCCGTAACAATCCAGAAAAAAATATTTATAAATAACTGAAACTATTACATCTTCCAGGGTCGATTTCTCCGACTGCTGATATTTCCATTTTAGATAAAATTCTACGTTCTCTCTTCGTAGCACTCTTATAAATCCTCAGAATGCAATTTTCTCCGAGCCCTGTCACCGTGATAATAAATACACTTCGTGGAAAATATATGCTACTAACAACAGCTGTGCAGTAATGTACTGAGACATAAATAGATGAAGATAATGTTTGCAAATATGTTAAAAATTTCACGTTATTTTTCGCTTACTAGGTTAGGTTATGGACTCTCCGTTTTTCACTTTCAGCCTAATTTTTATAGATTTTATGAGCTGAGTGGTAGAACTCACCACACCCAGTCTACTAGAGAAAGGGTGGAGAAATTACTGAATTTAATTTTAATTTAATATTAATTTAATCTTGCAGTCAAACTCACAAAGAGTATTGCAGGACACTGTTTAATTTAACCCGTGAGCCCGTAACCTTCGCGTCTACACTCAGACGGTGTTCCACTGAGCCACAACGGGCTGCAAATAATTTTATTTTTATATAATACAGTGTCTATAATGGACAATTTTAAACATTTATTTCTTTATAATTTTTTATCTACATTTCTCTATTTAAAAAAATTTGTTCGTCTTCAGTTCAAATTAAAAAAAATGGTTTTGGATTTAAGTAATGATTTAAGTATGGGATCATACAAAGCAGAGATAACTTGGGTTTTAACCAATTTTTTTAATCGTCGTCGTCGTGGCGCTAGGGCACAAGCGTAAACTGTAAACTCGACAGGTCGTAGGTTCGAATCCCACTCGATTAAATGAAATATTTTATAATTTCTCTGGTGTAATTTGTCTCAACAAAGAACGGCGGAAGGTAGGGAGCAGTCTCTTAACACTGAAACTGAAAAAAGAAAAAAAAGTCTTTCCACCGGGAGTTGAACCCAAAACCATCTCATTCAATCTAATATTATTTCAACAATTCGTTTAATAAGAATTATTTTTAATTATATAAAATTGGCGTAACCAATTAGATATAAGCAAAATGGCCATTTAAGTTGTAACAAAAAGGCAGTAAGTAATAAAAAAATACAAACTTGTATTTAAACCAATGACCCTAGAGCGGTTCAGCTCACATGGGGCCACACGTGACTTCGAGCACATTGTAAAAAAGTCAGCCAAGTTACTAACGTGTAATTACTTCACTATTAAAATATTAATTTCGGTAGGATTTTTTTTTATTTTGTTTTTTTTTGTTTTTTTTTTGTTGTAAAATTATAGCAGGAACTGGTTCTGTTTATAGGATATTTGTATTTCATATCAAAATTTAGGAAAATATTGGTATTTTTACATTTACTATAATTCCGACACTAAAAAATCATCACGTTTTGCCGGAAAAATGTAAATTGGGCAATTTTATGTAAAAATATAAGCTACTACAGACTCAAGCGGCTTCTCTGTCTTAAATTTATTTTTATATTATAGGCAAAGATAAAAAAAATACTATCCTTTCTAATAACTCTAAGAACATACACAAATTATCATGATCATCGGTTGAACAGTTTTGGCGTAAAAGCGTAACAACAAACATACATTCACATTTATAATATTAGCATGATTGTTACAGCCATTATCTCCTCTTCTTCTTCTTCTTCCTGGCATTAATCCCGGCTATTACCAGGGTCTGCCTTCCTACTCAACCTACTCCACTTTGCACGATTAGCCATTATCTATCACTTCTTAAAAAAATAAAATGGTAAAGCCGTGCGCCAGCTGTGACAAATATAGATAATATTTAATGGGTTTCCGTTATACTCTATTATTATAGATATCTATAATATAAAAAAAATATTCCTAGAGCAAATTGCTTCATTGAAACAACCTAATTCATTATCTCAACACGTGGTATTCATATCAAAAATATTAAATACTGATATGAAATATTGATACCTGACCTGACCGTGACCAGGGAGATTAATTAAATGAAAAAGTGTTTAATCACTGTAAAATAATAAATATTTATGTAAATTGACATGCAGTTCACGAGGTGTTGCATTTGTTTGAGTGTCTCTAATAATAGAGCCAATAAAAGATTTTTTAAGTATCAATTCTTTAAGACGCACCAGACATAGCGTCTTCGTAGTTTTCGCTCTCGTCTAATATATAGTTTGAATTAAAAATTGTTTCGATAAATCATCAAGAACACCGTTGTGTCCACGATTTTTCTTCCTTTTTTTACTGCTTGCTCACTTATATATTTTTTTGGAATCTGCTACAATAATAGAGCCAATTTTGTCTTTCAATTTTATAAATTGGCAAACAATCGAATATAAAATAAATATATTAAAATATAATATAAGTATTAGTACAAGAGGTGCAGACTGGTTGTTTGAAAGCAGTTTTTTTCATGAATTTAGCGAATTACGAAACCATTATAATTATATTAAGGAGAACGTGTAAACGCAACAGTTGTGGGTTCGACTCCTGCTCAAGGAAATGATCTATATACCACATATTCACTCGAGTAACAAATGAAGCGCGGCATTGTGTATTGCCACTCAACACGTAATTTCTCAAAAATTGGGTGGAAAATAGGGAACAGAGTGTTTTGACACTAAGTACACATTATGGGTATGAATTTGAACTTTACCCGAGATAATGTTTAGACTTGAATTACTTACATTTCCCCTTTGTATAATACAAAGCACGACTTTCACGACCCGATATCCTAAAGAAATGAAAAAAAACAATGGAATCATAATTTATTCCACACTGTATATCCTCTACTAATCAAACAAGTTAACAAGGGATTCAGAATTGCTTGCCAAATGCAATCACGAGAGAACGTGCTCGACCTTCCAAAGACAAAACTATTGACGGTCTTTAATATTATGGGGTATATTATTAAAGACTGCTTTATTTAATTTCAATTTAAATTGTAGTATTTAATTTGGTATATTATACAATTTTTTTAGACACACTACTGTGTTACTATATTTAATATATTTATTAACCGTATATAACGGTAGAATTTCTTGTGAGAAGAACTGCCTTGCGAACCGGTGGAGGTAGTTTTACTTTTATTAAACGGTTCAAAAGTGCTTACAGAGTTATATGAGTAACGAGCGGCCCGCGCGGTTTTACCCGCGTGAACTATGTTATTATTAATATATTATAATTTCTGTCTCCATGGCTACGTCCTAGTTACGTCTATGCAAAATTGAGATATTGAGACTCCTAGCATTTGTAGTAATGAAGTTTCATACAAACTTTCGACACCAAAAACAACCCCTTAAAAGTCGAATATTGCAAATTCCCGTCTTAGCGAGCACCTTCGTCCTATAAATATACTCCTATGCAAAATTTGAGATTTCTAGCACATGTAGTTTCCGAGATTTCGTGATGAGTGAGTGACCTTTCGATTTTATATATATAGATAAATATTATTAATTTGAATCCATGTAAGTGTATTGTACATAATTATTATTACGTTTTATTTTTATTTTTTTCTATGGGAATGATTGAGGTTCAATTCTTCTAAAAGATAGAATAAGATAAGATTTATGAATAATAACTCTAAAAAAATTGAATAGTCTTACCTATATAAACATAAAAACGTAACATTATAAGTAATTATATTATTATGATATTGATGTTGTAAAAAAAATCAGAACTTTAATATAACAAGCTACAGTAAATAAGCAGATAATTAAATAAATTGATATAATACTTCAATTTCAACATTCTGTAAGAAAAATGAAGATTACTTGCTTAGCTATTGTGATATATTGCTATGAATAATATATAAATCATATATATAATTATATAATTATATGTTATATAGGTAAAATAACAATATAAAAATATAAGTATACCTATAGTCGTTAATACTTTTAATTAAATTCAAAATACCTATGAAATTATTTATTTCAGAATACATTACCATACAATAGGATATTAAACAGAAACTTGCACCTCTGAACTAAAGAACACGAGGCTGACATCTTGTTAAGTATAAATATAGTAATTGAATTAATTATGAAAACAACGTGAGAACAGCGTAGAGCAGTGGAACAGTCTGTCAACGCGTTGGACGTGGATTCGATGCTAGGTCGGAGGAATGATTTTCATTTTCTCCGTTTTTTCCTCGTTATTTTTTGATTCACGCTTCACAGGTGCAGGATACACCTGCACCTGTGAAGCTATTATTAACACACTCCGTTCTCCATTAAGACTCTTTCATTCCCCATTTTCTATTAAATTCTAACGGTATTGCGTGAGCGGCGAAACCCATCGCGGTTAAAATTAAGCAAATCAATATCCGATGTGTCCTGGGCGGAAAGTGAAGAATGAAGTGTCAAATTAATATTCGTTGTATTATTCATTTATTATTACTGTAAATTAATTAATTTTCTAACAAATTCTTTGTATTTTTTTTTATACACTTCAAGTAATTATATTATTTCTTTTAAATAGAAATTAATTATTTTACTCTGTGCGAAATATTTCAATTTTAAATCTATAGTTTTTTTTTATCAAAAACGGTAGCCTCCATTAAGATAACCCTATCGAAATACGATGGTTCTAGAATTGGGAAATTCAGTAGGCTTCTATATCTTACTTTCAATATTTTTTTCTACTATCCAACTTCCACCGAACGTGCAATCTATCACTCTCTTTTTTACCACTGTCCAAAGCATCGACGGGGTCGTCATTATCTTCTTCTTCGACCTGGGTCTAATTTACATAAACTCAATTAATTTATGTCATAATATTTATGAAAATTTAAAATATTAACACATTTTAAAATACTAACACTAAAACAAGAACAATTTCATGTCATCAATAAAATCGTTAAAAATTAAGATGTGAAATGTGTGATGATTTAGAAGACTGATTTTATTTCAATCAAATATACTGAAACAATATTAATTGAAAGAGTTTTTAATGTGTAACAAAATATATAAAAATATTCAATAATTATAAGAACGATTAGTTTTCTTCACATTGTTTAAATATAGAAAATAATAATAGTAAAAAAATATTAATTTATTAATTTAGAACTGGCCAAAACCTAAAATAATAGATTCTTTCTACCTTATTTATTTTATACAAATAAAATAAATATTTTTTTTATTTTTTAAAAAATAAATAATTGTCAAACACATGCATTAAACGACCACTTTTATCGCAGGTCACTCACGTGTAGCAGCACGCGACGTTTTAAATTACTATATTTATAATTTTATCTCTTACTCTTACGTGCTTTGAAATGAAAAGATCTCTTTAAAGCTTTTATAAGGTCGAGCTGTAAATATCTAATAAGATATAAGAATCTAAATTACATGTTCTTCTAATCCTACAATATTATAATATATAATATAATATAACAATATTATAATATAATTATTACGTCCTGAATCTGGAGTAAGAAAAGAGAAATTATATATAAACATTTCATTATCCTGCTTTCATCTGATGTTGATGCTTCATCGAACCTTGTCTTCCCAGGCACAATATATTTTAACTAGACTGTGTCCACAGATCCTTAGATTCTTTAGATTTGCAAATTAGCACAATATTTGTAAAATGGTCAACAGAAATAAAACTACAAGAATAAGTTTTTATATTTTTAATACTTTCTACAAACTTATCGTTGTAAATATTTTATTTCTAATCTTATATTCAATAAAAATAAATTAACTAAAAGATGCAACTAAAAATTATAATATTTTATTAATTCCTACTAATATTGTACCAGTGTTGCCATGTTTCGATTTCGCGCTGTAAAGTGGCGCCTGGACTTAAAGTGGGCGTTAGCTGCATATGACCAACTAACTGGTAGTCGTTGTCTAAATTTTCGTTTTCAGCAGAACAGCTCAAAAAGTTTTTAGCGGCCTGAAGTGCTTGCGGGGCAGGTAGTTTTTCTGAAAGAGGAACGTATGAGATAAAATACGTAAGAATTTCACAGGTTTTCCTAGTATGTGTCAAGTTAAATGTAAAAAAAAAGTTTTTTGTATTGCAAGAAATAGACTTCTCTATGACTATATTTATTATACCTTATCCATCTTAAGAAGTAAACAGTAACATCTAGTGATAAATCACTCAGTTCTTCTCTTCTTTAGATCTGGAGAGGAACACAAAACTCTATGGCAAACTAAAAAATAGTCTGAAACTCCGAGGTAAGCCAAACAAGACGATTCGAATTGGATATGGGGGACTTATGCTTAAAACTAAAATATTCTCATCACGTTTAGTTCTGCGCGGTCCAAGTCAATATTAATGACACAATTGTATTACAATGGTGTAATTAATATTAACGAGTATATTATCATATTGAAAGAGTAATATTTTTGTTTAAAAATATAATAATGGAATGGAAGAAATAGGACTAACTCACAAATATAGCTAAAGTTTAGATACCTCTAAAATCACCCAAAAATGAGATGCTTATAGACTTGTCATTGAACCCCATGGTATGAGCTCCAACTCGCCATCCAGCGCCTTCGTAAATTTTTCCATTTCCACCAACAAGGAAACTGAAATTATTTGATAATTGTATGAATATTTCGACACATTGGTCACGGAGTGTCATAAACCTACGTTCCTTGATACCCTCTGCCAACCCTGCCTCAATCTATCTACTAATTCGATAGTTTTAGTTTCGGTCTATATCCGGGGAGATGAATTATTTTCATATTTCCGGTCTAGAAGGCAAAATGCAGTTGAGTTCCCTTCGACGTCTTGATAACGGAAAGCGAAGAACGGAAGGTCATCTTGAGATCTACTCTAGATTCTGCCGTAATTTTTATGCTAGCCTACTTTATACTACGATATATTTTTTCTACCCTACAATTTTCATTTATCTTACGATATAGCGTTATTTTAAAAAAGAAAAAAAAGCTTACGATTGTGCGATATCTTCAAAGTGAGAATGTTGTGTTTGAAACTTTCTTATATTATTTACAATTTTTTCGCATTCATCGTCGCTTGCGCACTCTTGAGTTACAGTATGTTGAACGACTGCCATTTTTACAGGTTTCTCCAAATAAGTTTTCCTTTTGGAAGGAGAGCCACCCCATTTTTCTATAGGTACCTCATCGCAATCTGGAGTCGCCGCTGAAGAAAACAAAACTATTATAATATAAAATGTGTACTTCATTTAGTACCTGTGCTCCAGCTGAGCATTCTTGAAAATCTCCCATGGTTAAAGTAGGTTTTTAATAACTTCGTGCCGTATTCCGCACATAGAAAGGTAGTTACAGGGAACCTGGGGACCTAGTGTTAATTATCCGTTCTAGTCAAGATACGTCCATTCCCCACAGTTCCACGACTGGCCTCTAAGAAACTACTATTGGCTTTTTATTATTTTTATAGAGGTAAGTTGTGGTGCAGGGGCTCCACTCAGCACACAATACCTCCAAAAATTGGCGGAAAATGGGGAACTTATTACTAGGTACATATACAAGTATACGGAAGGTTAAACAAAGGAGCTATCGTTATCCAATGGGTCATTGTACTCCCAGAGATAATATTATTATATAACATAAAAAATAACGCAAGAGATTAATAATTACCACCGAAACATCTTTTTGAAGGTTAAAAGTTAAATACTCAACCTAAAAACTCGTGTACCTGCTGGTATCCATATCTGAATGAATTATGATAATAATTTAACAGTCCAAAAAAATACACCGCAAAAAGAGGAATAATTTTATTTCAAACAATCGTACTGTATGGGATTGGACATACATATTACTTGTATTCAAATAAAATAATTATTATTCATGTCGATACGAATTTAATTATTTAGATTTTATAAGTCTACAATATTTCTGAATAGTAGAGTGAAGTTGAGATTTTATTTACCCTATATAATAAAAAATATATAATCAAAGTCTTCCTTCGATCTGAATAAAAAATATTTATAGGCAACGTTCCTATCCCCATTAAAACTCCTCAGATTAACTAAGAACTTTAGACAAAAAATATGAAACTATGATAATATATTTTTTTTATCTATAGTAGCATAGAGAAGTCCAACCTACTGTGAAATGGAGAATAGACATTAGTTTGAGTGGAGGAATTATACTGCCAACGACGACCTATTCCAATTATTTTTTTAATAATAGTATCAAATATTATCAATTATGTGACAATAAAAATATTTACTGCGTTATATATATTTTTTCACTCACATGCTGGCTGGAAAAAATGTCAGAGAGAAAAGGTTTTAATCTTATTTCTGAAATTCTTATTTCTTTGTTTATTTTATTTGTAGTGGAATAAAGAATATATTATAATATAATATAACATAAATATTACTTACCTATGGCAGCAATACATGACGATATAATTACAGTCAACGCTAAACAAACGAACAGTTTTATTTTCATTGTAAATTTATATTACTTTTACGTTATACCACTTTCAGTGAATACTTCAGCAGTTCTGAGTAAATAATGATAAATACAATCGAACGTTACTCGTATTTGTATAGAAGAGATAGGATAAGGTACATCCCCCTAGTGAATGTTCAAGACGTCCTTAGGTCATAGCAGACATATAAGATTTTCCTTAATGCGGTAACATATATAAAAAATATTTTTATAGTTTTCAGTTTGTGTAATAAAAACTCTCCCGCCTCCCGCTCCTGCGCTAGGATTGGCCTTGATTTTAAAATAAATAAAAAAAATATATTTTTATCAAAACTAGCTTAATTTATTTATTTTTACACGACTCCGAGATTCTCTAGAGAAGTATCACTCTGCTCTCCTCTTGTCGTCCATTTAAAGAAAAGTCCACAGAAAAGACAAATTTCTAGACGTTCCACGTAACTATATATCTATAAATATGATAACAAATTATTCAAACGAGTAGAAACTATAAATAAAATTAATTTCCAGAACTCACTTTGAACACTAAAGATGGCAGCTTAGGTACAAAATCTGGGAAATCTCTAAACGCCATTGTTGTGGGATCCATTTCCACTTGTTGAATGGAATATTTAACACAAGTTTCTAAATATACCAATTAAAGAATAAAATAGCTTTACGCTTAATTAATTAATTTCTAAGGACTTTTTTACTTTTATAAATATAACATTAATATATTTTGTGATTATAATAGCCGCGCCCAATTTGTTATGAGAAACCTGTTATCTAATCACATCTCATATACTATGAATCATATATTTTTTATATTACATCTCATATATTTTTTTATATTACATCTCATATATTTAAATCGTACAAGCGTACATATATTTGATTTATATCTTCATTCTATATATGTATGATAATTTTAAATCTACTTGCATTGTTATTCCCCTTTTCCTTATTTTTAGTTTGCCCCTCTATGGTTCATATGGAATAGGGACTACATATATAACATAATATTGACTGTTTTGGATGAATCATTTTAATAATATTATGCATTAAATTATGTCACATTAGTTGTGTCATTGTTGTTTTTTTTCCTTTTTATGTAGTTTAGAAAACTCCGTTTACTATTTTCCGCCAATGTTATTGATTTATTTGGTGGGGATACATTACTTGGGTTTTAGACAGACCCAATACCCCATAAACCCATATTTTGTGAAAATAAAAAAAAATCCGTTAAGTGTTAGTTGGACTCGAAGAATAATTAATAGATACTAAAATTCAAAAAAAAATATTAACAAACAGTTTTCATGATGGGATCTAAAATATTATGGTATTCTTGTTGCCTTCTCTGAGCTGGTGGATGGTTCCTAATAATACCAATAATTTTAAGCCTTTCTGTCTCTTTTCCTTATCGTGTATCAAGCTAATAGGCTAATTTCATGACATCATCCTATTAATATATTGACACATTTTATTAAATAATCTGCTATCATCGCTTCATGTTCTGAGAGACTTTTTTGTTTAATCAGTTTTTAAAAGTTTCATTCTTTTTCTTTACTTATTTAAATACTACGTATATATGACAAATATGGTATTCAATAACAGCATCTTTACATTTAATGTCCAATCGATTTTTTCACTTCTAATAGAAGCAAAGAAAGACGTCAGTTAACCTGCGAGAAAACAATATTAATGATACTAAAGGAAGGTGATTCATGGAGACGCTGATGACAGTCAACGAGGCATCCCATCTCACTAGCTATCCCACCAGCGGATAAAGCGTGAACCTAAAAGGATGTTATTTATAGCTATTATTTTAGTTATTTTTTTTTGATTTATCGCTATAATTTACAAAATATTTTTAATTTTTAAAAATCATCGTTCATGTTACAAAAAGTATAGCACTTTATAATATTGATATTGTTCCTAATATTGTTTAAAATTTAAAGTTAAAAATTTAAAAATCAGTAATATTTAAAAAATCGCCTAATTATAGTTCATACATTTATTCTACTTATATGATACAAATAAAAACATGGTAAGTAACTATTATTGTTTGAATATTCAATTAATTAAATCAATTAAATTAAAGGAAATACTTTCAGCTATGAAAATTTCATACTAATAAGTTGTTTATTATACGCGTTAGTTATTTACTAAGATAATGGTGTAATTATAATTAATTATAGTTACTTACACCTTCTTGTTTACTGAAAACTCTTGACGCGCGTGGAGATCATTGAGGTCGTATCTTGACGTAAATCACAGTTTCTATTAATTTAAAAATATTTTTTTAATTTTCGTTTAAATAAAATGCCTTGTGTTTTATAACGGTTGATATTTTAAAACTTTATTAGCTCTTATTAAAGGCAATTTTAGGTCTAGGTTTTAAAATATATAATTAACTGTTTGCCTATTGCAATAATAAAAAAAACAATAAGAAAATCCAAAATAAAATATAATATTTAATTTGTTAGATATTTTAACCAGAAGTTCCTGCTTGAATATTTTTGTAATTTAACGGAATCAGTGAGCTTAATATCATTTATTTCCATTTAATAGATATACCAAACATTGAGTTATGTTTTGGTAATTTATTAATAATAAAATTAATTCAATTAATTTAACATATCCTTATGAATTCGCATCTCCATAATTATATGTATTTCTATTATAAATATAATAAAAATATTTTAAAACATAAATTCTTTTCTTCTATGTTATTATCTGCTTTTCCATTTTTAGGCTTCTCGGGTTTTTGGTTTCTTATAATCATCCTATCCTATCCTATCCTATATCTTATAAAACAAAGTCGCTTTTTGTGTCTGTCTGAACTTTCTAACTCTTCTTCTTCTAAACCACCCAACGGATTTGGATGTGGTTTTCACCATTAGGTCGAGTATTTCTCAGGGAAGGTTTATATATTGTTTATTATTTGTACATTCTTATATAAATTAACATAAATACGATAAATGTGTATAAAGTCCTACCCGCTGAGACACTTTGGCGCATACGCTGCTTTAATGGTAAATACTACATGAAAAAAATGTACTGGAGTATTGTTCCTCTTAATAAGATCTACAAAAAAGTCCGCGATGGCATATTCGTATCTTTTAAGAATAACGTGTAGTGATCATATTTCCTATTTATTATTAATCCTTATCCTTTAAAATACTTTATTAATTTTCTACGTTAAACGAGGATAAAATTTGCTTTTTAAACTATTTCGAAATTGCGAATAGTTTTAGAGAAAAACGCATTTAATTATTGACACATCACGCCGTTCACACATCAGCTGTATCGAGTCAAGTTTCACTTATCCCTTACTCTCAGCATATAAATAAGTATATTAGTTACGTTGGCCATTTAATGTAGATCAAAATTGTCTTTTCTGTTTTTCATTTTAATTAGTACTTTAGAAGTTGTTACAATATCAAAAAATCCTTGCTGCGAAACGCGCCTCGCGACGTTATGCTTATACAAGCGAGTCCGCCGCGCCCGCCTGCCTTACACGCATCGGTGGTTCAGTGGTAGAATGCTCGCCTGCCACGCGGGCAGCCCGGGTTCAATTCCCGGCCGATGCATTCTATTTAATTTTCGTCACAGGCAGCCACGTAGTGCTTGCTTTTCATCAGGGACAGAATACCCTCTTCAGCATTAACCACAAGCTCGAAAAAAAAACCCGCCTGCCTTTATAGCAACGAAGATTTAGATGCGTTTGCACGTATTGGATAATTCGAGTTGAATGTATTATTTAATGTCATTTAACTATCTAAAAATAGTAATTTAAATATATTTTAATAAGTACTTGAAAAGATTAGTATCACAGATATAAAATTACGGTACCTACTAAAAAATCTTTGCTGTAAAACAATTGGAAAATCCTTATTGATTGACACCCAACGGATTATAATGCGGTTTTCACCATTAGGTCGAGTATTTTTCGTAGAAGGTTTATATATAGTTTTTTATTTGTACATTCTTATGTAAATTAACATAAATACGATAAATGTGTCTAAAGTCCTACCCGTTGAGACACTTTCGCGCATGCGCTGCTTTAATGGTAAGTACTACATGAAAAAAATGTACTGGAGTATTGTTCCTCTTAATAAGATCTACAAAAAAGTCCGCGAGAGGATATTTTTATCTTTTAAGGATAACGTGTAGTGATCATATTTCTGTCTAAAAATAGTAATTTCAATATATTTTTTATTGTGACGGATATTTTTCCGTCATTTAATGTAGACCAAAACTGTCTTTTACTGTTTTTCATTTTAATAAGTACTTTAGAACTTTAGTGCCCGCTTGCCTTACACGCATCGGTGGTTCAGTGGTAGAATGCTCGCCAGCCACGCGGGCGGCCCGGGTTCGATTCCCGGCCCACGTATTCTATTTAATTTTCCTCACAGTCAGCTACATCGTGCTTGCTTTTCATCAGGGACAGAATACCCCCTTCAGCATTAACCACAAGCTCAAAAAAAAACCCGCCTGCCTCTATAGCAACGAAGATTTAGTTAGATGCGTTTGCACGTATTGAATAATTGGAGTTGAATGTATTATTTAAGCGCGATATATTTGGTTTCACATTTTTTGTAGTAGTTATTAGTAGGTAGGTTTTTGTTTGTAATTTCTTCCGTTTAAAAATAGTCATTTAAATATATTTTAATAAGTACTTGAAAAGATTAGTAGCGCAAATTTAAAATTACGGTACCTACTAAAAATCCTTGCTGTGTAAAACAATTGGAAAATCCTTATTGAAACTACAGCGTATGTATTATCAGCGTATTGTTTTATCAGCGTATGTACATATAAATGTTTGTTCCTATGCGGCGTTGAGGCCAAACGAGTTGACCGATTTTGATGATTCCTCTCAACCTTGCCAGTATATGATAATAGTTAAAATTTACCATTGCGACAACTAGACCATATTGTCAATCATAAAATTAAAATCGACAATGTATAGTGCTCGAAAAGTTCCTTTTATTAGTATGTGATAGTTTATGATATCTATTTAAAGTTATTTAAACTATGTTTTTGCCTATTCTCATAATTTTAACAGAGATATATATTTTGATTGGGGCTTCCTCTCTAGGAAAAACTCGAATAGTGGAGACGAGCGCTAGGATTACTAAATTTTAATCACAATAAAGTCTTATTAATAAGCTTACTGAAGTTTTAATAAAAGATGCATATTACGAGTATATTGTTGGACAAAACTTATTATTCTTCTCATGCTTGTATAAAATATGTAATAGTTTCAATGGTACTTGATCAGAATTATTCTTCACAAAATGTTAAGTATTGGGTTTTTCTAAAATTTATATTTAAAAAATATATTTTTATAAAGACTATAAAAAATTGAAAAAACAATTGAAAATATGTTATATTTTACCTACATTTTAACATAACGATGCTATTACCCAATTAATCAAGTATTTAACTAAATTTAAACAATTATTGAACTAATTGTTGGAATCATATCAAAGCAAAGCTAATTTCCAATTAATAATGACACAGATTCTAAAATTAAACACTTTCAATCACCACTCAATTTGGAATTTCACTTCTTAGTAGTTAAGTGAATGAAGTATCTATACAAACCAAAGTTCCTAATTGGTTATATGATCTTTAAACTATTAATAAACAATTTGACTATAAACATTATACTGTAAAAAACTTATACTTATACTAAACTTACTTACTTAATACTTGTGACTTATTTTGGTTATTTTCATAGACTTGTTAAATTTTAATAACTTACAAATGCTATTAATATCTTTGTCTATTTGGGTAATAATAAAAATATAGACCAATAGAGGCAACAGTTCATGTGTTATACAGCATTATGCTAAAAAATGTATACAAAATATATGTTAGATTCTAGAAAAGACAATTTTAAAGTAACAAGTTATTTAGAATGACATAATCATCTAAATATACCTGTTTATGTTTTTTCAACGGTTTCTAAAAGAATATTAGAATACGTTTTTAAATTAATCGAAAATACTTAGCTTCAAAAATATTTGTCATTTTCGTGACTTCGTTAATTAATCATGCAAATAGGCTTTTGAATATATGAAATATTTAAAAGTGAACTGAGCTCATAGAGTTGAAAAAGGTACACTACTTATAGAAGTGTTTATTTAACGGCAATGGTTTTTTTTCATTTAAATATTTTACAAAAAACCTTTTTTTTACTTATTTCACCTTCTGGTATAATAACATAATTTTGACCCATTCATGGTGCAGTTGGTATTTGTGAGTAAATGCGGTGATTTCAGTTTCATATCTTACTTTAATTATTAAGTTACTTTAATTATTAATTATTAAGGTATATATAGTATAGTCGGTGAAGCTAAGCTGAGGTTTGTATTTTTCTTTCATATATAAGTTATATGTAACATAAAATTTGCTTGGCATAAAGCGTTTTGTACTGCTTTTCGACAGCCAACCTAACGTTTAATTCTTAATATTTTATTATTGTGTCTTATTTATTAGAAATGAAAAATAAAGTTGACATTCTAGTAATAGGGATACAAGATTAGAAAAATGTATGTGACTAAGCAGTAAAAAAAATTGTGGACAAAAAGCTGTTCTTAATGACTTACGAGTACCTAACGGAAAGTTTAATTATTAAATCCAATAACACACATATGACAGTAAAAAATATGAGGGTGCAATGTAGGCGTAGAGGAATCGATATAGTTTGTTTTTATATATTTTTGTTATTTATTTATAAAAAAAGAAGGAAATGAGTGCTAAAACACTCCGTCCCCATTTTCCATTGAATTCTGAATTAACAACCTGTCACATTTACAGCCACACTTCGTGCCCATGCGCCTCGACTGGTTTATGGTTATTAATATGAAAAATATAAGGCTGATATACCGTTGAGCGGATTGACGTGCTAGTATCGAAAGTGTTGTATTAATTAGTAACGTATTTTAGAACGAGCGTCACTTAACGACCCTATTCTATACTACATCCGGTTATAGCGTTTAACGATTTAATGTGAAGTTTATGATGCTTAGCTATAGTTGCCTATTATATTGGTAAAATAGGTTTTGAATTCGTTTTACGGTTTTAATATTATTTTTCCATCTTCTTCTATATATTATTTACTTTTTTTGCTTCACGCTGTATTTCGCTATATTGCAGGGTAGACGAAGGGAACCTAGGAACATAGTGTAAGACGTTCTATTTCATTAAGACTCTTTTGTTTAATTACTGAGTCATCCTATAGTCATTTTCTCTGGCCCATCATCGGATCCTAGTTATCATCTAAGCATCACCGAAGGCGTGATGGGGTTATGCAAAATTTCCATGGTCTCCTCCCAATTTCATCATCAGGTCAGCTTATCATAATAATTTTGTATTGTCATCCCATTTACACATGCATGCAACATTTGAGCTCAATCGGTAACCCGTACGTAGTTCTAATTTATCTTAATTTCATTATAGATAGGTGAAACTAAATAAAAAAACTTTTTTAATGCTTGACTTTATAATTCTATTTTGCTAGTATTAACTTGAGTGGATGAAAGATTTATATTTTAAGTTATTTCCCTTATAGATGATGAATATTGGCTAACAATACTGAACTGTTCTCCTTTTAGCTTAAGTCCATTATGTAGGTTATTCATAGAAATTGGCTCTTTTGTTATCTGACAAATTCTTTTGAAAGAGACCTAACATCTCTTAAGATTGGCCCCAAAGATATTCAATTTTATTTCCCTGGGATCGTTAAAATATATAATTTATGAAGTCAAATGTGGCGCAGGGGGCACAGGGGTGATTGTAAATGCAATAAACAAGTTGTAGATTCGATTCCCACTCGACGAAATTAAATATTTAATATTTTCAATTCCTCGCTCTGGTAAATGAGGCAAAGCGCCACTCGATGAACCTCACTCCGTATCCTACACAAAGCTGGATAGGCAGAGGGAAACTGGGAGCCTAATGTTAAGTGCCCTCTTACTGAAGGTATTAACTACTACTATTTTTATACAGGTTCAAATGCGGTGATTTCAGACATCAGAAGGTACATGAGACTAAAAACAATGATGCTGTACAACCATACGTGTCTCGACGGCGCCGCGGTATTCTGTTTTTATTTGTATTCAGATAATACAATTACAAATGGAGTTTCTTAGATATTTCTATATTTTATCACCGATGCCTTATCAACTAAATACAGTTGTTGACTACTTTAAAAAGATACTATAATTTTTTTTTAAAATAAAAGCTACCGTATTGTATTAATTTACTGTTTTTTTTTTAATTCATTATAATATTTAAAAACCAGAGGCCATTGGTGGCATAGGGTCATAAGGGTACGACTGTACACACGACAGCTTGTGGTTTCGATTCCCGCGCCAGAAAAAATATGTTTTATATTTTCGTTTTCTCGCTCTGGTAAGCAAAACGCTGTGTTGTTTTCAACACACCTCCAGACTACATTGTAAAGTGGGGAGTGGAAGTGTCTTATGGTACACTAAGTATCTCAACACTAGGTTCCCAGGTTCCCTCTACCTATTCTGCTATGTGCTGAAATGTGCATGAATTTTATATTTTATTTATCTTTTTTTTATTATTTAATTCTATATCTATTTATATAATAAAAAAAAATAATGAAACTAGTGAATCTGTACACGTAAGGTAATTTGGGTTTTTTAAATTAACAATGTCACTAATATTATGACGTCTAAGCAACGTAAATGCAAAAGCATCTTAGTGATACGGCAAACATTGTAGCCACAAATCTTTTAGAGTGTAGTGTTTGACCGATAATACCCAGAAATTAGTTGGCCCAAGCATATGGACAACAACTACAATTTTCTAGGGTTCCGTAAATTCCATAGTAAGAACGGAACCTATATAGGATCTTTGTTTTCAAAATCTATAGAGTACTTCCCGTTAGCCTACAGTTATGAACTAGTACGAATACGACGTGAGAACTTACAATATAAATAAAGGAAAAAAACCGAAAAGTAAAAGCTTATAGGAATTTCATAGAAAATAATAATTGCAAATTTATATGTCTTTAGTGTCAAGTCGTCGTTCTGTATTTTATATTTAATACAGAGTAGAATTTAATTGAATAATGTACGGTGGAGCCCAACGTCGCACTTTGTGCTAGCAAAGCAGGAAAACGCAAATAAAATAACATAGAGGCCACAAACACGGCGTGTAAAATTAGGCATTTATTGACAAGTATTTAAAAAAATATTCTTCTCGCTATATCTCGCACAAGTGCAGTGGGAACCCAAAGCAGACAATGGGAACCCAGGGCTCAAACATAAAAAAGTAAAAAAAGCCATAAAAACGTATAATTTCAAGTTATTTTTTGTGTTAGATTCAGAAACAGGTAATAAATTAACAAAGTTTTTATAACATATTTGATAGCGTACCTGGTAATAAACGACTCTTGCCTACGCACACGCTTTTTGCTATACCGCTCGATCCCCAAGACTTATAATTTATAATTTATTAATAAATCATAAATATAATATAATTAATTCATTGACTGTAAGAACAACTAAATAAACATGGAATGGAGCAAAATCACGTTTGTATCGTTTTGCTTTAAATTTTGTATTCTAAACCTTTGGGTAAGGTCCTGTGGACCTACAATTATGAAATTTGGCAAGAAATGAGAACTTACAATACAATGAAAGAAATTTTATAGGCATAAGTTTATATAAAGCAACTCTATTTTACAGTACTGAATTGTTAGTAAGGAAAATTCACACTTGACAGATTTTTTTATTAGATTCAATATGTAGGTAATTTATTTCAAGCCGCGTTATAAATGACCGAACATTTATTACGAAACCATATAATAGGATTTAACTTTAATTACCAAGAAATTATTAATTTATGTTATTTTTTTAAATGCAAAAATATGTAAAGCTTTTTTGTAAATAAAACATTTGTTGAAATATTTTAGGATATTTCATATTTTTTAAACATTAAGTTAGTATTTTATATTATTTAAACTAAGTTCTATAGTAAAGAAGCATTAACTTTATTGTAAATTTAAGATAGAACTACAAATGAAAAAACACATTTTTTATGTAATTTATTAAATATTTTATGATTTATAAACGTTGACTACGTTTTTAACTAAAAAAGTCACGCGATGAAAATAATTTAAAAAATGTCAATAACGCCTGTCAACCAAGAATATGACTCGGAAATTACTGACACTTTGTTTTCTCTATCTACAATAGATATTTGCGGGAAAAAAGTTTAAAATACTTATGTAGCTGCTATATATAGAGTACATGGCCTGCGGGAGCCGGGACTCGAGCACCATCCTTATAGGTCCTGAGCCAGCCGTTAAGTCGGAGAAGTTCAGGTACCTTGGATCCGTTATGCACGAGTCTGGAGGCATCGACCACGATGTCCATGGCCGGATAAGCGCTGCCTGGGCCAAATGGCGGGAGGTCACTGGTGTGGTCTGCGACCGCAGAATACCGCCCAAGCTCAAGGGGCTGATATACAAGAGCATCGTCCGATCGGTTCTTTTATACGGCAGCGAATGTTGGCCAGCACTATCTCGGCACACTCAGGAGCTTCACGTCACGGAAATGAAGATGCTGAGGTGGATGTGCGGCGTAACGCGGTCTGACCGCATACGCAACACATTCATTCGAGGTAGTCTTGGGGTCCGTGACGTAGCGGATAAGCTCCAAGAGCGTCGCTTGAGATGGTTTGGACACGTTACGCGCCGGCCTAAGAACTATGTCGGACGCAAGTGCCTTGCTATACAAGTTCCTGGGGCGCGACCTCCCGGACGCCCAAGGAAGCGCTGGTTGGATGTCGTGATGCAGGACATGAGAGCCAATGGTCTAACCACCGAGGACGCAAAAGATCGTGCAAAGTGGAGTAGGTTAAGTAGGAAGGCAGACCCCGGTAATAACCGGGATTAATGCCAGGAAGAAGAAGAAGAAGAAGATGTAGCTGCTATATAACTATTTTAAACATATGGTACATTAAGGCCAATGTACTCTAATAATATAATACAATGAAGATAATCTTAACAACAATCTATATCCATGGATAACATGTAAAGTTCATTATTTGTTTATAGGCTTCAAATGGATTCACGAATATTTTATAATATAAATAATAAATTAATTAATACAGCTTCACGGTGTATCCCGCACGCAGCAGGGTAGGCAGAGGGAATCTAGTGTTAAAACACTCCGTTCCCCACTTTCTGCCAAATTCTGGAGGCATTGTGTGTTGAGTGGCAAAACTCAACGCCGCAATAACATAAATGAAGTAGATTTCTTATTTAAGTGCAGAACCATAGAAAAGTAAACAAATACTCACATTTGTATAGTTTTTTATACTCTGTGAACTTTACTTTCTTTTAGACAATATTGTAGTATAAAAATAATGTATATTAAGACTAGAGCTTAAGTAAACATTTTCATATAATCTATATTCTATACTTACATATATACATTATATATGTTTATTATTGATACGAAATCGCGGCATTGGGATAGATGAAACATTGATGCGTTATCACATCCGTTATGCTGAGTAGGTCATGGATTGAAATCTAATATAGACGATTATTTTAATTTACTAAAAGTATTGTGTCTTTTATTTTAGTTTTCAAGTACATATACTACCTACAGATATTATAAAACCCATGATAACTTCTGGTTATTTTCTGTTTTCTCATATTTTTGTGACTTAAATAATAGTATTTTGTAAACAGTTGTCACGTTTCTAATAATTCTTACTATATGAGATTAATAAATAAGGAAACCAATGAATTCTTTATCACATTTAAAAAAACATGATTGCACATTTCGAGTTATATGGAATGCGAGACCGTTGTTGCGTACCGGCACGGCGTCTGATTGTAAACGGCGGTTGAGGGTTTGATTCCCATTCGGAGAAATAAATTATTTTCTTTTCCTCGCCATGCTAATAAGTGAAGGAGCGCAGTGTTCAGTTCCACTTATCAACAGGTTCTCCAAATTTTGGCGAACCAAATGTCTTAACGCTATATTTCCCATGTGTATGTACCCCGCTATGTGGATTAAAAAACAAGGCGTATAAGGTTCCATATCTCAAAAGACAAAAATGGAAGCCAGTCAAGTTGAGGCCAAATTAGCTATTAAATATCGTCCATAAGTATGCAATAATACTGTACTATATAACTGTATCTCTTCAAAAATATAAATAATTAATTAATCGTACTGATAAATCTCACTTTCATAATTTTTCTATTATCTCTATAGTGTATAAAATACAAACGATAGCACACTTATATACATAAATTAGTATAAAAATATTGAGTCCCTGTGGCGCAGAGGATAGCGCGTTGGACTTCTAATCCAAAGGTCGTGGGTTCGATCCCCACCAGGGATGTGTACATGGTTAGTTAAAGATATTTTGTTTTAATTTTTGAAGTCACACTGAATACTTTTATTATAATTACTTGCTTCAAAGGAATAATATTGTTTTAATTTTATATTTTTCGATTTATGATATTAGTCATATATTGCATCGTTTCTTTTTTATGGAACAATTGAAATTACCATAAATATAGTCTTATTAAAATGAAAATTTAAAACTTACTAATGTGTAACTCATGCCATGCATGATGTCTCTAAATGAAAAAATACCTCTATATAAATATAATTAGATTTGTTTATGCTGAATATATCATTTAGATATAATTATTTCCAACACAATTTAATCATAATTACGAGTATATACCGATTGGATATAAAATAATGGAAACATTGAACTCAAAGCTTTCACGCTATCTTTTATTTTTCATATTAAAAAACTATCAAGTTGTCTATAGAAGAGATTTTTTAATCATATCTAGACTACTGACTACTGACTACTAACTACGGTGAAAAAATATTTTGGTTAAAATCTACGTAAAAAAATATTTTTTCAACAAAATAAGTTTGCAATTTCTAAAAATATTTAAAGTGCTTTTGCCTGAACGAAATATCACGTATAATCATATTTTACTGTAGATTATTGACACGTGTTACAACACCTGTAACTGCATGTGTCGATAATCAGAAATGTGTGCAATTTTAGTGTTTTAGTATGTTATATGCAAATTTAAAATTATTAATATGCAAAAATAATTAAAATAAGACCGACGCGTCATAGAGTTTTTTGTTCAATTAACTTAATAAAAAGAAATTAAAATGCATTTTTTATTATGTCACATTTTTTATTTTATTAGATTGTAATTGGTGGAAAATAAACTCAGTTTATAACTCGTACAAGGCTACTTTGAATATGAAATCAAAAATGAGTGTTATCTAGGGGTTATCACTTTACTGTGCCTTTAGCCGTGACCAGCCAGCTCTTCTTCATTCACATATTTATGTGACTATGTTTACAGGACTAGGAATTTGCTACTAGCAAGATATTTTGATTTTTTTGCCTATTTTTTATGTAAGTTATCTATATTATTTCAAAATTGTATTGTAGGTTCGAAAAGTATAATTAACAATACTTCAAAAATACAATTATAATTTTTTAATAGTTTTTATCTGTAATAATAACCAATTTACTAGAAGTAAGGAGCTACTATTAAAATAATTCTAGTTAAATATTTTAAATTTTAAAAAACACAACTATAGTTCTATTCTAAATTATGAATTAAATCATAATTTATATCATACATAGCTACTACAACCAATGATTTTTTTTATTATATTACCTCTAAGAATATGTGAACTAAGTTTCATCGTAATTGGTCAAGTAGTTCTGACATGAAATCTTAACAAACAAACTGACATTCGCATTTATGAATTAAATATGATGATAATATTGTTAGAGAGGTCCTTATAACAAATATTCAACTCATTTTTAGAGAAGTAGAAAAAAACTAAATTCATATGTAGGTACATATACTACATAAATATATAGACAAAAATAATATTAAAATTATGCAATTACAATTAAATTTCATAACAAAATCTCTTATGATATCTTATCATTAATTTCCTTTCGAACTTTAGACTGCATGTTAATGAAATGCATCTTCCTGTCCTTGTATCGGTGTACTGATTATATGCATATCCTCTTTAGATCGAATTTATGTATTTGAAATGTTTGAAATTACTTGGAAATTTATTAAATTAGGATTATTGTGATGTTATTACAAAGCCGTCGTAGCTGTAATACAGCGGTCGTGGATTCAATCTCTTCTCGGGGGACTAAATTATGATTTATTAATAGTTTCATTTCTTCATTATATCTACAAAATCTGTACATAAAATAGAAAAATAGCCTATTTGTTATTCGCCCTTGTAGGACGAGCTAGTGAAAATGCTAAATATTTAATTTCCTCGAGCGGGAATTGAACCCACAACGTCGTTTACAGTCGCATGCTTGTGCTCCTGCGCCACGGTTGGCCTCATAAAACTGGCTATATAAAATACTAGCGGCCCGCTCGCGGTTTCACCCGCGTGAACTATGTTATTATTAATTTCTGTCTCTATGGCTACGTCCTAGTGACGTCTATGCAAAATTTGAGACTCCTAGCATTTGTAGTAACGAAGTTTCATACAAACTTTCGACCCCAAAAACAACCCTTTAGAAGTCGAATATTGCAAATTCCTGTCTTAGCGAGCACCTACGTCCTATAAATAACTCCTATGCAAAATTTGAGATTCCTAGCACATGTAATTTCTGAGATTTCGTGATGAGTGAGTGATCTTTCGATTTTATATATATAGACTAGCGGACGCGCGCAGCTTCGCTTGCCTATTTAAGGGTGAATTCTAATAATCCATGAAACATGTGTTCAATGAAATATTTTTAAGTCTAAATTTCAAATTTTATAAAAATCGATGGCGATTTAAAGATTTTTCCATACAAACTTTCAACCCTTTATTTGCACCCTTAGGGGGTGAATTCTAAAAAAACCATGAAACATGTGTTCAATTAAATACTTTTAAGAGTCTGAATTTCAAATTTTATAAAAATTGGTGCCGATTTTAAAAAAGTTCTATACAAACTTGCAACCCCTTATTTGCACCCTTAAGGAGAGAATTCTAGAAAACGATGAAACACGTGTTCAATTAAATACTTTTAAAAATCTAAATTTCAAATTTTATAAAAATCGGTGCCGATTTAAATTTTTTTCCATACAAACTTTGAACCCCTATTTCACCCCTTTAGGGTTAAATTTTTTCAAAATCCCTTCTTAGTGGATGTCCAGATTACGAAAGTAAACATTTGTCCAAATTTAACGTTTCTACCATCACCGGTTACGGCTGTGCGTGCGTCTTACCTCAGTCAGTGAGGACAAGTCCTTTTATATATATAGATTAGGTGACCATAAAAAAATGTCACGATGACAATATAATTACATACTAATAAAAATCACTTAAATAGTATTTAGAACAAAGAAACATCCTATTATTGATAATTTTGTATTATTTATAGAAACCATAATGTCCAAGAACATTAACATTAATAAACGTCAACTCATTTAGTTCTAAATCCGCCTACTAAATTTGTTTATCATTTACTAACCTTAAATAACGTATTTCTTAATAATAAATCTAATCATAGATAAAGAGACCGTCGCGGCGCAGCACAAGCGTGCAACTATAATCACGACGGTTGTGGATTTGATTCCCTCTCTAGAGAACAAAATATTTTAATTTCCTCGATCTGGATCAGAGGCAAAGGCGATGATTTGCCACTCAACAATCAGTGCTTCGAGAATTAGGTGAAAAGTGAGGAACGGAAGTGTCTTAATGAGAACGGAGTATCTTAACACTAGGTTCCCAGGTTCCCTCCGCCTACTCCACTGTATATTGAAAAAAGCGTGAAAAAAATCTACTCACATTTACACTTATAAGACCTCGTAAATATAAACATATCATACATATCATCTAAATCTAATGAATTAGAAAAATAATAAAAGGGTTAATCAAAGCACCGATACTTTGAGCAAAAAACATTGACGTAGGAAGACAGTCAATTGACCTGCGCACGCGCACGCGTCATCTCGTATTATATTAGGAGGGGGCCGCGCCGGCAACCGTCATAACAACTCTGACTCTCGTGTGGAACGCACGCGTTTTGAAAAATATATTAAGAATAATTAATTCGTGAAAATGTATACAAACCCTTTTGAGAGAAAACACTCGGCGCTAAGGCAAGCCTTGGACAAGTTAATAAAAGGCGAAACCCGTTTGAGCTTTAGGAAGAAAAGTAATCTATCAAAACGGATCAGCAGTGATTCTTCAATGTCTTCGAGCAGCACAGAAAGTTCTCAAAAATTCAGCTTCAAAAGATGAAATGTGTCGTGAAGTGTATGTGATAATTTACGCTGTGAACCGCTCATGAAAAAGGTCGGTACCTATTTTTTTTATTTCTTTATTATATATTCAAAATAATTAACTATTACTTTAAATGGTCTTATTTACTTTTCTTATATTTAAATATTTAAGAAAATATTTGTAAAAGTTTTTTCTTCTCTATCTAATCGTAGAGGCATTAGTGTATTCGTAGTGTATGCGTATATTATGATATACCAAGTTCCTTCGCTACTGATTGAATTCCAGGTCAATTTAATCATTTTTGATTGTTCTATTGTACTTTGAACAAATATATTATACTTTATATATTGGCTTTATTAATATACTTATTGCAGGAACTCTAAGTTGAGACTTACTAAATATTTTTTGAATGAAACAAATATAAACATTACAATTATATTGGTTATACAGATACTATAATTATTTCTCAACAAGCTTAGATATACCGGTATAACAAAAAAAAATCAGTTTGTTTGAACTTTGCGTTTTTTTGTTGCAGATCGAGTCGGGTCATGCCATGGAACTGGTTCCTTGACGTCAGTACATCAAGCCATTATTATTGGGTGGTGGAAACTTAAGATGTAATGAAACAATCGATTAAAAAGACGTTTATATAAATTTTGTTTTTTATTTTATTTCTATACAGTTTTTATTATAAATTCATATTTTAAATGATTTAGTTCTACCTGTAGATTTCCTTGTTTTTTGCCTTTCTAATTGGAAATAAACTTTATTTATGTTCCCAATATAATTGCAGATATTTTTTTTATATACTGCGCATGTTCATTTATATGAGCATATTGCGATTTTTTTTTAATTCAAAGTCAAAGTAAATTTAAATAATAATTCCAAATCAAATAAATATTTTATATAAGCAGGTTGACAAGTGCATACTCGTTAAATGAATTTAAGAGACCGCACAATAGGAATTAAGATAAATACAGTAGTTTGTAACTAATTGTGTGTAAAATTTACCAAAATGTCCTGAACCTGCGTTAAATCTTAGAGTTAGTTAGTTAATAGTAGGTACGATTAACAACTACAGATCCCACCCTTTCCACTATAGTTAATTTAGTGCATTAAAATTGCAATGAACTACAAATATACCTTAACATTACAATTGCAACTATTTTAATAATTAGTCTACTGGAATTAAATATATTTCAATTTTCATTCTTACATTGTATTTTAATCATATAAATTAAAATCCATTAAAATAAATCACAAACAACTTGTTACATAATAAACTCATTACTTCTGAATTCTGAAAAAGAAATTAAAATGCATAACAAACAAGGTTATAACAGAATTAGATAAAATAATTGTAACTAAACCTACTCCTTCATTAGTTCTTAGAAATCTAAACGGTATGAAAATGCTTAATTAAGCAAATCAAAATAGACAAAAATTTTTTTTTATTGTGTTTTATTTTAAAAAAAGGGTCAAGTGGGAGTCGGTCCACTGACGGTTCCGTACCAATTTTATGATTATATTTCAACGTGAACTTGACTACAAGTTTTCATTCTTCACGCTAAACTTTTTATTCTGTGATCCAAGATACCCTAAATCAGCATATTTGACAATCGCTTTAGCAGGACACCTCCTCCTCCTCGCGATCTTGAGATAAATGGTCTTGACAGACGGACAGACTTTTAGAAAGACAGACAACAAACTACTACTATTATATACATATATAATATATATATATATTTATATATATTAAACAAGAACATTTTTAATCTTATTAGATCGATTATCGCGATGTTACATAAGAAATAAATACCTTATCTTTATTGTTTACCTAAATTGAACCTATAAAAGCAAATTATAGTCCCATTCTTGTCTGATTCGTGGGAGCTTAGATTTTTTCCAGATAATAATTTTATTGCGTTTGATGATAGCTTTGTTAGCTTAAGTAGATATGCACATCTAAATATAAGATGTAGCATATATTTTGTGGTATATATGTAATACGTATATGTTGATGTAGCGTGTAAAACTGCAAACACAACGGTTATGGGTTCAATTCCCACGTGACTAGTGAAATATATTATTAACCCGCATCGATAACGAGATAAACTAAAAATGTCTAAGCGACTCTCAACACGCAATACCTCAAAAATTCGGCAAAAAGTGTGAAGATGGAGGAAAAAAACGAAACATTATCTATTATCATTGCTTTTATGCTTTATAATATTTCGTAGTAATAAAAAGCCAAAAAATAGCATTGAATAATGTATAAGTTCTAAATAATAATAAATTTAAAGCAAATAACCTTATTTTTAACTCTAGTAAAACAATTGAAACATATCTTGAACCATTAAATCCAAGATTCAATGGAATGGAAACTTTGGATACTTTAACAATTTCAACTTTTTTTTAAAGTATAATTAATATAAATAATATGGTAAATGGTATGTACTACAGGAGCCAGCATCAAGCTCTCTTCTCCAATTATTCGTTCCACATTGAGATGAATTGCCAAATGAACTGCGCCATTCATGTTTACGTCTCTATAATTACAACACCATTATCTGTCTTGTAAACAATAATTTTAATCTCGTGTACACGAAACGTGGTATTAATTTATAATTTATATAAAACCTATTTTATATCTATAGATTTTATAAACTTTTTTATTTTAATTCAGTTCAGTAAAATTGTAATAATTTTATTGCAAACATTTATAACTTAAAATTCTTAGAATTCATAAATAAAAATAAAGTGATATGATAATTTATTTACGAGTAAAATTATTCAAATGATGTGAACGCATACACGCCACAATACCGGTTAAGTTAGTATAATTTTAAATGACAAGGCTAAAGCTCTAGATCTTTTTTTTGCTTCACGCTGTATCCCGCACGTAGACACGGGGATCTTAGGAAGCATTGAAACACTACCGTCCGCTGCCGAGTTCTCGAGACTATCAAAATATTATATTTAATTTCAACACAATCAAACACACGACCTGTCGCATTGTCAATCGCCAGCTTATAAAATTAGTAGTAGTATGGATTTTTTGTAACAAATTTAAATATAAGTCTATGCGTTTGTGAACGCTTATCTCAGAAACTGCTTAACGAGAAAGGATTTAAACGCAATTTCCACTCTTGTATTTATTGCAAGCTTGCCTTTATGTTTTATTTAAATCGGTTCAATCAGTTCAAAAATATAGTTTTTTTGACAAAATTGCTTTGTATTAAATGAATTGCAAAAAAAAAATAATTTTACGAACTCTAAAACTTTAGTTTTTAAAATTATAATTGAACACAAAAATTACTCACATTAGTTTAAAAAAGTAGTGTAGGTATAGTACAAGCGGACGAGGGTCGCTAGTATATGATAAAATAAATAATTTTGATCTTTTCGTACATCTAAGATAAAAAAAGGTAATTGAAGTAATTATTTTGTAAGTTTATTTACTATAAAAAATATGCGTATAATTATAATATTAGTTTTTCTTGGTTATGTTTCTAAGAAACTTCTAACGATAATTTATTTTTTATTACTTGCTTACCGCTTGTGTAACGGGGCAGGAATTAATGATATATAATATCAAGTAAACATTAGAATTGACACCTACATTGATCTTATTCTTTTATAGGTAAAGTTGAGAACAACGCATTATTTAATATTGAACTTGGCTCGGATATATTATAGTACTAGCGGACGCGCGCAGCTTCGCTTTCGTAATTAGGGGTGAATTCTAATAAACCACGAAACATGTGTTCAATGAAATATTTTTAAGAGTCTCAATTTCTAATTTTATAAAAATCGGTGGCGTTTTAAAGATTTTTCCATAGAAACTTTCAACCCCTTATTTGCACACTTAGGGGAAGAATTCTAGAAAACCATGAAACATGTGTTCAATTAACTACTTTTAAGAGCCTGAATTTCAAATTTTATAAAAATTGGTGCCGATTTAAAAAAAAATCTATACATACTTTCAACCCCTTATTTGTACCCTTAGGGGGAGAATTCTAGAAAACGATGAAACACGTGTACCATTAAATACTTTTAAAAATCTAATTTTCAAATTTTATAAAAATCGGTGCCGATTTAATTTTTTTTCCATACAAACATTGAACCCCTATTTCACCCCTTTAGCGTTGAAATTTTTCAAAATCCCTTCTTAGTGGATGTCCAGATTACAAAAGTAAACTTTTGTCCAAATTTAACGTTTCTACCATAAGCGGTTAAGGCTGTGCGTGCGTCTTACCTCAGTCAGTGAGGACAAGTCCTTTTATATATATAGATTAAGCAAAAATTATAGGTAAAAAAAAACAGAAGTCCCATTAGAAATTCTAAAGTGACATTAGAATCCATCTATTTATAAAATATTTACAAAACAATTTTATTTGAAATTTTCCATAATTATGTTTACATAAACAAAAATTCTTAGATCGTTATTTGATTCTTATAATACCTTCCACCATTAATTAAATGATTTTTTTATGAGATTTAAATAGCAACCCACATTAGAATGCTGAATAGAAATAAATATAAAGTAACACTCGTATAAAGTAACACTCGTATCGTATGACATTTTTCTAGAATATTTTTTAATATTCTAGAAAAATGTCGTACGATACGAGTAATAATTTAGTTGGAATTTGATATTGACCTTAGCAAAGTCGTTTACTGCGAAAGCTGAAATAGCCTTGAACCTAAGACATGACATCTATAAGTGAATAACTGTATAAAGTATTTTTTTATTTAACAGGTTAAAAGTAAGTATTGATGGGAACGGAGTGTCTAAACTCTAGGTTCCCAGGTTCCTTCTGCGTTTTACAATTTACACTAATTTCTTTGTGGATAGCTCTACTTAACCTATGTTTAGTGTTAATATAAATATTTTCATTAGATAATAATATAATAATTATGTCAAGATGCATTCGTCATAATTGAAAAAAATCTGCAGAACAATTGTATAATTTTTTGGCTTTTTCTACAAAACTAGACAATACACGATTATTATGTGTTATTATTTACTTTTATATATCTTTAGAGATATTCCTTACAGTATTTCTTCTAATTTATACGTTTTCTTCCTTACGTATCATATTTTTCCACATATTTTTTTTATTATTAACATAATTGTTTATAGAATTATTAATAATACTGTGACTGCTCATTCTTTAATATTTATTTCTTTTAAAAAAGAGTATATGATACAGATATAGGCATAAAGAGAAATTTCTAAAACAAAATAGAATAAACTATATTGTTATAGGGATCAACCGATCTCATATCCGGTTGAAACATACAAATATTCTGTACGAACATCGAAGAGGATCTCCTACTATATAAGAGCATTTTATGATCCCCCATACGACATGAGACAGTTGGATAATAAAAATAAGCACTCCTTGGATTTCGATTCCCTACCGGGGCTTAAACATTCTTATCTAAAAATAGACTAGATATTCTTTCATTTCATAGCTTATTATACGTATAGCATATTATACGTTTATTTATGCTTTAATTCTCGAATAATTCTGACTGACTGACTAAAGGCAATGGTTGTGAGTTCAATTCCCACTTATGGGAATGAATTATTTTCATTTTCTCGCTTTAGTAACTTGTTACTAATTTATCTTGACAAAGCACGGCATTTAGTAACGCCATTCATCACGCAATGTCTCGAAAAATCAATGGAATAAAGTTGTAATGGTTAAAGTTTTAATACTTCCTCTGCCTATCCATGTATACGTAAAATATAGTACTATACACATTTCGGGGTATGTTGGGACCGTAGCGTTTGGCGCTCCATTCTCTCTGACTCTCCCGCTAACGATAAAGCGTGAAGGTAAGTTAAGTCATATTTCGGACGCTTGAGCATCTCTATAATGAGAAATCGTAGAAGCAAGATTCTTACTTTTACCAAATTTCTAGGATTTAGGTTTAAATTTTAAGTATATCCATACCTATATTATAAATTCGAAAGTAACTCTGTCTGTCTGTCTTATACGCAATCAGGGCCAAACCGCTAATTTAATTGTGATAAAATACTCATATAGAGTTACTTGAGGGTCTCGGGATGAACATAGGACACTTTTTTTCTCATATATGTAATATTTTCTATATATACCAATATATTACAATGTTTATTAATTTGAAATACAATTTATTCCGCCATGTTAATAACAACCGTCGTTGCAAAGCAACGATTTGCAAAGTTTGTTGTTAGACAACGTTACCCAAATTGAGCTTGCTTAACGCATCTCTCTATTGAAAACTAAAAATAATTTCATAAATATATTTAATAAATATTCGTATAGTTCAAGCGGGCGTAGCCGCTTTCGGGTCCACTAGTAATAACATAAAATTTATCCACAAAAATACTGTATTCAAAAATAAGTAAGGGTAGTCAAAATGTCTTATCCTTAATACAAATATATTCATTAACAACAATTAAGTCACTGTAATATAACAACGTATCTACGTTCGACCTTTACTGATCTACCGTAACGTGCCAAAATAAATAAACGGTACATCATTGAATCATCTGTCGTCACTTACATTCATCAGATACGGAGGCTCGTTCTGGTAACGGAACAGAAGGGGGAACAGAAGTGTCTTAATGGGAACACTAGGTTTCCATGATTCTATTGCCTACGCTGATTTGTAAACTCTGCAAACATACCGAAAGTTAGGTGGTATATGGAGAACGGAATTTCTTAACATTAGGTTGCCTCTCCGTATCCCTCCGTACCTCCGTATAAGCTGGAAACAGCATGAATATAAAAAAATATCTTTTTACTATTACATTTCCAACTAAGCAAAATGTATATCGAACAATTTAACCCATTTGAATGGAAAATATCCATGACCTCATCAAACACGAATAATGTTCACGAAATACATACATTACATCGTAGGTGTTAATTGTTTAACGTCTATAGGTTTTTCACTCCAAATTCATACGCTAATATTTTCGCTTATAATTCGCAAATTTACACTTTAAATTATTTATTTTTTTACTCCAAACTCGTCATGTTTAATCTGAAGTTCTTACATATTTTTTTTAATTCGCATTTTTGCACTTCTAAATCATGGAAGTGACTGTAAACGCAACGGTTCTATTTTTTTTGCTCAAATTTTTGCTACATTTATGTATATTTGCAATATTGGAATTTCTTTATATATAAAAAACTATATAATTTATTGCTATATACACCAGTTTTTGAAATGAAAAATTCTCGCCTATCAAACGCTACTTCTTCATATTTTGTAACTCTATTTTAATATTTATCTAAGGAATAATTAAAATTTCTTCAAAAGTCAATAATCGTTCGGATCTCGGATATTAACTTGGGAAACTTTATGAATACTTTCGAGCAAGTTGTGTTCAATAACCGCCACACATTGTTATACTTATAAACTTTTCTTGTATGTTCCTTTGTAATATTAAATCTAAATAAGTAATCAGTTAATTTTCTTTGATGTATAAATTAAAAAAATAGATAAGTTAGGATATAAAAAATATATTCTTTTGTCTAAAACATCAAAGATATAAATAATTAAAAATTATCTAAATAAAGTAAGTATTCATGTTGCCTGCAAAATCAATTTGTTTTGGTGGGATTGTAATATTCTACATAACACCAGTTTGTACGGGGAAGTACTAAAATCTATTTTCAGTATTAAGATAATGTTAATTCGCATTGATTTTTGTCCTACGATAACCCTTATCATATAAAGATATCACTGATAAGTAAATCTGAGAATTATTTAAGGGAATAACCACGTTATATTTATGTTTTCGTTATGAGACAGTAATAATAAGTTTTGGACTTCTACTGGGACGGTTTCTAAGAGGCGCAGGTTCAAATCCCGCTACGTTCCAATTTTTATATATTTTCTTAAAAGTATTTTTCTTTTCTTTAAGAATATAAAAACTAATAACGAATTTCTAAGCTAAAACAGTTTACAACTATATAAGATAGTCAACATTTATCAAGACCACGACATCGAAACTACAAAGGTATTAAAATTATCACCAATATTTACTGTTTGGCGCCTGCTGTAAGCCAAATAAAATGTTTGCTGTGAACTTGCAATTTACGATTTAAATCTTATAAATATGAGACTGGAAAAAAACCATATTTGCGTCACTATATTTAGCATTTCTCACGAGTATTTTTAAATTTGTTTCATGATTATCACGATGTATGTATTAGTTGAGTGTCATTTCGCACTCATACTTAATATTATATACTTAAGTATATTTATATATACTTATGTACATATAGTTATTCGTTTTCTATCTCAATTTTTTTTCAGGTTCACGCTGTATCCCGCATGCAGCAGAAAAGGCAAGGGTAGCTTAGTGTTATGGCACTCCCCTCTCCACTTTTAGTCAAATTCTGGAAGTGAGTGAGTGGCGTCTATCTTAATTTAAGTACTGTATCTAAAAAATACGTCAGTATCGCGTGTTGTACGTAAAATAAATATACTACTCAAATAACGTACTTATCTTATGGTTTAATTTTGTTGTAAATATAACGTTAAGTTAAAATACCTAGACATGTAAAAATTTATTATATAAATAATTAATATTATATTTTTACGATCACTATTAGTAGGCTAGTATTGATTGATGCAGATTTTTGTAATGGTTCAGTTCAGTGGAGGGTTCTACCAAATCTAATTTGTGGATCTCTTTGTAAGACTTATTTGTAATACAGAGGTATCAGCCGGTGAAATAAATATTTATAAGTTTCATTATTTGTTCATTTTTATTTTCTTTAAGCTTGACGCTACAGTATTGGCACAGGAGCACACGCATTTGAATGTAAACATGCAATGCCTCTAGAATTCGGCGAAAAGTGGGAAACAGAAGAATCTTAATGACAACAGAGTGTCTTAACAGTAGCTTATCAGGTTCTCTTTAAAAGGTCTTCTTTTAAAACAGGAACTTAAACCTTCATAGTAATTCAGCCGAATGTCACGCATTCCTAAAGATACGAACATTATTATTGAAGATTGGGAAAGTTTTAATTAAAGAGCATTATAATTTTGAAACCGGGATAGGAGTGTCGGAAACTTCTAACCGGAAATACCCCATTCATTGTTCACAATTTATCCCGAAAAGCTGTTGTGATTTTATATTAAATGTTCTACTTAAATACAAAACTACAGAGGTTTTAGATGCATTTTTCAACCTAATATTAAGATATATATTACAGTTAGTAATTTTTAAAATATCTATATTAATATTTATCGTTAATTTTTTGTAATATATTTGCGTACAGCCTTACCACCGGATACTTCTTCCTCTTTGTGGTCTTATCAACCAGTCGAGGCAATCATTCATCTTTAACAGAATAAACAAAAAAAAACTTAATAAATATCTTGACATGTTAAATTATATAGAGTGATAAACACTAACCACTAACTACTGAATAAATGAACTAAATTACCAAAGCAATTAAGTTACTTGCAAAAACCATGTTTTTATTCACGTTTATTACTTCATCCATGGAATATAACAGTAATTAAAAAGAAATATCATCTTGAAAGGTCAAAGACAATTATGTGTAAAATTATGTCATCTTATGTAAGTCTTTTATAATAATTTGAGATAAAAGTACAAACACACGTTTTATTTATATTGTAAGAATTAATTAATAATAATACATTTTTAATTTCCTTTCGTGTCAAATGACTTTCATTCGTAAAAATTTAAATGCTTAATTTGTTCGGACTTTTGAGGCAAACTGCCTTCATTTTGTAAAAAATATCCATCCATCCATCAGCCTTTCAACGTCCACTGTTGGACATAGGCCTCCCCTAATTCTCGCCACTCCGTCCGGTCCTGCACCCTTTGAATCCAGCGGATTCCCGCTGTCTTTTTAAGGTCGTCGATCCACCTGGTTGGAGGGCGGCCTGTGCTCCTTTTGCCGAGACGGGGTCGCCATTCGAGGACCTTTCTTCCCCATCGGTTGTCGGTCCTCCTGACAATATGGTCTGCCCATTGCCATATATAAAACAAATTAAGAATGTTCTATTACAGCTCTTTGTCCAGTTTTTTAAATAAAAAAATCTTATTTTTTTTCTATATATTTAAATATAGAGAGTTGCGGTTATATATACAAACTATTTATTGCATTTATCATTAACGAATTTCCTGCTCTAGTTACCTGACATGGGAATATTCTCATCAGAAATCAAAATGGACTAAAACTGAAATAGCAACATTTTGATTAATGCGTATCACAAATTATACTATGTACATTATTCGTATATTAGTTTCCAAGCGAGCACAGAATAACTGCGGCTAGCGACCAATAACAATAAATTTTCATTGATTCGACATAATTTAGTTGCAAATTCGACCAATATAGATGCAAATTTTAAGTAACAACTAGTTTTTTAACATTACGCTGTATCCCGCACACAGCAGGGTAGGCTGAGGGAATCAAGAATGAATACGGGTTCATCATCGAATTAGTTAATAAATAGTCTATACGTATTTTATTATGATTAAGAAATCATAATTAAACGAACTATTTCCATAAATTCCGCTACGCAATACGTAATGCTTCCAGAATTCGGCGGAATTTGGGGAACGGGGAGTCTTAACGTTCGGTTCCCTCAGGCTACCCTGCTATGTGCGAGTATAACGCTAAAAATATAGAAATTCTAAGAAGTCTAAGGAGTTTCGTTACAACATTGTTCTTAATTTTGCATTGAATCTGTTAATTCAAAATAAAAAGATTAATAAAAAATCTTTTGAAAAACTTACATAAATTGAGAATAACAAAGGTTTAAAATGTAAATATATAAATAATTTTCTTTGAAAATCATTTCATTAGAAATAATTTATTTTATTTATCAAACAATTCGTTGTATCATTAATCGTGGTATTAAAAACGATAACAATGTTCTACACCTTCGACATATACCCTTTTTCTTATCTTTGATTGTAAATTCTATTAATTTTATAATTCTACATAGTAGAATTGTAGATACTAGCGTCAATGGGGGCAACATAATTTGCCAGAAGCTAACAAGAATGCTGTGACGTCTTTACTCAACTGATGATGACGAAGGAATCTACGTTATATTAATAATTCTGTTATATTAATTTCTATCTTATTATCATATAAAAACGATATATATTTCTATGATGAACAGGTAAAAAAGTCACAAATAGGGATTTTCCTACGATAATTATAATTTTCTCGAGACTGACCATTTGAGTAAACACATTAACGGATATGCTATTTAAGTTATTAGTTCCTAAGTTCAAGGATGTGTTCGAAGTTATTTATGTTAGGTAGGCGAGGTATTTTTAACCAACTTCTGTAAAAAAAGGACAACCAATTCGACTGTATTTTTAAAACAAACCGCCTGCACTAATTTGTTAAATATTACCTATACAAAATGATTTAATTGGTAAAGATTTAATTGGTTGAAGAATTACTTATAGGTCCACACTGTTAATTATAATAAAATATTGGGGTTGTTTTTTTCTTTTTAGTTGTTTGCAGTCGGGGTTTTTGTTTTTTATTTATTTTTCACTTTTTTGTTAAGATTTATTAGGATTATGAAATGAAAAATTTCCTTTAAGGTTAATATCGTGAGGATTTGAACCAGCTTGTACAATCCACAAATCCATATTAAAAAAAAGTCATTGTATTATTTTTATTAATATTACGATAATGATAATCATGATATCATCATATATGAATATTGAAATCCCTTTATTGAGCTCTTGAATTTGATACCGATATTCGAAAAAAAAGCACTTGGCCTACTGAGACAAAACTAACGAAACCTCAGTTATGTAAATCCGTTCAGTGGTTTTGGAGATATGAGGTAATAAAGAATATTACATATGCACATACAAGATAAGCATGAAAAACATAACCCTCCCTTAGCAGTCGGGAACAATTAAAGTTAATGAACTTAAAATAATGTCTAGTCGTCTCCCTTCCAATTTGTTTATAGATATTTGAACAACTACTACACTAAAGTGAATACTGGTTTTGCAATTGCATTACTGAAGGTCTGATACAAATCTGGTTTCCTTCTACATATGTCGCCTAGAAGCTATTAATAAATTCAAGCTATTAATAAAAACAAGAAAATCTTGATACGCTGAGAAGCCCAGTTGCTAATTGTCTTGTTAGTATTGCAAATATGAGCCCATTTTGGCGTGATGAGAGGGCGCTTAACTGTAAATCCTATTGTAAAAGTGAATAAATGAATTTCACGAGTTATTCCTAGTAGGTAGGAGCTTCACGCTGACGGTAGGAGGAACCTAGTGTTGAGACACTCCATTCCTCTGAATTTTGCAAGGCATTGCAAAATGAACTGTGTATGTGACTGTAAACGCGACGGTTGTTGATTTGGTGTGCACTCGGAGGAATAAATTATTATTCATAAATATTTTGATTTCTTTGCTCTAGTAACGAAACATAGCGCAGAGAATGCAGAGAGTTTTGAGGCATTGGGTGTAGCGCGCAATGCCTCGAAACTTCAGCGGAATGTCACCCAGGAGGATGACCCCACTGTGGCAGCTTTCCTACCCTGCTGTATGCTAAATAGATCACGAAGCTGAGAAAAGAACAAAAAACAGCGTATGACTTTACACAGTAAAATTAACTTGTATTTAAAAATAAGTGTAATATTCTCAGTGTCGAAAAGATCACTTATTAAATATTCATAGAGTTTTCAAGTAAATCTGTTGGTTAACTTGATGAGACGAGGGTCTATTATATAAAAGCAATTTATATGGAATTGGGGACAATTTAGGGGATCACATTTATCCACCAAAATGATTCTAAATATCTCTTTGTAAATGAGGGATAAAGTCCAGCTCATTTATAAGTAAATCTCTTACACTTAGTCACTTTAAGCTAGTACTACATTTGAAATTCCAGTTGTAGTACTTTCTGTAAGAAGTTTTATTTTTTATGTTTTTAAAAATATTTTGATAGATTTTTTTATCTTCACGCTGTGTCTCGCACATAGCAGCAGAGGGAACCTGGGAACCCATTGCTAAGACACTTCGTTCTTATTAAGACACTTCCGTTCCCCACTTTCTACTGAATTCAGGAGGCATTGCGTGTTGAATTGTATGGTGTTGAACTAATAGCAACTAGTATATAATATGTATATTATGTACATAAGTTCATTTAACCACCATTCCTTCCCTTTTTCATTCTTGTTGCATAGGAGTGTCGTAACCCTAGGTCCCCTTTTCCTACACACTTATAGTAATGCGGGATATAACGTGGGTACAAATGATTTCAAGCTTTTATACTTTTACAGTGTCCGAAAACCTGATCAAACCAAATTTATAGCAAAAGTCCGTAAATAACAAATGGTGACCTTGTCAGTAACTACAAGCCAAAAACATTTTTCGTACAATATTTTTATGCTATATTAAAATAAAGCAATATAATTTTACATTCATTAAGAAACACCGCAAAAATAAAGAAAACACATATAGACCATGCAATTAAATGTAAATATAAACGGCTCAAAGCTTTGGTAAATGCATACAAGCTGTATTGAGCAAGCAAGTAGCTGGCCACATCTGAACTTGACCTTATAATTTTGCAACCGCCCCCCCGCCCCACTATCGGCCGATCGTACCACACTCACCAACACCACACCGTACAGTGCGCACGAAAAATGTTCCCAAACCCGTTCAACAGAAAACATTCGACGATCAGACAAGTGTTTGACAGATTCTTAGACAAAAGTGCGCGAAAAAATGTACTCTCGAGGAAGAACAGCAAGTGCAGCAATAGTTCCTCGTGCTCGAGCTCGTCGACGTCCAGTCGGAAACTCTTCGGGTTCACGATACGTTCCTGATATATTGTGTTGCCTTTTTAACCTGGATCAGCTGGTTTTTTGTACTGAATAGATTTGTAAGTATATAGTTTATATTATGTTTATTTTATCAATACTAGAGATTTGTTTTTATTTTCACGCTCTGCTTTTGCCGCTTTTTTATATATTGCAAGGTAGGTGGAGAGAACCTAGGATCGTAGTGTTAAGATATTTCGTTCTTATTGAGACTGCGAAAGGCGGAGATTGCGGAAACAAGCGCGAAGCAGCTGAAGGCATAAAGAATTATCTTCATGCGTCTGTTGATACATCAATTCTTCTCTCAATTCTAAGTCTATTTCAATATCATCATGGAATTATACGAAACACTTTCTTGTATTGGGTAGTTGTTTCTGTTATAAATATGAATATTCTTCAACTGACCTTGAACCCACTTCCACCACATACTAACAAGAATGTCCCAACTACGCAACAAACAAAATAATTAATATACATACGTATTACATTTGTAATTTAAATTAACTAATTACGAATTCGTTTAATCGATATATATGTATATATAATATAGACGATATGGAAAGAAAATAGCGATATTTATGTTTCTGCGCATAAAAATCATATGTTTAATAAGGAGGGTAGTTAGATATTTACACATAGTTTTCTATACAATTTACCATGAACGTTACTGATCGGAGCTCGAAACAAGTTTTATAACGTCGCTTTGAGTGTTATGACCTTTAAATGAAAGGAAATTGAAAAGCGTAGAGATCTATCACTAGTTTGTTTTTAATCAAGATGCATGACGGTTGTGGGTTCGATTCACACTCGAAATTAAATATTCAATCTTTTCATTTCTTCACTCTAATGATGAGGCAAAGAGCGGCAAACGACGAAAAATCCATAATTCGGCAGAGTGGGAAGTGGAGTGTCTTTACACTAGGCTCCCTCTGCCTACGATGCTACAAGCGGGATACAATGCGAAGCTGAAAATAAAATTAAAATGAATGCTTATAAATCGACGTGTTTTACAGCTCCTAAACTTTTTAAATATTAATTTTAACTTCACTAATAAATAATCAAAGATAGCATTATTTCAAGATATATTGAATATGCGAAACGATTAAGTTATTTGGAAATACTAATATAAATATATATTTTTTTACTATAAGCAAGGTTATTTGCGATAGTTGTAATATATACGATGATTGGCGAGTAGTTTTGCTAATACGTTCTAAATCATATATTCGCTCTCAGAGATTTAAATTAAAGCTTAATTGATATAATAACAGCTACAAATGTGTATACTTGTAATAAGTAGATGTTTGCATTAGGAAATTATAATAACTGTAGGGAAGTACTATTTATATTTATAGTTTATTTAATAGGTGTCATTTATATATTTCAATATCCTAATTTATTGCTCGCTACCGTCGACCAAACCGATACGGTGTCCTAACATCTACGCCTACCCTCTAGTCAACGGCATATTTTATTAACAGAGTCGATCCTTGCCACTTGATGCGCTTTATATACGTTCCATTGTTTTCTCAGCTATTTGTTAATATTATTGTAATTATTGTGTTTTCTTTTATATATATGTTTGTGGTTGACTTTGTTGTATAGTGTACTATGTTAAATTGTGGTTTACTAATTAATTAATTAATTAATTAACTAAATTAATTTGTAATTAATTAATTACTTTAATTAAACTCAGTGCTAAACGTGAGTAGATTTTTATTGTCCACCATCACCACTACGTATTTTGCAAATTAAACGTTTTTAATTTTAAAATCTATTTGTTTAAAATATGATTAGTATAAACAATGACAAAGGGAAATTTGATATCAAAAATTTTAATTATGATATTATGTTGAAATAGGAGAATAAAATTATGGACTTACTCTTTCGTAATATAGCAACTAGCATTTTTTTTAAATAGTTTATTTTTATAATATTGATGTTAGATTCGACATTTCAACGTTGAGTATTTGTTTTTTTTTGTGTTTTTTTTTTATAATTAAGTAAATAATACAACTAATTTTCCGCTTTAGATAAAATTTGTAAAGGTTATTTAAGTAATTGTGTATTTTGAACTTAAATATCAAAGTCGAATACGTATATAGTTCGAAATAAGTAGGTGACTTTGAATATAAAGTAATTTGTAAAAATATCATTTACAACTTCCTCGTTTTAACTATATTAAGGGCACTGGAGTAAACAATGACCATGCTACAACGTCTTGTTAAATTCACATAGTATATAAGAAAATTATTATAATTATTAAAAGAATGTTTTGTTTTTATTTTCTCACATGATTACTGCAATCAACAAGTCTACTAAGAAAAATGTATACAAGTGTCGTTTATGTCGGAATGTCTGTCGTAGTCTATTAATTTGTTGCTTTGCAAATAGTAGCAATATAAGTGACATTATCCTGCCTTATTAATGTACCATTAAGTTGAAATTAGCACAGAAATATGTCCAAAAGCGACTTCTTTCAGTTCTCAGTTTTCAGTACTAACAATTGAAGTTGAATATCACTTGCAAAGATAAGGACAGCAACTTAATAGTATATGAAAAATAATTAAATCAGCTTGACGATGTATCCCTCACACACCAGGGTAGGCAGAGGGAACCTAGTATTACGACACTCCGTTCCCCACTTTCCGCCGAAACCTGGAAGCATTGCGTGTTGAGTGGCGGAACTCAACCCCGCGCTTTCCCTTGATACTAAAGCGAAGAAATTAAATATAAACCATCACCAGTCGCGCTTATAGATACAACACCACCTGCCCCTGCACCACGACTGTACATAATACACTTAGGGATTATTTAAATCCACAACAGTCTACATACATAGTTTACTTAGTAAAGATCAGAACTCTTCCAAAACTCTTTTCTCATTCTCATTCATTCTCACTCTCACTCATTTGATAAACGAAAAAGTAAACTTTAGTAACAAGTTAAGTGAGATAACAACTTCATTTACTGTCTACTAATACTTACCTAATAGGGCTTATTTCTTGGTCAAACCTTCTATAACAGATGTTAGAATGTTTAATAAGCATACGTCTTGGCCACATTCCATATGCGGCAGGATAACGGTAATTATACAATATCTAAGTGAAGTACGGTAATCTAAGTAAGAACTTAGAATATAACCTAGAAAATGACATTGCAGGATTTAATCGTTGTGATGTCAATTAAATAACTTAATTATTATAGGACTTACAAGTGAAATAGTTGCTACTTTAAATATTTGCTTTGCTATATACAGAATGAAGCTGAAAAATAATTGATTTTGTTTTATATAGAAAATAAAAATATTAAATATTTCAATCCCTCGAATGGGAATCAAATCCACGACGCGCAGTCGCACGCTTGTACAAGTGCTACGACGACAGCCCGAATATTCCAATAAATATTAGTTAATGGCGAAAATCGATTAATCTATAAATTCTTGTTATTTAGACCTCTCTCTCTCGTCTCTTTTAATGTTTTTATTGACACAATAGACTATATTGTTGTAAATCATTAGATTATGGCATTGAAATGCATATTTCTTTTATATTCCATATACCTAATATTTAAAATGTTATCTTATATTCTCACTATTCGATTTATTGTGCATAAAATATGTTTAAAAAATTTAAAATAATACAGAAATGGTAATAATGTTAGCATAATTAACTTAATTTAAATATATATGTTACATAATTTTATTTAATAAAAACTAAACAATATAAAAAAAACTATTTTGGAATAAATCGTACTAAATCCTTCCTGTTTGTTTTATAATATTAGTGTAATTAATGTAATTTATATGAAAAACTATATTTTTTTGTCTTCCTTAGCAATTATTTCCTAGTTTTGTACATCTAAATACATTATAAATGTAGATTAGTTTATGTAATTTTATTTGTTCAGCATTCAAAATTTATGAACGATCTATAGGTACTCCTCGTCGTCAAGCTTAAAGCTATATTGGTATTATCAGTAATTTTTATTACAAGATAATTATAAATTAAATTAGAAGATAATATTAAATTCAAAATGATAATGAAATACAAGTATTTCAATTTTATTTGATAAATTCTAATCCGTATATGATAGTTTCGTTTCTTTCGAATTATAATAAATCGATTAAACAGAGTTTCCTCTGCCTACTCCATTATGTATAGAATACAGCGAGAAGAAAAATAAATAAATGTTAGATCTTTTTCATAGTTTATCTATATACCGAAGTACAGTTCGCGAGGTCGAAGCTGAGCTTTGAATTTGTATATAAGTATTTTATTTTTATGTTCGATTAATTAAAAGTGAAATGTAAAGGCCAATCGCGGTACAGAAGTAGAACAAAAATCTCTCTTCTCTCTTCTTTCTATTATTGACAAAGCAATGGAATGATTTATTATTAAGTCAAATGACACAGACGAGGCTGAAATATTTTTTTATTGTTGGTATTATTTATTTATATTTAATAATAAACTTATACTTGTTGTTTTCCTCTAGCTCTGCTTTAAGAGATCACACAAACGCACGCAGCTAAAGCCTCGCCATTTGTAATTAAATGTTAATGTACCAATACCATGGCGCCCTCTAACATGTACTTGACCTTGTGTGTATATCATTAAATTTAGATTAATTAGAAATGTATTTACTTAAAGCTAATTATTATGGCTCGTTCAAAACTCTATTCTATGCTAAATTAAATTATAGTTTACTTATTTAAATTCAGATTTAGATATGCTATAGTGAATTGAGTGATCTCTTATTGTTATTGTTTATTTTTTATTATCACGATGTTCCTTCAATTTTTTATTCTATTCATTTTTATATTATTTCTTTTTAGTTTTACGATATATCTCTAATTTTGTATTATTTTTAATAATTCTAAATCTAAATTGTCATCAGTCATCTTAAACTACCTCTACTTTATAACATACAATTATATTCGTAAAATATCTATATACATACATATATTTCTGGTATTTTATCATACAACCCTCTATATAAAAGGGTATGAAATCTAAGAATTTTCTCAAGCGAATCTTCTTGACTTATTCACGCGGATGTAATGTTTCCTCTTATCTACAACAAATTCACGCATTGCCTACTTTAAAGCTCGTGTATCATCCAGAACTGTGTTAATGTTTTTTTGGAGTCAGTAACAAACAAGACAAAAATTACATTAATTGATGACTATTAAATATACCGAACAGAAACTAGAAAAAAAAATTAATTAAAATTTTATAATAAAAAATATATAGATATTTCCTAGATACTAAATGAAAGGATATTCCACCCGCCAACAACTTAAAGCAATTTTTTTACACTTGCACATTTTATTCCACGTATAGCGGTGTAAACAGAGAAAAGTAGAGAACCTAGTGTGTTAAATAGCAGAATACCGCTCTCTGTTTTACCAGAATGAAGATATAAAATAATAATTTAAATAATTTTGAAGCTGTCGTGGCGCCCCTGCACAAGCGTGTAACTGTAAACGAGACGGGTTATGGGTTCGATTCTCTCTCGAGGAAATGAAATATTTAATATTCTCATTTCTTCGCACGGACGTCAAGGTAAGCATTAAGTTCCGCCACTCATCACTTAAAAACTTAACAAAAAGTGGAGAACGGAAAGATCCTGAAGTCACAGAAACTATGGTGCATATTATGGTGCATATTATGATGTTGATAATCCATCTTATATAACAAACACCATAAAGAAAGCGATCAGTTTTCTCTATGTCTAAACTCAAGACAGTTTCGTAGCGGTTGCAACATCCTCAAGCTCAAATTTAGCAACGATTTTTCAAATAAAACCTGGCTCTCGTATTTCAACGTGATTTTGTAAGAACAACATTTGCTCCAACGTATGTAGTTAGCGAGTTAGTAGATATGAATGAATGTGCTAAATATTCAATAGAATATACATATCATTCGTATATCGTTTTGGTGGTCAACCCAAGTAATAAAAATTCAAAATTAAAATCAGCTTTATGCTTTATCCCGCATTCGACACCAGAGCGAGGAAATGAGAATATAAACGTAAATAAATATTTCACTTCCTCGAGTGGGAATCGAACCCACAAACGTCGCGTTACAGTCACACCCTTGTGCCGCTGCTCTATGACGTAATATAATATGTATAATTTCAAAAATAAAACAAAGAAATGTCGACATTTTTGTTGATTATGGCACAGTTGTTTTTTTTTAACTAATCTACTTTATTTTTCATTGTCGCCATTCATCATTCATTCACTAAACCACCACGATATTAGCTTCCGTAAACCTTTCAGTATTATTTAATCTTTTTAAGGCAAAATTGATTTAGATCACCTACCTAAGTAACTTGTTATCAAGGCACCCCCACTAGTTCAGTTAAATATTTTTATACCGTTTATTCATTATTTGTAGTTTAATGTAAATATTATAATTTATTTTATTTAGAACAAAACAATCTTTAATCTTTGACATGAGTTTAATAGATAGAACTACAATGCCACTAACATACTAACTTAAATTTATGACACATGTTTAAAGATGCTACAATAAACAAATAAGCCCTCTATTTAAAGATATCTATCTATACATATAATAAAATTGAAACTGATGGCCATCTGTACATGGAAGATATATGACAAAATCTATCTATATCTATCTATATATCTTATTTAAATTTATATTTTCATTTTATTGCTCTGGTGTTGAGACAAATCGCGGTGTTGAGTTCCACCACTCAATACCCAATGCCTTCAGAATTCGGCGGAAAGCGAGACCGGTTCCCTCTGCCTACCCTGCTGTGAGCGGGATACAGCATGAAACTGCTTTTTATTGTCTTTAAGCTGATAATATTATTAGAAAATAATCCAGATTAATTAATAATTTTGTGTTTCAAGCGGGCAAAGCCACGATCGGGTCGCTAGTGTAGAATGTAAATGCAGATAAAGTAGTCTCCGGCTCAGGTCACGACCTCTAAAACGGATTTGACATTAAAACATCAAAAACTCTTTTATTATCATTATATAGCTATATATCACGCATTTTGTGCAGGATAAACAAATAATTTTATAAATATTAGATAATAATTATAAGTAATATCGAGTTTGAGCTTCATGTACTCGCGTACCCTGTGTAAGTGAGTGAACATAGTGTTAAGACACTACAACGTTTTATGGCCGAATTCAAGACAGTGTATTTTGACTGGCGGAACTTAACACCGTGATTTGTCTTATAAGAGCGCCATTTTGGAATAATTCAATCAACCGAGTGCGATTCGAATTAACCCCTTTTGGTATTTATGAAACAGTTCTTTTTTTGTTTACCAATTACCTACTACTGTGTAACTCATCTGATTTTAAGCAAAACAGTTTACTTCCAATTTTAAATTCTAGATTTTGTTTTCTTATTTTATTATCTGTTTTATTTTATTATCCTTAAAAAAACTCATTCATTATAATGAAACAAAAAGAAATTTCGGTAATTTATTGTTTAACATACAAGCCAATGTTTGCAAAAAACTTGGTCACCATGACATATTTTGATTAAATATCACTCACGGTTAATGATGCACAGAATTAAATAATTAATTTGTAAATCAAATAAAAACTGGCTTCGGTACCAGACTGGTGTATCAGGAACATAATATTTAAAATATTATTTTTATCTTTTTTATTATAATTGTTGCTATATTTTTGTTTCACAACCTTTTAAAACATTTTTTTGCCACTTGTTTATTTTTCGTCGATTCCAACGAGTATAATGGCTTGTTCTTAAAGCTTAAAAACTGTAATGCATATTAAAGTTGATTCGGAACAACGTTTTTGCTATTTTTACATCGACTATTGTTTAAAAGGCGATGTAAATTTTTTGTTTGTATTGTCTTTATTTTAAGACTAACCTCAAGTTCAATTAATGTTCAACCTTTAAATTTACTGAAAAATAATAAGTTTAAATGCTTCAATTCCATAGTCAAACTAAGTATAATTTATTTAAAATTAACTTTATTGTACATAATGATGCAATTTGTCTATATGAAAAATAACAAACATATTTAAGTTAATATTCATATACATAATATTACTAAAATGTATAAAAATAATATCTATGTTACAAAAAGACTATATTTTTTTACATTTACAAACTAATCAATACATTAAATTTGCAGAAACCCCGTAAAAAAATTATGTAAGACCTGACCCTGAAAATCCTGATAAGTACTTGAAAACAATAACCACCTTTGGTTATCTACCTACATACATTATTGCCATACATATGTTTTGTTTTTAAAGATTCCTTTGAAACAGATATAAGAGATGATCCGTGTATCAAATTACCATGAAATATAATAATACAGAACCCTCTTTGTATATGACCTTTTCACATCTGACCACTATTGTTTCCCAGTCAACTCGATTTAAACGATCTCACGTAAAATTCACATTAATGGCCTATAATTATAACTAATAATAAATATAAGTAACTTCCTTAGGAATAAAATATACTAGTTAAGTTGCATGACTAAAAGTTATATCCTTATATAAGCTGAGCTAGAGTCATTAGCTGTACGCGATATTGTTGTATAACACGATTATTTTAAACCGAATTTGTCGTGCTAGTGAGACTTATTATATTTATATTTCACACTAGTAACCTGCTCGTGGTTTCGTCCGCTAGACATATACTATTATTTATTGACTAGCGACCCGCTTGCGGCTTGTCTCGTATGTACTGTACACTTATTTATTTTCACATCTGAATTACTTTTGTAACTAAAATTTCAGCCTAATTAATAAAATGTCTCCAGAAGTTGATATTCTCATGTATCTTTCGTGTAGAGACTGAGATTAGTTACAATTTTGTGATAGGTTTTATTACAGACACAAGCGTACAACGTGATGGTTGTTAGTTCGATTCCCACTCGAAAGAATGAATCATTATTTCTTAATATTGTCATTTCTTCGCTCTGGTATCAAGGAGGCAAAAGCGCGACGTTGAGATCCGCCACTCAACACAAAATACTTCGAAAATTTGACAGAAAGTTGGGAACAAAGTGTTTCAATACTATGTTCCTTCTGCCTTCTCTGCAATATGCGCAATACAGTATGAAGCTGAAAAAAAAAGTTTTAATGTGTACTCAAAGAAATCTAGATCAAATTTCATAATAGTAATAGAAGTAGTCCTTGTACTAGTAATAGCTTCTGGAATATCCGTGATATAAATCAGTCTACCGTAGAGCAATTAAAGGGAAGTTTACCAATATCCGGTCAATAGTGAATTAAATTTTCAAGTAGGTCTTCTGGAATATACTTATAATATATGTTATTTTATTTTTTTGGAAAAATTAAGTAATTTATTTCATTTTAAAGTCACAATATCTAATTGATCGAGAACACTTCTATTATTATTGATTATTGATAAAAATGGTCATAAAGTATCGTCTAGTTTAGTATTTACTTTTTCTATAGCTACTACTACTACTACATAATAAGTATACTAATTTTAACAAACATTTAACTGCCATATTTAAATAATTGTTAATTCGAGTTAAGACACAAAGAATATTCTTGAAACGTGGTAATGAATTCGTTTACGCTCCAGTTAACGAATTCGAGTAATACACAAACTATAATATAGGTTTATATTAAGTATGAAATTCATGCAAAATAAAAATATATTTGTACTGTATGTTATGATATTAATATTAGAATATTATTAGTATTTTAATACTTTATTACACCATAATTGATATTAATTAACTAAAACGCAAAACAAAGAAAACAAACATAATTTAACTAATTAATTTAGAATATAATATTGAGAATAATATTATTGAGACCAGTCGTGGTGCACGGGGGTTTTATTTTTTGCCTGATTTCTAAATACTGTCTTTTGAAAAACTGAACTAAGAGATCCATTTTGTCTTAAGAGCGTATTAAGGTTTTATTGAAAGGGTATGTGATGCCAATAATCATCCATACGTACCTCAGGGTAATAAATTTTCTGACAAATGGATGCAATTATCTATAATATAATATCTATATATATCTTGTTAATTTTTAACCAATTTTCGAAACCAAGTATAAAGTAGTTAAGGTTAGCGAGTGATGAGCTTATCGGTATAAATTTTCACCGATAACCTTTAAAAGTTCAGATAAAAAACATTTACAAATACTATCCTTGTCAGTAATTGTCATACGCCAAAGGCATGCCGCAATCTTCACAATAAAACATTAAGTTGTAGTATGTCCATTATCCATGTACAAACCGACCTTCGTATAATTTATTATATTTAAAATTTTATCAGGTTCAATAAAATATATTATCGTCTCATACTATAAACTACCTCTTGACCTCCATTGTGTTCTTTTGATTTCTTCTTTTTATTTTACTCATCTCTGACACGTTATGGGAACTAGGTTCCTTCCTATTCTGTGTTCAAGATACAGTGTGACGCTAAAAAAAATATTACGGGATTCAAAAGGACGAAGACGTCTACCTGTTTCCATTTCTCATCTATTCTCGTCCTAATATTGTAATTGATATTCAGGAAATTATTCTTTACTAAAATTGTGGACTATATGTATTTTTTCTTTAACATTTTTAAAGTTTTGTTTCACACTTAGAAAAGAAAAATATTTATTAAGAAACGTATAAAAATTTGAACGTAACGGGATTTGAATCCGCGGATTTTTCATGGGCAGCGGTAACCTGTAGCAGCCGCCCATGAACATTTGTAGCACTAGTGGAACCATAACCGGCAAAGCAATACTTTGACGGTTTTCAAGGAATTTGGAAAGTTGAAAAAAGGAAAAACGTTTAGTGGCAGTTGGTTTTATGATTTCCATATCCGTGGTAAAAAAAGATTTGGAATCCCGGGTAATTGAGCTAACTCAGGTTGTGATTGTGATGCAGTTTTTGATGGTGATCCAGTTAAATTTCTGATCGTGGTGGATGGTGGCACCTTCGAAGTCCCGTCTTTAAATTAAATTAAAGCGATTTTTCACTCAACGCAAATTTAATTCAAAACAAGTTTCACAGGGCATTGAACTCCTAAGCGATTGCTCAGTTGCATCGATAACTGGTTGAAACGATGCCGTATGCAATCGCAGAGGCCGCTTGTCGAAATTTTACTTTCTCGTCACAAAGTCACAAAGGGATTTTTTTTATTAGAAATTCTGTTTATGTTTTTCTTTTTTATTTTTATTGTTATTAGGGTGTTTATTATAGTAAGTAGAAGAAGTAGGTACATATACATGGAAGAATGAAAAGAAAATTATTTACAAATTTTGAGATCAATTATATTTTTTATTTTTGCACTTATTATATTTTAAATTAACTTTCATATTTATTATAATAATGGATGTCGAATTATGTTTAAAGACTTCGTTCTAGGCCTCTATACTTTTAATCTAATTAGGCAAAAGCATTTTATAAGAACAGCTAATATACAATTTAATTACTCATTCACTGTACTCAACCCGTTATGCCTTAAAAATTCAGCAGAAGATGGGGAAAAGAGTATCTTAAAACTAGGTTCCCCCTAGGTTCTATCCAAAATGAGTATAGTAGAGCGTCATTTATTTTCATGGCTTTCCTTATATTGAAAACCGATCGACTCACTAGTAAGTTGCTTTTAGCAATTTATTAACTTTTCATTCTTTTTCTCCACGCTGCTCCCGTATATGTAGTCTAGGTACAGGAATAATAGCGCCCAATTACCATCGAGCGTGTACCATCGAACTTAACCCTACGCTTTGCGTTACCATTGCGAGAAAATAAAAAAATGGAATGGAAACCTTTTAATGAGAACGGAGTGTCTTAGCAATAGGTTCCCAGGTTCCCCCTGCCTTCCTTGCTATGTGAGGTATACATCTAAAAATCAAGCTAAAAAAATCTGTCTGGCTAAACTATCAATAATACATATGAACCTACATATACATATGCCTATTATAATTTAGCGTGCAATCATAGAGGCCGACTAGGTATAATAGAAACGTCATATTATCACTTTCTAACGTTACGTAACGGAGCAGTGCGGGCCGGAAGGTCTGTCCTTGAGATTTAGGGCCGGTTCACATTACTTGTTATATCTATGTGGTTTGATGAGTTGCCATTGACTTTGTCTGCTTTTGCCTTTATTTTTTTTATTATTCATAAATAATATATCTTGGTATGGAGAATTTTCTTTCATTAATTCTATTCTATTAGGGGAATTAATTATTTAATATTTTCTTTTCTTCACTATTTCGAGAAAATATTTCTGAGTGGATCCGTTTCTTTGTATGTGACATCAAGAACGTTCATTCAATATTGAACTTCGCTTATGATTGTATAAATTTTATTTGTTTGTAATAAAAACATGTTATGGTCTTTTTATTAATAACAAAATAAATACTACTGGTACGCGAAGTACGCCATAATGAAATAACGGAATTGCCGTTAAATTTTTTTCAAATATTTGTTAAAATTTCTACAAACGTAAAACAACCAAAAACTGAGCGTTGTTGCTAATATGTATTGTTTAATTTCACCTACGAAATATCTAAAATAATAATGTCCCTAATTGGAATTTGTATCCAGAACCATTGCATTTGAGTCGACCACTGGAACAACACAGTATTGCCATTTCTCATACCGAAAATTATATTTTAATTGTAAAAAAAAATTATAACCCTTTGGTTTTAAATGTTCACAGTTATTATGACTCACTGCATAAAGGATTAAATATGTACTCATAAAAAATTGTATCATTAGGTCTCAATCCAATAATAACTAACAGTATTGGTAACCTACTTATTTGTAAACAGTTAAATTACTTAATCTTTTAACATTCCCATACAATTTTAAACAATTATTTTTTAAACATTCTGAGGCTAGTCGTGGCGTAAAAAGTGTAACTGTAAAAGGGGAATTCTATCCAAGGGGAAATAAAAATAAATGAAATATTTATTTAAATTACAACCATTTCTTCGCTCTGGTGTCGAGGCAAAGCGCAGCGTTGAGTTTCGATAGAGAAAGGAGTGTCTTAACATTATGTTCCCTCTGCCTACCCTGCTGTGAGCGGAATACAGCGGGAAGCTGATTTAATTTTTTTTTCTTATCTTTTGCAGGTACACAAAATGCTTTACTGGTCGTACAAAGGTGATATATCACGTATCAACGGGACATTGACCCTGGTGTTTGTAAGATGCACTCGTGAGAGCCTAACGGTAAGAATGAATGGAAGTGGAACACCAGAATCACCCAATTTGGCCAAACTTATGAGTAAATCGAAAATTGTAAGGGACTTCACCTTGGGTAAAAACCCAGTGCTCCAAATCTTTGTAAATGCGATTTTGATATGAAAACGGAAGCAATTTAGTATATCGCGTGTTCAGTCGTTACAGTTACGAATAATTTGTGTATTGCTGTTTTAGTATTTATACATAAACATAAATATATAATTATATATATATATATGGCTCTACTAGTGAAGGAATCGAATACTGTAATATACATTAATTGTTTTACGTATATATTAAAAAAGTAAAATAAATTATTTATCTATATATATAAAATCGAAAGGTCACTCACTCATCACGAAATCTCAGAAACTACAAGTGCTAAGAATCTCAAATTTTGCATAGGAGTTACTTATAGGACGTAGGTGCTCGCTAAGACGGGAATTTGCAATATTCGACTTCTAAGGGGTTGTTTTTGGGGTTGAAAGTTTGTATGAAACTTCGTTACTACAAATGCTAAGAGTCTCAAATTTTGCGTGGACGTCACTTATAGGACGTAGGTACTCATGGAGACAGAAATTAATAATAACGTAGTTCACGCAGGCGTAGCCGCGGGCGGGCCGCTAGTATTTTATAATTATAATTATATTTTTATACAAGTAGATCCTTTATTAAAATAGAAGTTCACACAAATGTCTAACGGTTATGAAATAATAACACGCACCTCATTATATACTATTGTTCCTTTACATTTAATTTATAATCTTCGATAATCTTTATAATTATATTAATAGCATGAATAAGCTAGGTTATAATATAATTATCTACTGTAATATGAACCTTAGGGCGTTTTATAATTATTGTTATTATGAAATTACCTGCTGAGAAACTTCATCCTCTTTTTTGCGTGGTCTATAGAGTTTTTTTTATGATTAAATTTGACAAACACATGACAGTGAGTCAATCAGTTATCGTGAAGTTTGTTTTAAGAAATTTTTGTTTAGGTATTTAAAACGAATTAAAGTATTCAGTATTTAAAATTAATTTGAGAATGTTAGGGTATAATTTACAAACATGGAAAATACTCTAAAATTACATACATAGTTTATTATGATTATGTACATATTCATTACTTTAGAAAATGTTAGAAATAGACAAAAGAAATTTTGTATTATCAATCTGTGAACTAAGAATTCATACACATTTTCTTTTCTTCGTAATATTTATAAAGAAGAAAACTATTAAATTGTATTTATATAAATGCTGATTATATTCCTTATAAAGTACTACCTACCTGCCTGTTATATAACCATAATACCTTAAGACAATAGAATCGATCATTAAATGACACCTAACCAACAATTAACGTAGAAAAAAATATGAAAACACCAGAAGAAACGTAACAATAATGAATATAAATCTCATAAATAATAATGATGACCAATTCTAAAGCGTATATAACATTAAATACTTATAAGAATAGACCGATAAAAAATAATAAAAAATCCGATATAATAATAAAATAACAGCATATAATACGTACATACGTATAATATTATCAAATCAAATTAGGTTCACGCTGTGTTCCGTAGCAGGGTAAGCAGAGGGAACCTAGTGTTATGACACTCTGTTCCCTCCGTTGCACTTTCCGCGCAATTTGTCGAGGCATTACGTATTGAATGGCGGAACCCAACGCCGCGATGAAAATATTAATAAATAATAATTCCACCGAATGGAGATCAAACCCGCGACCGTCGCGTTACAGACGTACCCTTGTGCCTCTGCGCCATGATGGCCTCCGACGGCCTCTATAAACATATGAATTAGATGTTATTATTATGGCCTAATAATGTAATAAATTCTGTAAATTGTAATTAAATAAATTAAATCAATAGTATATATATAATAATAATTTAGTTATTTAAGCATTGCATTGTAATATTGAGTGTATGCCATTCGTAAAGCTTTAATATCATTTCATAAATTATTTTCGTGTAAGTCACATTTTATATGTAAATAATAAACATAAGTTCTATTAATGTATATATTATACTTATTTTTTAAGATTTAAGTGATAAGATGTTTTTGTAAAGTTTCTTGTATTTTCTAAATAAAAATTTATAACCGATATACGTTTTTTTATAATTTTTTTATGTATATACTAATATTTTGAGAAAGCATATTTTTCCTAACAATAAACTATATTGTTCTAGTTTAATAATTTGTATTGATTCGAATTTGAGTGGAGAGTGCAGAACGGAATATTTTGCTTCAGAGTTCCCTGTGTACTATGATACATGTGGGATACATCGTAAAGCTAAAACCCATCAATTAATTTTACGCTTGTTGCAATGAATATAATTATGATAAAGTAATTTTGCTTTAATAAATAAAAAACTTAAATTTGTTTTTTTCCAATTAACTAAAATATAGGCCGAGCATTTACTAATAATTTTACACTAGGTTCTAGGTACCATATACCCGTAACAGGGTTTCCCCACGGAAAAAAAAGGTTCTGGTACTATACTATAGAATGTTACATTTATTCAGCGTCTTATTGATTCAGCTATAGTTATTACAATATTTTTGAGCCTATACACTAAAAAAGTCAAATCAAATTGTGCTTACCTTTGGTGAAACACGATATATTATATTAAATTTAAAAAAATGGATAATTGTTTTTTAGTATTGGTTGTTATAATAGCAAAAGATATGTTATGCACATATATCATCAGCTGTGAAAATTGCAACAGTTTAACTATCACGGTTCATGAAATACAGCCTGATGACAGACGTAGCAATAACATATAGCCCATAGCATAGCATAGCATAGCTATGGGCTATATGCTATTGCTACGTCTGTCATCAGGCATAGCCCATATGACACATATAGCAATTGAGGAGATAGAATTTAGTGTTAAGACATTCCGTTCTTCCCTTTCTTACAAATATACCGGGGAATGAAAATAATTTATTCCCTATAGTAATCTAGTGTATAAATAATTTGAACCCAAAACAATCACATTTACAATCAGATACCTTCACAATGCGCCACAGTGACCTCATAATATGTAACTTATGTAGGTATGCAAGTTTCTTTTGCAGTAATATATTTAAATTTATGCTTAATATTTTATTGATATAAAATAACTACCGTATTAAATCTAATATCTATAAAGCAAGCCAAAAAATATAAAAAACATGGAGATGCCGGGGATCGAACCCGGGGCCTTTCACATGCAAAGCGAACGCTCTACCACTGAGCTACATCCCCATACAAGCGTAATTAGAATATATCGATATAATTACACTTGTATATAACATTATTACCTTCTGACCTTAGTTATAAGAAAAAATATTTAATACCATACCATATGCGTATCTAAATTATTGTAGAAAAAATATAATTATACGTAATAGTGCAGTTAAACGCAGAACAAGTGTTCACAAAGAATGTAAGTTAATATCTACATGACTATATAGACCAGTCCTCCTCTCTATACTGTATAGTTCCTTCAGCTTCACGCTCTATCCCGCACATAGCAGGGAAGGCAGAGGGAACCTAATGTTAAGATATTTCGTTCCCCAATATCCACCGAATTCTGGAAGCATTGCGTGTTGACTGGCTGAACTCAATACCGAGCTTTTGCTAAACTTTGTTGTAAGTTTCAGAGAATTTAATAAAATTCAATGATGCGAATCTCCAAGCTTTGCTTAAAGTAGGTCTTAGGACGGAGAACGCCCTAACAATGAACGCCGTTTTAGGGAAAAACTTCCGCATCCGTTTCCATTTTCCGTGTTTGCGTTTAAGTCGATCTCTTCAGATTTCAGTCGAGATTTTTGGTTATTTAATTTTATCTGTGCCAACTAAATAGTTATACTTTTATTCAGCTTCACACTATATCCCGTATACTGCAGGGTAAGCAGAAGGAACCTAGAGTTAAGAAATTCCGTTGTCCACTTTCGAATTCTAGTTGAGTTGCGGAACTCAACGCTGCGCGTTGCCTTGACACTAAAACGAAGAAATAGAAATATATATTTAATTTCCTCGACTGGGGATCGCACCTGTGGGTGCTGGTTGTGACCAGTCGCGTTTAGTCACACTTTTCGCCCCTACGCCACGACTGGCCTCGTGAAGGTATATTGTTAGCTGAAACCTTTAATATTGAGGACCAAATGGAAATGCATAGTATTTTTTTTTTAAATAACCTTTAAGCTTTGCGCAGCTTAATTACGCGGAATTAGCAAAATCAATTAATCATTGTAGGGTTCACTGCCAATTATGTGAGGTCGCATTAATATAACTATTATGTAACTTACCTGTATGTCTATAAAATACGATAAATAACGCATGAGAAATAATTTTAAAAAGTTAAATATTTACGAACTTACTCGTATATATATAAATATTTTGGACTGTAGCTTTAGAAGTTTCAAAAATTCATTTGTAATATTATTATTCTTTAATTTACACAAGTTTTTACGATATGTTGTCCATTTCTCAGTTATATTTTTGTTATATTTTATCATTATAAAATAACCGACAAGTTTTAACTTAAAGAAACACACACACACACACGGAATAGAGCACGAACTTGCTACTCTATAAATAGATGTAACTACAAATTTTAAAAAAAAATCCTTCAATCGAAGGAATAATAGAATATTTTTATGACATTAATTAATTTTATACAATTAAAAATTTAAAAAAAAACCATAAATTCCAAAAATTTCATAAATTTAATTTGAATAAAAGCGGGCAAATAGAGTTTAAAATTATTGAATATGAAGTATTTTCTATGGAAATATCGTTTTTTTGGATACAGTTTACTCACGCAATATATCATAAGTACCATCATACAGTAAATTACTAAAACATATTGGCTTTACATACAAAATGATTGTATTTCTTTGTTTTTTATGTACGTCATATGTAATGTCCCATATATCAATAGCAATTATAACGAAGGCTGCTATGAATCATTGTCTTCGTTGGAATTGGGACTGGCCACATAAATACTCATCGATTTAATTTTAACTGTATAGTAATTTAACAAGTTTAAACAAAACCAAGGCTTAAAAATGACGTACGTACAGGTAATGTATGTATGTATGACACATTGTAAAAAATTTGTACTTTCATATTTTTATTATAATTATAATTCCTCAACTCAATTCACGCCAGGTTTTGTCTTGGTGCCAGTGTGAACAAATGTAAATATTAATAAATAATAATTAATTTCCCCGAGTGGGGATCGAACCCAAAACCGTTATGTTACAGTCTCACACTTTTGCCGCTACGCCGTAGATTAATGAATAAAATTTTTAATATGGATTAACAGTAATTTCTCATTGCCCTCCCTGTTACAAGCGGGGTGAGGCGGTAAATTGAAATAAATTTTTCATGTATTTTAAACATTATTTAGTAAAATTAATAACTATGATTAATTTTTAATTCTTATATGAATAGTAAATGCATTACTTCACGTAGGTATGTAGGTATCTACGGGTAAATAAATAACTATGTAATACTTATTACCTATATTTAAATAAATATACTCATATTATTTTATTTTCATTTTGTTTATAAAAACATTAAAGACTTTTGCATCTATTTATGCAATTATAGCGTGTTTACAATTTTCTATGAATTATAATATAATGCATACAATCAAGATTGGCATAATATTTATATAGATAATCTATCTACCTGCAATCATATCATAGGTATTATGACATCTAATTATAAGATAATAATAATATAGTACGCTTATAATTGAACAAAACTGCGCATTTATTGTCCGTACACGTACCACTTTATGTTAAAAATTAAACATTTACAAAAAATATATTTAATTATTTATCTATAATTTAAATTTAAAAAGAAATTACTTGTAAAATTTAAGATGTAAAAAAATCTGTTTAAAATTTATCCTGTCATACAACCTTTGACCTTAAATTTCGAAACACCACTATTACCTATATATAGAATGTAAATAAATATATATATCTTAGATAAATTTGAAGCCGTTTTTTTTGATAATACCCACATAAATAAAATTAATACTGATAATATTTCACACAAAGAAATAAAATGAGGACTCAACTTTCTGTTTATATCAAACTAGGTAAATAGAATTTATAATTAAAATATCAAAACAAACTATTCGATGCCAGGAATTTCAACCATAATATTGATAATGTGAGTAGAATAAACAATGTCAAAAAGTAGTAGGTAACTAGTAGTGTACACAAAGTATTGAAATGGTAGTTCAATATTTTTTATACGATTTATATAACACGGTTAAGTTAAGCAAATAACAAAGCTAAATTTGATTAGGCCAGTATGCCATGATGTGGGTTCAATTCGCACTCGAGGAAATTACATATGTAATATCTTCATTTCTGTCGCTCTGGTGTCGAGACAAAGCGCGGCGTTGAGTTCCGCCAGTCAATAAGCAATGCCTACGGGATTCGACGGAATATAAGGAGCAGAGTGATTTAACACTGACTTAACTATGCTTACTGCTATCGCATAGATGCAGCCAGATGTTAAAAAAATTGTAAATAAAAATGATACAAACATCGGAACAAGAATTATTGCTCTCTATTGCTCTATTTATTGCTTATCGGGTGTGCGGATAACCTCCTTGGTTGTCCGGAAGTCAAGTAAAGTTTTCCCAAATTTTCCAACATAAGCGACAGTCGTTGCGACAGATAGAAATATATTTTAAACAACTAGTCTAAATACAAGGTTAGAGACAGATAAGCATGTAAGAGTATTAAAATATCAAAGAAAGACAAAAAATGATGAAAAATAATAATTGCTTTCAAATATTTCAAAGATCAATTAGGACTTAGGCCATCGTGGCGCAGTGCTACAAGCGTGCGACTGTAAATACGACGTTTATGGGTTCGATTCCCACTACCACCAGAAAACGGAGTGTCGTAATACTAGATTCCCAGGTTCCCGCTTCCTACAATGCTACGTATTGGATACAGTGTGAAACTAAAAAAAATTAATTGAAAAAATGCAATAATTAGCATCCATAGTTTCCTGCATTTATAGCAATATTTGATTTCTATAACGATACGATTACAATAACCTCGGAAGTGCAAAGTAATTTTACATAATATTGGAAACTTTTCAAGGCGTAGAAGGTGAACGAAAAAAATCATATAATCAACAAGTGTTTTCAATAAAATTCTTAAAAATGTGAACCTATAGGTATCTATGGTCACTTTTGTAGCAGATACTTTTGCATTTTACTTTTTTAAAGGGTAAACATTTTGTTTAGCTGAAATAGTATTTAAAGTAAAAGTCATAATTTAAAAAAAAAACATTTTTTAGCGTCACACTGTACAGGGCACAAAATGTGGCGTTGAGTTTTACAAAAGAGTAGTGTCCTAACACTAGGCTCCCTCTGCTCCCCCTTGAGGACGAAAAATGTATCTTAATATATGTTCAAGTGTTCTTCGTGTTTCACATAAAGGAAAAAAAAAATTTATAAAAAGGTTCAAATTATTATACTTTTTTAATTTGGTAAAATTTTCCAACATTTATTGTCGCCAAAAGTTATGGAAAAAAAAATATCAGTTGCTTACTAATACTTACAAAATAAATGTAGGTAGATCCGAATAACGGTGTTAATAAATCACAAATGATCCATATTGGTATAAAAATTGATACATGATCTTGTCTAAAACCGTATATTTAACTATCTAAGGGAAGTTAGCCAAAAGTTAGACAATAGTGAAAACTGCATTAAAGTCGGTTAATCCGAATTAATGCACGTCACTGTGTTTAACTATAAAATATATGAAGGTTAAACTTTTTTTTTTGGTTTTATCACATTGATGCTAGGCCCCAATAATAGGCTTTCTTAAATATCTCCCGCGTAGAGACAGCGATCAGTTACAATTTTATTATATCTATATGCCTATAAACATAGCCCAAACTTACCTTTTAGTTCAGTTCAGTATTTTATTTACCTGAATATTTCACCAAGTTTTTCAAGTGACCCTTTCTTATATCAAAGGATGCCAAAGACATGACAACCATATTTTTATATATATATATATATATATATATATATATATAGTTGTTTACTGACCGTCTGTCAAAAGGAATATTCCGTTCCGTTAAGTCTACGTATAATGAAACACCTTGGGAAAACCCGTCGCGAGAGTGTGTTTTCGTTCATAAATCTGACCACATCGAAGGTTGATCAAAGGTTTTTAGTGTAAATGTGACAGTTAAATAGGTTATAATTGCTTATTAAATCTAATGTATTCTCTACAGATATATAATTATTCTATATTGTTTTTAGCTTTGAAGCAGGTTATGTGCGGGATAGGCAGAGGGAACCTTGGAACCTAGTTGTAAATAAGCAGCGTTTTCCGTTAAGACACTTCCGTTTCCCACTTTCCGCAGAATTTACGAGCATTGCATGCTGTTAGCGGAATTAAACGCAGCGATTTGCCTCATTACCAGAGCAAGGAGATGAAAATATTAAATTTCGTTACCCCGAATGGGGATTGAATCCACAATCGTCGACAGTCACACGCTTGTGCCCCTGCGTCTCAAAACTAATAATTATTACGTAGATATTATTATTATAATACTAAGAAAAACATGTCTATTACTATTATACGTCGTTTTACGATTTCGTTGAATTCTACAGGGAAATGTCGTAATACTTAAAAAACAGAACATTTTATTCATAATAGGTTCTTATTTACCTATATTATTTACAATGTGCTATTTATTTCCTCTACTTCGTCTTCCTAAACAGAGATAGAGATTAGATAAATAGATAGAGATAATTGGCTTACATATGAGTTATTTCATTATTATATTTATACTAGCGGCCCGCTCGCGGTTTCACCCGCGTGAACTATATTATTATTAATTTCTGTCTCCATGACTACGTCCTAGTGACGTCTATGCAAAATTTGAGACTCCTATTTTTGCATTTGTAGTAACGAAGTTTCATACAAACTTTCGACCCCAAAAACAACCCCTTAGAAGTCGAATATTGCAAATTCCCGTCTTAGCGAGCACCTACGTCCTATAAATAACTCCCATGCAAAATTTGAGATTTCTAGCACATGTAATTTCTGAGATTTCGTGATGAGTGAGTGACCTTTCGATTTTATATATATAGATTATTTATAATAAGATATTTAGTTATTGATATTTTAAATTATAATTCATTTATTTTTAGTTATAGGCATTTTGTTTAAACTGCAAGCGCCTACGTCCTACACGCGTCAATATTTTTTAGCAAATATTCAACGACAAATATTACCTACTGGGAACTAAAAAAACATAAAAGAAAACTGACAGAACCGTGATATTGTTGAACTTACGCCAAATCTTAAAAGAAAATAAGAAGAAAAGAACAACAGTTGTTTCGTAGTTGTTTCGTTGTCCTCTGACTGAACTCTAATTTTATCGCATTGAACTGTATACTTTGATAATAACTTCTGTGGCATGTGGAATCCATTGTTAAAACACTCCGTTCTTCACTATCTGTCGAATTTTTCGAGTGGCGGAACTGAACTCCTCGCCTTTGCCTTAATACCCAAGGAATGAAAATATTAACAAATAATAATTCATCCACTGAGGTAGGATCGAACTCAAAACCGTTTCAGTCACACCTTTGTACCCCTGCGCCATGACAGGCTCAGAAACTAAAAATATTAACTTCAATATATACGTACACGTACTACCTACTATTTATCTATACTAATATAATAAAGCGGAAGAGTTTGTTTGTTTGTTTGTTTGTTTGAACGCTAAGATCTTTGGATCTACTGGTTCGATTTACTTTGTTTTTGTTTTGTATGAAAGCTGCATTCTTCAGAAGTGCTATAGGCTGTATAACATTACATTACACATATATACTAATAAATTAAAATACTTTCTAATTTGACGAGCAATTTATACTGCCATGTTAATAACAACCGTCGTCGCTACGCAACCGTTACCGCGACATTTTGATATTCATCCTTATGAAAAAAATAAATATAATAATCACTTTTCATTCCATCTAGATTGAAATTATATTTCTATAGAAATTATAAAGAAAAAAAATTGTAGGTACCTAATTAAGAAACGAATAAAATACATGTATGTAATTGACTGAAGACTCTTATATTCTTTATTAATTTTCTCATTACATTGTTTCTTAGGTTGTTGGACGCTGTAAATGCATGGAGTAGACAAAAAAGAACAACAATTATTAGTTTTATTTTATTTTTTATTTTACAGTCTACGATGCTGCTATATAAAACTGAATAAATGGTGATAATAATATGAAGATTATAATTTTAAGATTAAGATAACGCTTATTTATAGCATCAATGACAATTATCATTTATTAAGTTGACCATTCACAGAGTAAAAATAGAAAGTTAAATGGCAAAGGTGAACTGGTAAGGTTACCATGTTTTAAATTTGGTTTATTTGTTTTTTTCAGAGTAATCGAGAGCTAAAGCTAAAATAGCAGTGAATTTGAAATTACATCCTGCATGACATAAAACCTAACCTTAAGTTAGTAAATTACATAATTAACCTATCTACAATAATTATTTATTATATGTCACTTTAAGTAACCAAATATTAATAATTCGTAATTAAAGTGTGGAACGGAGTGTCTTAACACTAGGTTCCCTCTGCCTAACCTGCTGTGTGCGGGTTACAGCGTGAAGCTGATATTAGATTGATTTTATATTAATAAAAAAAACTTAACGGTATCAAGGATTTGGATTTCGTATTTACTACATTCATAACAATGCCGCCAACTTACTTACTTACTTTCCTTCACGTTGTATCCCTAGAATAGGGTAGTCGGAGGGAATGTAGCGCTTATTGGTAATCTTATAATATTAACATCACATAAAAATATTTATAAAAACATAGTATTTTATCTTTTACATCTCAAAGAAACAAGTAATAAGGAATAAGAATTGTAATTAGTTAGATAATAAATCTAATTTTAAACGACTGCTATAAATAAGTCCAGTCCTAGATAGCGGTAGATGCTTTGTGAAGGTCTTCATTAAACATTTTTTATCTGGTCAACTATTTATTATTTTTATATTTACTGCTATAAATAATTAAATAAATTTTATGGGATTTATAATTTTTTAATTGTGTTCTTATTTAAAAAAACCTGCCAGGCAAAAATGATGAAGTATTTATTAATTTAAACTATCTACAAGAAATATACAGGTATCTGAACTGTACCAGGTATTACCATATATTTAGAGGGGTACTTCATAAATTTTATTATGATTATATATATAAGGTACATTATGGTACTTATATATATAGGTATTTATATATTATACTAGCGGACGCGCGCAGCTTCGCTTGCATATTTAGGGGTGAATTCTCATAAACCACGAAACAATGTTGTTCAATAAAATATTTTTAAGAGTCTAAATTTCAAAGTTTATAATAATCGGTGGCGTTTTAAAGATTTTTCCATATAAACTTTCAACCCCTTTTTTGGACCCTTAGGGGGAGAATTCTAAAAAACGATGAAATACGTGTTCAATTAAATACTTTTAAAAATCTATATTTCAAATTTTATAAAAATCGGTGCCGATTTAAAAAAAATTCCATACAAACTTTTAACCCCTATTTCACCCCTTCAGGGTTAAAATTTTTCAAAATCCCTTCTTAGTGGATGTCCAGATTATGAAAGTAACCATCTGTCTAAATTCCACGCTTCTGCCATCAGCGGTTACGGCTGTGCGTGCGTCTTACCTCAGTCAGTGAGGGCAAGTCCTTTTATATATATAGATACTAGTGGGCGCGCGCAGCTTCGCCTGCTTATTTGGACCCTTAGGGGTGAATTCTAATAAACCATGAAACATGTGTTCAATGATATATTTTTAAGTCTCAATTTTAAATTTTATTAAAATCGGTGGTGATTTAAAGATTTTTCCATACAAACTTTCAACCCCTTATTTCCATCCTTAGGAGGAGAATTCTAGAAAACGATGAAACACGTGTTCAATTAAATACTTTTAAAAATCTAAATTTCAAATTTTATAAAAATCTGTGTCGATTTAATTTTTTTTCCATACAAACTTTCAACCCTTATTTCACCCCTTTAGTGTTAAAATTTTTCAAAATCCCTTCTTAGTGGATGTCCAGATTACGAAAGTAAACATCTGTCCAAATTTCACGTTTCTACGCACAGCGGTTACGGCTGTGCGTGCGTCTTACCTCAGTCAGTGAGGACAAGTCCTTTTATATAGGGTACTTCACAAATATTTTGTGTCATACTAAATACTTACAAAAAACTATAAAATTTACAATAGATACCTAATAAGTTATCGTACTTAAGACCAATATATTCGTCGTATTTCATAATACTTTATGTTTAGAAACAAATGTATAATATCAAACAAATTCAAAACAAATCGTTAACATAGTAGAGTCGTAAATAATAAATTACAGTACAAAAAAGAACTATAACGTGTAAACAAGTTGCGAATTTGGACAAACAGGAAAACAGGAAGTACTCTATAATAGCGATTACTTTTAGTGCAATTTAAATATAAATCTATTAAACGGTACGTCCGTGAACTGACTTCCTAGATTTGCCGAATATTTAATCAGCCTGCCCATTTACTGGTCCATCTTATAATGAACAACAGAAACATTAATTAATAAACAAACTATAATAAAATCTCATTAAACCTTCTGGTGAATATTTATTTTTAAAATATTTGTATTATCTTTTTAAAACAATATTTTAATTATTTCAACTTCACTGCTTAATATGACACATACACATCAAGGCATTGCGTGATGCGAGTAGCGAAATTGAACACCGCGTGTCGTCTTACCAGTGCGAGGAAATGAATATAATTTCGAAGCAATCTTATTTGTTTTAACTTCACGTTATATCCAACATATAGCATGGTAGGCAGAGGGAACCTGGGAACCTAGTGTAAAGACTCTTCCGTTCCTTACAATTCTGGAGGCATTGCGTTTTGTGTAGCGGGTCTCGACGCCAAAGTGAAGAAATGAAAATTTTTAATATATCGTTTCCACGAAAGGAAAATGAGCCCACGAGTCGTGCTTGCTTATTTAAAATTGTCGGAAAATAACTAAATCGGTTTTCTTCTATCCTCCATTGTTTATATAGCAAAATAATAAATAATAATATAATAAAAGCTATTAACCAATACGTAATATTTTTTATTACTATTGGCATAAATGCAAACGTTGTCGTTATTTTTTTCATGAATACTGATTTTGTTACTATAAAATCGTCACTGCAATAATAATTGTGATAATTATGTTCAAAGCAAAGCGCGGCGTTCTGTTCCGCTAATCGCTACGCAATGTCTCGATTTCGCTGAAAGGGGGAAGCGGAGTGAGCTAAAGCAATAGGCTCCCTCTGCATGCGGTTTACAGCGTGAAATAAAATTAATAATAATAATAAAGCGAAAAATATGATCTTCCATCGTTATTTTATGAAATATCTTGTTTTGGCATTATTTAAAATATCATCAGTTACACGCTGTAGCAGCCGCACACACACACACAGCAGGGTGGGTAGGCAGAAGGAACCTAGTGTTAAGACACTATGTTCCCCACTTTCCGCCGAATTCTGGAGGCATTGTGTGTTGAATGGCGAAACTTAACGCCGCGCTTTTGCCTCGATACCAGAGCGCAGAAATGGAAATATAAATTTAAGTACATATTTCCTCTCCTCGAGTACAGAATATAAAAATATTGATGTTTAATTTTAAGCGCCATCTAACGATGAACGTTAAAAGTATTTTACTATTAAGATTTAGTTATCGTAGTTAAAGTCAGTGTATAGATGGCATTGTTTTAATTATATAAATTCTATTTTATTATTGTAGGCTTTAGTATAATTAAAATACATTTACAGATTTTGAACCTTTATTTCTTTAAAAATAACGTATTTTAAAGTAGTGTTTGGTTTTCAATTAACTTACTGTATGTAAAATAAATAAAACCGTATTTTTACATAATCATGTTAAGATCGTTTAAAACATGGTGTTTATAAATTAAAATGAATAGGAAAAAATAAACTAAAATATGATGAAATGTTTTATTGTAAACTAATAATTCTTAAAATGCTTCAACCTATAGAGATAGGCACAACCCTTATTGTTACCAAGAGCCATATAACCGCTGTTAGGTGAAAAGCTAACAGTTTCAACTTGATGTAAATTTTGCTGCGGAAAATTGTTAAATACATGATATGATGGAATATGAACAAGTTTTACTGCATTAGGATAAAATCCGGATGATATGGATAAAATTTCTGTGCTGGAATTAAAACTAAGATTAGTTATTTTAGTTGTCAAATTTGATACGGTCTTCAGAGGTAAAGGTACACTTGTAGTCAAATTGAGGGTTTCATATATATTGACAATGCCTTCACCGCTTCCAGTCGCTAAAAGTTGTCCACAACTGCTCATAGATATACAAGACGCTGTTACACATCCGTTGTCATAAAACTTCTTAACAGATCTATACATAGATAGGTCCCATACGGTAACCTCTCCTTGTATACCATAACTATATAATTTCTCAGAGTCATGGCTAAATGTGACTGATGCAACATTTGTACTGTGCTTTAGTGATTTTAACAACTCTTTTGATTTGGAACAGATTATAAAAACTTCGTCAAACCCATCACTAGTAGCTATCAGCTTCCCATCAAATGATACTTTAAAGATAATTGGCCTTTTAACAATTTTAGGTAATTGTATTAATTTTGGTTGAGCCTTAACAAGATCATAAACACAATAGCTGTGATTAAATTTAGAAGCAATGTATGCTTCTGTTCCATTTGGCATAAAATGTGCAGTATTGATGCGCCATCTCTTTAATTTAAAATTATGAAGTTTCTCATTGACATCACCACCAACTGAAAATAATGATACAATGCCTGACTGGCCGCCAACCAGTACTACACTCATTTTAGGATGAAACACAACTGAATTGATGATAGGACCTTCATTTCCAGTCTGAGAATTTACTTTTGGAAATGATTTTATTTCAAGTACACTCTTTTTGAGGGTTGAAGACTTTGGTTTATCTAAATGGCCCACTGTTCGCAGAATTTTATCATCTTCTTCCTTCGTCTTGAATACTTTAGCCCAACCAGGAGTTCCTATTAATGTTTCATATTTTTGTTTCAATTTCTGTGTGTAACACTCTTTACTCTTAACAGCAGGTATAATTTCTGAACTAAGTTGGTTGTCATCTTCATCAAACCAAGCAGGTTTTAATTCTAATTTGTTTTCTTTTTTTATAGATGTTGATAGATTTTCAGCAAACTTTTTGGATTTGTTAAACAACAAAGATGATAATCTGAAATAAAATAAAAGTTTAAAATAATATTATTAAGCCATAGTATCAGGATTTACTTACACATAAATCAGGTTGATTATTGTCAAATGTGTAAGTATAAAATTGTAACGCTATAATGTCAAAAGGCGTGATCTTATCTACACACCTTTTCGGAACGCCATAATTAAAGAACCACACTAAACACAACTTATTATTTTGTATAAGTATATTATAACCTGAATAGTGTAAGAAACAGATATTACCTCTCCTCATTTTCATCTATCTGTGAAATGTTGCGTTTCATTGTGAAATTTTAAATTTGTTTATGCACTAATATATCACACTTTTCGAGTTACTTAATCCAGTTTTAATTCAATTCTTGCTATAAAGGCTATAAGGTAACCTTATTTGTATTTTACTAACAATAACATCGTCACATCGTGTGAAACGTGAAATTCACATTGACATTTGTCATTCTGACATATTATTAAGCAATGTTCCCATTCACAAATATTATAAAGATAAGAACATACTAATGTAGGCTTTAAAATAATCGAGCAATGCAACCAGCAACTACCACTCAGACTAATTGCTATTAAATCATACAACACTCGAACTACTAGTTTATATAAGACTTAGAATATAGAACATTTACAAATATTTTTTTACATGAAACTTAATGTCATTAACAAATTATTATTTCATAAAGTAAACTTGGCAAATAAAAAAAGAAATATTTTAATTTTTTTTAGCTTGACGCTATCTCCCGCACACAGCAGGGTAGGCAGAGGGAACTGAGTAGTACACATCGTTCCGGCGTTGAGTTCCACCACTTAATACGCAATGCCTCCAGAATTGAGTGTAAAATGGGAAGTGAAAATTTTAACATTAGGCTCCCTCTAGCTACCCTGTAACATGCGGGATACAGCATGAAGCGGAAAAAAAAGAAAAAAATATATCCCTTTTATTATAAAAATGTTATGAGAATTGTAAAATGTAATAATAAAAATGTTATTTTTTAGATTTATCGATTAATTATAATTAATAAATATGAAATAATATAATAATACTGTATAGAAGAGTACAATCAAGTAGCCAAGATAATACACCAGCAACTTGCTCTTCAATATGGGCTTGTAGAATTGGAGGTGCCTTACTACAGGTACAATCCCATGTCAGTTCTTGAAAATAGCTGTGCTTTGTTCTACTGGGATCGGTCTATTATTACTGACAGGTATATTGTTGCCAATAGACCTGATATAGTACTAGTAGACCGAGTGACGCGCCGCGCAGTGATTGTTGACGTTACTATCCCACATGATGAAAATCTCGTGAAGGCCGAAAAAGAAAAACAATCTAAATATTTGGACCTAGCCCATGAGATTACCGCCATGTGGGATGTCAATGCGACTATCATTGTGCCGATAGTGGTTTCGGTTAACGGTTTAATAGCGAAAAGCTTCGACCAACACCTTAAGAGGCTATCGCTTAGCTGTTGGATCAAGAACCGGATACAGAAGGCAGTATTACTTGAGACGGCACGTACTGTGCGGAGGTTCCTCTCTCTGGAGCCCTAGCCACCGATGGTTTGGACCCTTGTCCCGCCCTCGGAAGAGTGGTTTTTTTTTATATTTTTAAATGAATCTTTTTTTTTTATAATAATTTATATTTAAAAATGTAAAATTGATTCGCTAATTTAATAAAAGTATATGCTGTATAGAAACTATTAAATACAACGTTTAATTTTCAATCAATTGATTGTTCAATTATTTTTAATATCTTAAAAACGAGATAAATAAATATTTATACATTATTTTAAAATAATATTTGAATAAGAACAAATATTTTTGAAACAAGCAACGATAATATCAACCAAGATGTATTTTAAAATGTAAACTTAGCTTTGAAATGTCGGTAAAGCAGTCCATTACACAATTTAGTTCGTATCGTTGCCGTCAGACAACGCAAAACACTTTTTTGTTTTTTATCTCTTTTACTCTTTCGGGTAGTTTCACTATAGCCAGTACTTAAACTTGAAACAGTAAATTTAACCAATCACATACACGACAGCAACAATATTTAGAGAATTTTATTGGTCGTTTTATTTGTACGAGGTAGCCATAAGTTTATTATAACCCAACTGATCGTAAAGCTTGTACAGGAACACTCAAAAGAAATAGTTTTAACTACCTTTATCTGTTAGCCGTATATCATAGTCGGGGTGATTTCATTCGTTGTTCTTCATAGTGTTTCACTTTGATGGCATCGCATTGCGAATGCGAGATATTTTTTTGTGTTTGCAGTGTTCATGAAAAACAATAATTTGTGCTACAATAGTAAAAACAAAAGACAAAAGGAATATTATAAAGTTAGTGAATCTTCTCTCACGCTAAAGATGAAGAAGATATTTTTTATTCTGTGACCTTTTTACGTTTTGAAGTGTCAATATGGATTCTAATTCGAGAAATTAAAATTCGGTAGTGTTAAGTGATTTCTGAACATTTTATGACCTATTATAGTATACAATGGGGCCGAAAAAGGCTCCGCCATAAAACTATTAGGAGCTATTCATCGTGCCCGCCATAAAGTAATAAAGAGTAAATTGATGACATCGATACACAAAAAGCGAACCGAGGATGGTGCAGCGGTCCTGGACGAGAGCACCGAGCGATGACCGAGCGGCAAGCAATGCGAGGTGGAGTCGCGTGTCATCGTGGAGTCGCGCTACATCAGGGCCTGGGTCAGCGGGCTTGCACGGCGTGTGATGTTCGTGCGAGATGTCCAAGCCCGCGAGTGTGGCCGCGCCGCGAGCGGGCGTGGCCGGCGCGCCGCGCGTGCTGCTCTACGTGGCCGAGGCCCGCCAGCTAGAGGCGGCCGCGGGCCCCGACCCGCCGCACGACCGACCGCTTGACCTCTACGACAACGTGCAGCAGCTGCCACTCTACCGGCACGACCACGAGCGGACCGCCCCCGTCACCCCTGTCTACTACAAGCACTTCCAGGACTCCGAGGAGAACGCCAGAGAGGAATACTTCCCGCAGAGTTACGTCAAGGAAAACTTGAGGAGTGAGGACGGCAAGAACGACAGGCAGGTGACCAAGGGGGACTCTGATAACGCTGAGTGGACCAACATAGATTCATATGTCAGGGTGCCGTTGCAGTCTGAGTTGGGGTATCCAGCGAGATGTCCGTCAGATAATATGCCGTTACCAGTACACAATCAGAATCAATTTGATAGTACGGTGCAAAGTGATGAGGCCAATGATTCTGTGTCAGTGGGAAAATTTGTGAACTACCAGTTGTTAGAACAAAGTGTGTCGCACCAGTCAATTGTGAATCAAGGTTTGAATATACTTAATCAACAGATTGGTGTGAGATCAATAGTTAGTGAGGGTGAAGCACCTCAACTAGTCAGGACAGCTGACGGTGTGGTGCTGGCGGTTCTGCCGTCAACTGTTTTGCCGCAGGAAACTTCTGACTTAAGAGTGCAAAGTGAATTTCCACAAACTATCACTGTGCCACTTGGTTGGAGGAGAATAGTGAGCGGGTCTTCAGTACTCTATGTCAGGTATGTATTTTTTTAGCCTCTCCTGTGTCCCACATGTAGAAGGGCAAGCAGAGAGAACCTAGTGTTAAACCACTCCCTTCACCATGCACTGCTTAAATTTTAGATATTCTATGTTGATTGTTGAAATTCAACTAGTTTGTCTTGGTGGGAATCGAATCCTAGACCACCATGTGTACAGCCTGATGCTATAGTGCTGTCTCTAGCTGGCCTCCATGTCTCCATATATTTTTTTTACATAATTTATGTTTCAATAACTTATTTTTTATTAAATTACTGAGAACTTTAATTTAAAATTTTGTTTTTGTTTCATCATATAAAATATTACAGTAAAGTTTAAAAGATTCAGTATAAAATACTCAATAATTATAATAATCACCTAACATCTCTTATAAGAATTTAATTGGCATTAGGCAAAATATGGTGGTCTAAAAAGAAATTTCAATTTCAGTACATTGACTGTATTCTACATTATTTTCATTTATTAAGATTTGTAGATATACAAAATAAAAAAGTCACATTAGTTTCATAAATATATTTTAATAAATAATTACATTAAAAGTATATATGTATGAATTTTGTCATACATACAGAATATAAATCTTTCTTGAATTGATTAAGTCATCCATTTTCAATATTTTAAGACTTTTTGACTCCTCCCTAGTTCTTGTCACAGCTGGTCACATATATGAGAATCCTCTACCTAGTCTAACATTACATATTTTACAATTATTACATCTAGAAAATATAAAATTAAAACAGCAGTTTGGAAATTATACTTACTTAAACAAACTTTGTGTTTTAATACTTGCAATATATTTTATAAATTTTCTGTCACACAGTTTATGATCTCTCGCCTTCCTTTGCCACACAACTGCTTCTTAGCTGGCTCCTAATAAAAAACAAAATATTCATAGCACAGGCATAGTTAAATATTTTATTATATTTGTAAACCTATATTTAATTTGTTCAAAGTCTTCTCAAAGTTCAAAATAAACTATTATGAAATTCTTGGTTAATGAAAATAATGATATTCATCAATTTATATAAGTATATATTTTAAATTCTTTATCTAACAATATTAAATATATATTTATATTTCATTTTTTAAATAAAAAAGTCTATTAATCTTGAGTTACCAAGCTCCACACTTTTTCCTTTTTGCTATACGATAGCAGTGTAGCCAGAGATGACAAAATTCTAAGATGCCAAAATCCATCCACCATAGCACCTAATTTTTGAGACATTATGTGTTGAGTGACTGCATTTAATGCCACACTTTATAAACTAAAGTGGGTAATGAGTACAATTGATTACCCCAAGGGGGGATAGAACCTGCAACCATCCTGCTTAAAGTCAAACTGCCCTGCACCACAATCTATAGAAAATATCTTTGTCATTGCATTACAACCGTTGACTTTTATCAACTATATGTGTATAATATAAAACTAAATAACATCAGTTCATAACAATATTTTTATATTAAATTTTCCTTGTATGTTTCTCTTGCATTTTATAGTAAAGTCTGAATGGCTGTAGGCAAATAACTAATTATTTTTTTCCATTGCATTATTTAAACATAATTGCATATCAGGTTACCACCCAACATGTGAATGTACATTTGCATCTGTAACTGTTTGTTTGAATTTATTATTATAAAAAATATGATTACTGTTATTAATAACATTAAAGATATTTTATCCTCCTTTGAGTCCGTCATGGCGCAGGGTCATAAGCGTACCACTGTAATCGTGATAGTTGTGGGTTCGATTCTTACTCGGGGAAATGAAATATATTTATTTCAATTTTTTTTGCCTACTCCCTAAAATGTAGGTGATGGTAAATTAAGAAAATCAAATATCAAAAATCAAGACCGTCGCAACACTTTCGAGCTATTTAGAATTTTATTACACATTTCATGAATAAACAGAGTTTAAAACGGTTATCGCGAGTATCTTTGATTCAACCTTGGTATTAATAAACATATCGCATTAGCAAGGACTTTTCTAAGACGTATGACTAGTGTCTGTGTTATTGTACCACTCACAATTAGTATGGAATTTATAGCTTATGGCTATTTTATTAGCTAATTTTAAATTCAAATGTGAAACACCTCAATATGTACATTAGATAAAAATGTTAATGGCAACGAACATAAATTAATAGAATCTATTTCTCTAAAGACTCCAATAAAATTAATTGATGATATTGAAGATTATAAATCGATAATGAAGCACCAGGACGGTATACAGAGGAGCGAGGCTGGGATCGTGCGTTTACGTTAAATCAATCCGGCACAAGTGGACAAACCAGTCGGGCAGCTGTGCGGACGCGGGCGCTGGTGTAAGTGACGAGAGTCATTCTCTATGCTCTATCATACGTAATATTCGTAATATATAATTATTTTTATGACAGTATAATTTTAATGGTCGAGTTTATGGCCAAATAGATGATGTTAAAAATTCCTCTTGGGCTTGTTTTGATAGTGTTGTCTGTTGTGTAGAAAATTTCTTTTTGAGCTTCCGTTTTTGCGATATTTTTGTCTAAATAATTTTTATCTATATAAGTGAACGTAGAGTAATTCAAATTTAAATACACATACATGTATTAATTAAGTGCATGGCATATTGAACATTTCTTATCGGAGGATATTTTTTAATCGTTTACGCTTATAAATTGTAAGCAATAATCAACAAGTTCAGTTTTTTGCTCAAGATGTACAGACTCTTGCTATGTTGGCGACTTTATTTGCCGAATAGAATCATTTAAAACTTTGCTTCATCATACACGAGGAGAAACTGCATTCACACAAACACTCTACCGACAATTTCCCAGCAACAGGAACTCTCTAATTTGAACAGATTATCCTCCCACTATTTTCGCGTGGGTTTATTTTGTGCGGTTGTTTGGAAAATCAAATCGGGCCTGATTGCTGCCATCTTCATTGTTTAAATGATAATATGTGTGGACCGTTGTAGTAATAGCCATTGTCAGATATATTATCGTTTTATTTAAATTAGAGGCGATGTCGCGCATGGGGCGCTCTTAGATTCCATTGTAGGTCGCTGTGCTCATTACACTGGTCTTATCTGTCATTGGCAGCATTATGCTGGTGTCGAACAATACTGTTACTCATGCGTCTTGGGCGGGATTTAATGGCTGTATGTAAATATAAACGGGAACGAGAGCGCTGTGTTAACTTGTCATAGTAATAAATAATGGGTTATCTTAGAAAAGCTTAAGATTTAGGAAGAAATACTCTTCAAAAGAACTGTATTATGTTACCAAATAGTATTAAATACTAAAATTTAACCTTTTGTCGGTTGGTTGGTTGGTCCATCTTATAGATCACATGGTCAGTCCAACAGCTGTTTGGCTGTCGGACATTCTTTAAAATTATCTTTTCTCTTATTGACTTCTATTGCACAATTGATTTATGGTCTGTGAATAATAAACAAAGATCGCTCCTTTTGAATGTAGAATTTATTAAGCTCCATGGAATTTATGGCGTCTTTTGTGACGACACAATCGGGATGGTCGGCATTCAATAACCACACGGGATATCGATTGTTTCGACGTATTCGATGGGCGTCACTCGACGTTCTGATCCGATTTACAATTCGTTCCGACTTTCTTTACAAACGCCACAATGGGTTGCATTCGTAATTTCATCGCGTTTGTCGCTACTCGCCACCCGCCGTGTGAACTTTTTCATAGTTCTTTGTTTTTGCACGAACTAGGCAATTGTTGATTTTTTTTTATCTACGTCTTTTTTTAATCTACGGCTTCTATATTAGTATGTATGTAATTCTTGCAAGAGTAAAATTACATGAATTCATATGGAAACTACAGAAAATAATTTTGCTCGTTAACATTTCAACGTCGACGAAGTTGAAATTGAAAAATCATAAATTATGGTAACAGAATTTTTTGAAAGTAATCTCCATTTTTTGTCTATTGTATTCCTTCAAGAAATATGAGCCTTACCTGAGGTCGTTAGAAGTCAGTAAAACTTTACAATGTTCCTAATTTGCGATTTACGGTCCCAGCTTCTGATGAATGGCTATTGTGTAATACAATATCATGAAAATAAAACAAAGCCCATAAACTTTAGCATACTTTGTGTGAATTCTTTTTGTTCATTTTCGGACGTAATCATTTAATACTTGAGGTTGTCGAGTTTCAATGATTTAAATAATGATTCCTTTAAAAGGAAATTCATATTATTTAAGGTTGTATTGTCCAAATCCTAAATAAAAATTGCTTCTTTTTTAAATTTCATTAATTAATGCATTTCTTCTAAATACGAGTATATATTTGACCAATATCAACTATGCACATTGCGGGAACACTTTAGATTGAATTCGTTATACTTCGTTTTAACGTTCCATTGAATTAATTAATTTAGGAGGAACTAAAGTTATGCTAGTCACCGTTTTCAGCTATCTGATCTCGTGTCGTATAAGATAAATTGATGGCCATCTACATCTACATCCACTGATTAAGCCAAGGTTGGAATATTAATTATTATTGTTTATAATATATTAGTTTATATAAATTGTATTTAATTATCTCTTAAGTCACGGAAGGATTTGAAATTCGGTCAACAGCTTGGTTTATCTGGTATTATCTAATGTTTTGCGCATACAAATGATCGTTTAATTGCTCTATTCATTATACTGACGTTAAGTACGTCTGTTGTATATGAATTTGATATGCTGGATTATTGTATAGCTTTGTTAGCTCTATTCTGTGTGGATGTTTGAGATTTTGATGTACTAAATATTTAATTTTAAAGTAACATTGTTGCTTTAACAGTATTTTTTTAAAAACTTCTACGAATATGTTAATTAAAATACAATTTTCAATATATTTTTTTTAAGTTCAGGTATTTTGACTTTCTTAACATTATTTTTGATAACACATAAAAAAAATAACTATTTGAAAAAAGTGTCATTCTTTAAAGTTTATTTCAATAAATTTAAGTAAAATTGCGTTAACAAATAAATAATGCATTAACCTAGAAATATTTATTTCCTATTCAATTCTATTCAAACGAAATCATAATAATAGGTAGTTTTATAAAATATAAAAAAAATGCTCAAGGTTAACAACGCAATTGTGAACGGACATTAATATACAGAGTACTTTCAAGGTCTTGTGCATTAGTTATACTTTTAATTTTTAAAAATGTTACTGAATTTAAACTATTTATTAGCTTATTTCTCTCACATAATTAGAAATTTGGCCTTTTGTTTCATTTTTTAAATGTTAATTGAAGAATTGTTGCTTTTTTTTTAGCGTATCACTGTATCCTGCACACAGCAGGAAAAGGAACCTAGTGTTAAGACACTGCATTCCACGCTTTCTGCCGAATTCCCGAGGCATCTTCTGTTATAATAAATATGAAAAAAAAAATGATTTTATTGTTTTAAAAATATTATTCTCTCTTCTTTTCGATTTTATTGTCTTTAGATTATCGTGTACCTACTACAGATTACTCTATGAGCCGTTAAATACCAAACGATTTCTTACAGCTGAAATTCATAAAACGACAATAAATCGGCGCACATCCAGTCGTAAAACATTTATAGTGTAATTACTATTACGATAATTTATAATCTTGTTTTAGGAACTCGGTTCGTCTAAAATAACAGTTTGAAGATCATACTTGCATGTGTAGATATTTTTTCAGCTTTACGCCGCATCCCGCATGGAGCAAGGAAGGCAGAGGAAGCCTAGTGTTAAGACACTCTGCTCTATTTGGCATGCATTGCTTGTTGCGCAACTAAACGCCACGCTTTGCCTCGACACCAGAGCGAAGGAATGAAAATATTAAATATTTCAATTCCTCGAGGGCGAATCGAACCCATAACCATTCGCGTTTACACTCGTGATTACCACGACTGATTTATATAGGTAGGTACACGTATCAGACACGGAAATAATACTAGTTACGTAAGCGAGTTGAAGATTTTTTATTGCCCCCATTTAATGAGGCACTACCCACGCCTCGTGGACTCTGTGACTCGGCTTAACAAATAAACGATACAAGCACTGTTACGACACTCGGCTATACCTCGATCAGTTAATTGGAAATATGGCGAGTTTTTAAACACAACGGTAGTTTTTAATGCATCTTTAAACCTCGCATAATTGATTGTGTGTTATTATTAGAGTATGGCTCACTATTGAAGTTGTTCTACAAGGTTTTCCCGTGGTTTTCACGCATTTACCCGTATAGCAGGATAGGCCGTTCCCCGCTTTCCAAAGAATTTTGGAGTTCATTGTGTTCGGTGGTTGAACTTAACGCCACGCTTTGTTTTGCCAGAACGTTTTAATCATATCTATTAATTAATTTATTCCAGTTGAAATAGAACCCACAACCGTCATCTTCGTTGTCAGACCTCGCACCATTGTGCCTCATATATTACTTACATTAATAATTTTAAAATTTAAATACCTAATGTATAAAAGATATAAAGATAAGTATCTCACTTAGTTTATGTCGTATCTATATTACAATTGAGTTAAATTTTATATATATCCAACGAAAATCGTTTAAGCGTGAAATCTAAATGTTTACGTTATAGATAAAAATAGTTTCAATAGACACATTACGGCTCCTCGAAGACGCTGATGTAGACATATTTTTTATGAAATCGGTTTTTTCTCGTATACGAAAACTTTTACTGCTCAATAAAATTTCGTTTTCATGAATTTATCTTTTACTTAAACAAATTAATATTATCATAGATATAATAGAAAAAAGATATGAAGGAATTAAAGATTATCGTAATCGTTCATTTTCTAATCTATTTTCCATTTTACAAAGTAAAATTGGATGAACTGTTGTTTAATTTTAAAGAAAATATCCATATATTTGATAACCTTTTTTCACATCTTGTTATAATATAATAGCTTCGACTGGTTGTACCTTGTTTTATAAGATTGTTTTAATATTGACTATAAAGTTGAATCATTTATGTTATATTATAATAAATATAGGTACATAATATGAAAAAGTTGTTTTGGTTGTCGAACAAGTTCCGTGACATTTGTTAGATATAAGTTTTATTATTAGTATTGTTACTTAACGTTTTGTTTTTTTTTTCTGTTTTTTTTTATATTTGGGTATAGTTTTTTGTACACGAGCGTAGAGTTCCGCCAAGCAACACTAAACCCTGGTTTCCACCGCGAGTGGAGTGGACCCATTAAGGGGTCTACGTTGAACTAACAAGAGTAAACGGCAAGAGTTAACATGAACTTGCTCAGTTCTAGAACTTTAAAGTAATTACAAAATACAGAAGAGGAAAGAAACGAAAATATTTTTTTTTCTAGTGGGAATCGAACCCACAACCGGTAGCGTTTACACTCACACGCGCATACCCCTGCGCCAAGACTGGCCTCAATTTTTTTATAATCTTAATAAAATTCAAGTCTTAGTCACAACACTCGTAACTCATCATCGCAGTCTTAAATCCTCCTCGTAATTTGCCCGTACAATTTGTGCGCGTGAAAATGAAACGTTTTATAGTTGTGTAAGAGATATGAAATATTGCATGGTTATTAATCTTTCTATTGGATGCGTCCAGCTTTGTACGGCACAAAGGCTACTTATTCAAAGGAATTTATTAATAATCTATTTCTTTATGAATTGTGTGTTTGTAGTTAGGTTACTATAAAAAACTTGTTTCGCGTCATAAAGTCGCACAAATAAACACACATCAATAGCTTCAGTTGATAGCGCACGGGATTACTATTATTTACTATTGTGCAACTAATTGACAATCGTTTAGGTTTGTGGTAGGGGTTTTAGCTGGTATTACTGCAGATTGAACCGATAGTGTCGTTGATAGTATCGAAACGGCTTTAATACTAAACAAAAGCCATTAAGTAGAGATTTGTACTTGGAGCTCTCTGCGTGTGCAGTCGTCATTTATCTTGTATCTTATAACAAAGCTTTGATAAATAAACAGACGATGGTCGTGTCAGGCCACAGTGTGTGTGCCGGATGCGTGCTCACGTGGTCTACAGACGTACAGAACAAAACGAAACGTGTACTCCCGATACGTTCCCACAGACGTTGCTAAGAGGGATGAGTCAAGGCTATTAAGTGTCTTGTTTTTCAGCTTCACGCTGTATTCCGCGTGTAGTGGGATAGGTAGGGGGCGTCTAATGGTTAAGACACTCCGCTCTCCACTTTTCGTCGAATTATGGAGACCTTGCGTGGCAAGTGGCATAGTGGATACCAGAGCAAAGAGATGAAAATATTAAATATTTCCGCGGGTGGGAATTGAACCTACAACCTATCGGCTTGTGCCCCTGCACCACGACTGGCCTCTAGCGAATCTAACAAACATCTTTTACATTGTGCTGAATTAAAAATAAGCAAACTGGGTTGTAAAGGGTTGTATCGTATTGTATCCAAGACTCGGAGTCGGGCAGGTGCGGATGAGCAAACCCGCCTTGCAACATTTTGTGTGTTCTAGATGTGGCTTTCGCATAATGAATTTTAATTTCTGCGCTAAGTTGTTTACACATGTCGCTGCTTTGGCCTTGAATTAAATTACTCGACTCGAACGCGTATCGTGAATAATAAAGAACTTGTCGCTTTTGATAGTTCAACATAATATATTAGTATAATATTATTTATTGTGTCTATTGTGTAGGTGATTTGGAATTTAACGAAGTAAATATTTTTGTTTCTATGCTCTGGTAGTGAGATAAGAGCGGCGTTGAGCTCCGCCACTTTATACGCAACATCTGGAGCGTTTAGCGGAGAGTTGGGAACGTAGGGAAGTGTCTTAACATTATGTTTCACTAGCTACTCTGCTCGGGACAAACCATGCAGTTAAAAAACTAATTAAATGTTACTTTCATTATAGTCATGATTAAATATTGAATTGCTTGGATATAGCTACTCAACTGTTGAAATATAAAATGATTTTTTAATTTTATCGGTGATTTGCAGTATAACATTTTATAGCATTTCACAACAACTCAAGCGTGTTAGCTAAGATAAATAAAAAAACTTATTTCTATATTTTGTACGGCTCTATCGTAGAAGTATAATTAGCAAATCGGTGAATGCAGGTAGCCAGCTCGTGTGCCTCTTGCAGGCCGTTCACCCTTCTCCACGATAACTGACGTGTTTATTAGGTACGTACGTATTAACCGTGTTGGTGCGCGGTTATTACAAGCAATTTGATATTTCACGTAATTGAGTGTACGTACTGTGTATAAAATCATTTTTCGAATCTAACATTTGTAGGCAATAATGATAGAATGTGAGATGATGAAATTATATCATAGAGTTGTTTTTATGGTATAATGATACCTTTTTTAACCGACTTCTGTAAGAAAAGGAGGTTATCAATTCGACTGCATTTTATTTTGTGTTTGTTACCTCAGACCTTTTGACTGGGTGAACCGATTTTGATGATCGACTTCAAAATTATAAAATGTTTGTAAAATTATTTTTTACTTTTTAGTTCGTTGCTGAAGTAGGTTTTTTCTTGTTACTACAAAAATTAATTTGTTTTTGTAGTTATAAGGATTTGCCTTGATAATGTTGTAGATACTTAAAGTTATAGGTAGATACTTTACTGACGTATAATGCTAATTTGTCTACTGGAGGTATAATGGCTTTTCTTAGTTTACTATACGTGTATTTCAAAGTGCTCGTTTAACATGCTGATAGACAAATGGATTTTAACTATATACATACTTGTTTTATTTTTCCTTGTTTGTACAGCTTAAACAATTTGCACAATCAATGATAGGTTAATATTAGTTTATTTTTATTCAACGCCGCCTCCCCACAAAACCGGTAGGGCGTAGTGACGTTAAGTAACACGATAATCGGTAAATAGAGCAAATGATATAGGATTATGTTCCCCTCCCTATTGGATACGTTATTTGTGGTGCCACATCAATTGTTTATTGACAACGTCGACTTTTACGTAGAGACGTGTAAGGGACACCTTCAGTGTTGATGTACATGTACAGTCGTGTGAAACACGGTTTCTATTGTCCCCCTTCTTCTAAGTTGGCATGTTGTGATGACACGAAAAGTGCCAATACTTGTTCGAATTATGGTTGAAGAATATTCCAAAATGTTTTATATTCAATAAGAAAATAAGTTATTTTTTCTATATAATTAGTTATAATATAGTTAAGTTATAATATAGTTAGTTAAGTTATGTATATTTTTTAATAACAAAATTATAATATTTTATTACTTCATAATAACTCTGTGCCTTGGCTTAATTGATCAATTAATTCTTTGACATTGTGTTACTTTAACGTGTTTCTATTTCTATCATTACAAGCTGATATACTATTGTAGAATGTGAATATATTATAATTCTATTGCTATACGCCAATGTGCCATAGTAAGTGGTTGGTAGGTTGATAGGTACAGTATGGTTGACGAGTCGTGGTCGCTTTGAAGCTGTAGATTTGATTTAATATGATTGTTTTCTCTGGAAATTTGTGCTTCGCGTTGATACATTTCAACACTCAACACAGACATGACTTAATTAAAATATGAAGTGAATTGTCTTCTGCCTATCTTCTCCGCAATAATGTCATTATATTATTGGTTTTTTTTAGCTTTACGTCATGTACCTACCACATACATTAGGAGAGGCAGAGGGAATCTGGGAATCTAGTGTTAAGACACTCTATTCTCATTAAAACACTTCCGTTCTTTACTTTCCAAAATTAATTAGCCTCGTTACCAAAACGGGGAAAATGAAAATATTAAATGTTTTATTTCTCCGAACGGGGATCGAACCCAAACCTGCGCCACGATTGGCCTGGACATAAATACCTAAGATAAAAGAAAGTCTCTGAACAGTTTAAAGCAGTGGTGTAACGTAATGAGGCTAAACCTGTGTACAATACACACGTTGCTTGCTTAACGTAAGCTAATTTGAAAAAGTGTTAACTGGCACGTTTACATGTTTAATTTGTCCCACTAAATATGGATAAGTAATCTTTGACTTGAACGTTACCTAACATTATACTACTGTAGAGTTAGTTATGTTGTTTTAGAAAAAAAAAACTGATAAATTTCTTTATATTAATAATCGACTATATTTGCTATATTCTTTTAAATTCGTTTTGTGACAGAGAGTATAGAATCTTCTTCCTCCTGGCATTAATCCCGGCTATTGCCAGGGTCTGCCCTCCTACTCAACCTACTCCACTTTGCACGGTCTTTTGCATCCTCGGTGGTTAGACCATTGGCTCTCATGTCCTGCATCACGACATCCAGCCAGCGCTTCCTTGGGCGTCCAGGAGGTCTCACTCCAGGAACTGATATAGCAAGGCACTTGCATCCGACATAGTTCTTAGGCCGGCGCGTGACGTGGCCAAACCATCTCAGGCGGCGCTCTTGGAGCTTATCCGCTACGTCACGGACCCCAAGACTACCTCGAATGAATGTGTTGCGTATGCGGTCAGACCGCGTTACGCCGCACATCCACCTCAGCATCTTCATTTCCGTGACGTGAAGCTCCTGAGTGTGCCGAGATAGTGCCGGCCAACATTCGCTGCCGTATAAAGAACCGGTCGGATGATGCTCTTGTATATCAGCCCCTTGAGCTTGGGCGGTATTCTGCGGTCGCAGACCACACCAGTGACCTCCCGCCATTTGGCCCAGGCAGCGCTTATCCGCCCTTGGACATCGTGATCGATGCCTCCAGACTCGTGCATGACGGATCCAAGGTACCTGAACTTCTCCGACTTAACGGCTGGCTCGGGACCTATAAGGATGGTGCTCGAGTCCCGGCTCCCGCAGGCCATGTACTCTGTCTTCGACACATTTAGTTTAAGACCGCCGTTCTCAAGCGTACCCTTCCAGAGGTTCACTTTACGCTCCAGCGTCAGTCGGTTCTCGGCAATGAGTGCTATGTCGTCGGCATACATCATCAGCCATGGAGGCTGGTCCTGGATGTGAGCCGAGACAGTATCGAGCACTACATTGAATAAGAACGGACTAAGAGCCGAGCCCTGGTGAACCCCCACTGTAATCGGGAAGGGTCTAGTGTCGCCAACAGCAGTCCTAACCATAGAAGCGGAATCGTGGTACATGTCTCTGATAATCTCAATATAGGCCTCAGGGATCCCTTTGGATCGCAATGCCCACCAGATACACTGACGAGGCACACAGTCAAAGGCCTTCTGCAGATCTAAAAAGGCCACATGCAGAGCTCTCCTTTTTTCCCTGTATGCCTCCATCAAAGTTCTGAGGGCGAAAATGGCGTCCATGGTGCCCGATCCTGGCTGAAATCCATATTGAGACTCAGAGATAGTACACTCTTGGCGGAGCCTGAGGTCGATCATGCGCTCGAAGAGCTTCATGGTATGACTCATAAGCTTAATGCCCCTATAACTACCACAATCTTGAACACTGCCCCTTCCTTTGTAAATAGGGGTAATGAAGCTAAGCCGCCACTGATGCGGCATCTTACCAGTGTTCAAGATATGGTTAAAAAGGTCAGTAAGCATGAGCACACCAAGAGAGCCCAACGATTTCCACGCTTCGATCGGAATGTCGTCAGGTCCCACCGCTTTTCCGTTCTTCATGCGTCGAAGGCAATTACGTGTTTCGTCAAGGGTTATTGGGGCAATAAGTCCGAGGTTAGGCGGTGGGTCGTGATGAAGACTGCATGGGTGCTGAGTATTCAGCAACTCCTGGAAGTAGCTTCTCCACCTCTCCTTCACAGAGTCATGATTACAGAGCAGCGTGCCCTGGGAATCTCTGACGCAAAGACATTTTGCAATATCTTGCGTCACTTTATCCCGGGAACGTGCCAGTTTGTAAATGAGCTTCTGCCCCTCCACAGTTTCAAGTTTATCATACAATGGTGACAAAGTTTCACTGCGGGCTCTGGCTACAGCTCTTTTACAGGCACGTTTAGCTACTGTGTACTCCAGTCTGTCTTCAGGAGAGTTGGATTCCTGCCACTTCTTAAAGGCAGCCTTCTTTTCACGAGTCACCTCCTGCACCTCGTCATTCCACCACCATGTCTCCTTGTCGATGACACGTCCTCCCCTAGAAAGGCCAAGAACTCGCCTGCCCGCCGCAATGATTGCCGACTGAGCCCGATCCCAAGCATCCTGAGCAGTCTCGGTGTTCGTCGAAATATCGTGACTTTTCACCTCTGCCAGGAAGTCGGTCTGCATCGGTCCATTCAGCAACCACCACTTGATCCGAGGCCTACGTTTCTCGGCTACTTTCTTCTTCGGAATGACGTTAAAGTCCATGACAAGAAGACGATGTTGGGCCGTTAGGCTTTCGCCTGGAATGACCTTACAGTTAGTTACCCTGCCCATATGACACCGTCTGGTCAACAAGTAGTCTATTTGAGTTGAGTGGGACCCGCTCTTATACGTGATAAGGTGCTGAGAATTCTTTTGGAAGAACGTATTCACGACGGCCAGATCAGACGCAATACAGGTTCTCAGAATGTTTTCTCCCTCTGCATTGCGAAGACCGTGCCCAAAACCCCCGTGAACACGTTCATACGGCTCAGCAGCCTTACCGACGTGCCCGTTCAAGTCCCCCCCAACTAAGACCACTTCGGTAGACGGCACAGCAAGTAGCACCCCTTCATACTGCTCCCAGAATGTCTCCTTTTCGGCCGCGCTACATCCCGCCTGGGGAGCATAGGCACTGATTAAGTTTGTGATAACGCCCTCAATCAGTACCCTCACTCGCATCAAGCGGTCGGAGCGACGGTCAACTTCAAGGAGCCCATTCTGAAGCTCTTCAGAAAGCACTACCGCTACACCGTTTCTACCCGAAGGTGACCCAGTGTATATAAGTCGGTAACCTTGTCCGATGTTACGGGACTTATTGCCCTTCCAGCGAGTTTCCTGGAGGAAAGCACACTGGACCCGACGTCTCATGAGTACATCTGCGAGTTCCCTGCATCGTCCGCTTAGAGAGCCAATATTCCACGTTGCAAAGCGGAGTTTTCGTCTGGGTACTTGCGTCTTTAACCGTGCCCGTACTTGACACGGTAGCCCTTGCCCACTTGTCGCAGGTGTAGGGCGATGTGCCTGCGCGTCGTTATGCGGCGACGCCCTAGCCGTACCCATTCTGTTGTTGGTCCGTTCCATATTGTGGCTGTTTGTGGTTTTCCTGGAGCGACTGCCGTCTGACCTCCAAAACCCCCTTTGTGGGGAAAAACCGAAGGGAGAGGAAAATAGAGGGGGGTAGGATAGGTAAAGGAGGGAGCTGGAGAAAGGAGGAGGAGACGGGGGGGGGGGACACCATTCTTACGGACTGGATGGGGATATAAGAGTGGCGGCTCGAGGATCCGGGGTCGCGTACCCGTATGCCCACAAACCAATATCGGACAGGTATTAGTCTGGACACCCTCTGGACACCAGAGAGTATAGAATATTAACACTTAACTCTACATTTTATGTTCATTGCAGATAGCTATTATTATTTTTTCATATTATGTACTTTGCGGGTGACGGAAGTCAACGTTGCATTTTTTGTAAACAGACTTCAGTATAAATGGATACCATAGTAAAGCAAACATGTTTGAAATCTCTCTTGAGTGATGTTTGAACTATGAACCATAAATTGAGGCCAGTCGTGGCACAGGGGTACAATTGTGTGACTGTAAAAATTACTGGTTGTGAGTTCGATCCCCACTCGGGGAAATGAAATATTTATTTAAATTTCATGGTGTCGATGCAAAGCGCGGCGTTGAGTTCTGCCTCTCAACACGCAGTGCCTCCAGAATTCGGAGGAAAATGGGGAACGTAGTGTCTCAACATTAGGTTCCCTCTGTTTACCCTGCTATGTGCGGGATACAACGTGAAGCTGATTGATTTTTCAACCATAAATTCATTCAGGCGTACCAACTGCGCCTTTACAAAATCAGAATGAAAAAAGCAAAAAAAAAAATAACAGACCCGCTTGTCAATAGGAGACTCGTTGTGTTTTAAAACAATAAAATATTAACAGCGACGACGGGACCAGACAAAGTGTCACGCGGAGCGTTAAGGTGTACCTACGCGAACTTTTAATAATTCCACTGTGTCGATCGACGAGCCAGATTGGTGTTATTGGTTTTGTTGTTTTGTATTGCATGTTTATTTTATTTAAGGTATAGGTAGGTAGAGGTAGAGATAGGTAGGTAGGTTTTTGTATGCGAATCTTCTTTTATTGATTTTTTACTTAACTTCCAACGTGTGTACATATTAAATGTTGATTTATGAGCTAAGTGTTTGATAGCGCTGTTTTCTTTGCTTTGTATTGTAATGTGAAATTTTATAAATTTGGAAGTGAAGAAAGTTTATGGGTAGAGACGATTCCCATTGAAACTCCAAAATCCTGATAATTAATCTAAATTGTAGACTTTTCACTACTTGTAGTGATGCGACACATTGCTCAACGTTTCTCCCAGAGCGCGATTGAGGTTATCTCCATACTCATTATGTTTGACTCAACTCTTGTTATCTATATGATGATCCTGGCTTGCGGAGCTGTTACCTTCGCTATTGTTTCATTTTAACAACATGTCGCTTATGTTATGTGAGATTTTTGTATTGTAAGATTCTAGGTTCTAATATTTTTACATCCTCCATAAATTATGATTGCAAGAAGCTTACTTATTATTATGAAGTATTATTATTATCCAGTCAGTCTTCGCGCATGGGCACAAGTGTATGACTGTAAAAACAACTGGTTGTGGGTTCGGTTCCCACTTGAGCAAATGAAATATTTATTTAAATTTATATTTTCATTTCTTTGCTTTGGTGTTTATATAAAGCGCGGTGTTGACTTTCTCCGCTCAATACGTAAAGCTTCTAGAGTTCGGCGAAAAATGGGACTTAACACTAAATTCTCTCTGCCTGTCTGTGAATCTGTAAAAAATTGTTGTATAATTGTGAAAGTTAATGTAAGTGTTGCGTGCTTGGCGCGAAAGCGATAATACAACATACATATATCAATAATGTACCTAATTATTATTTTGCGATTGCGTATTGAGTCACGAAAGGGTTTCCCGTAGTGACTCATTGTACCTACAGCAAACAATAAAATGTACATCAGACTGGGTACTAACGACACTCACGCGACTTGGCGTCCGCTTTCGTAGCTTTTATGTTACTTGGGCCACTTGATGGCTGATAGTAATCTCTATTTCCTATCAATATAAATATATTTATAGTAAATCATCATTGGTTAGTATCATCGTCATCGTACCTCTATTATAGTTTTTTGATCATTATTATATGATTGTGCCTACTCTCTAATTAGTGTTGATAAATTGTTTTTAGGATATAAATACATTTGGTCCAATATTTCCTCCCATAGCTTTAATAAATGTCTATGTTTCAGATGACAGAAACTTGTATAATCTAAAAATATATGTAAATCCAGTTGCGGTAGAAAGTTGAGGCCAGTCGTGGCGCCCCAGTGTAGAGCCGACAGGCAATGCCTCCAGAATTCGGCGGAAAATGGTGAACGGAATGTCTTAACACTAGGTTCCTTTTATATACCCTGCTGTGTGTGGGAAACAGTGTGAAATTGAAAAAAAAAATGTAAATAGTCCATTAGTTCATACCTTCATATAGAAACATTACGTGTTTAGTCGCGAAAATACCCCACTTTGCCTTATCGGATCAGGAAAGCCCTTTTATACATTTATTCCCCTGTATTACTTGTAAGTTGTACTTATACTTGAGCTAAGTACCTATTAATATACCTACTTACAATTAAGTGTGATAACAGCCCAACTCTAAGAGGTCGCGGTGCCTTTTATGATGATTTTTTTTAACGTAAGGAAAGATTTACGAGTTCATTATATATAGGAAGCAAAAAATGGACCTCCCAAAAGCTACTTTAAATGTTGAAACATTTCAGCGGCCTAAAAAGGTATCGGCTCTTTGAGATAAGTAACCGATCATTGTTCCGATCGGGTCATTTTAACTCAAAAAAAAAATATAATTATTACCCTTATATGGTATTACATTTTTAGTTGGCAGGCATTCTTTTGTAGTTTATTAATATATTTTAAGTGTTGAACAAGATGGTCCGACTTTGAACTGGGTAAATTCCATGTTGTAAATAGATATAGATTAAATAATTTTAAGATTGGTAGTGGCGCACGTTGTAGGTTCGAATCTCACGCGAGTAAATTAAAATATTTAATATTTTTATGTTTTCTCTGTGGTAACAAGACAAAGCGTGGCGTTAATTTGTTATTGATGTGTTGTTAGTTGACCGCCACTCAACACATAAAGTCTCCAGAGTTTGACGGAAAGTGGGTAACGGAAATATCTTAACGGGAGCGAAGTGTTTTAGGACTAGGTTCCTTCTGCCTAACCTGCTATATGGGTGAAGCTGAAAAAAATATGTATATTCATAAACAGAGATATTTATAGAAAATCATATCTTGTTGTTTATAACAGAATATTTGTTCTACATGGTTATCAAACTTACGTCCTCCGGTGTAAATGTCCGAATTATTGATGAAGTCAAGTAGATAATTGTTTTAGTTCATAAATTAATACAATTACCGTCTAAAGTAAATAGTAAAACCTTAAACTAACTTAATATTACTTAAAATAAAGCTGAGCACAATTAATAATATTCAATTAACTTTAATTATTTGCTGTCACTGTAGCAACGAACAAAGCTCCAAACATATAATTAAACGAACACAATTCAGTAAAGAAAACTAAAGAGGGGCCAACTTTTCGTTTGACATTTTACACGATCTGCCCAAACACCAAGTCGTCGACCCTTTTTGTAGTGAAGAATCCTCAACTTTATATTTCAAGTGTACTGAGCTGGCCCAATCGGGGGGTCCATTTGAGAGCGGTGACGTCACATCGATGGTACGCTCAAGCGCGAGCTACAAATTGAGCTTTTATTTATTCATGCGAGGGGAGTCCTGATATGGGTCGGGGTCGTTCGATAAAGGACGTTAGCCCATCAAAGGCCTCACCCGTGTCTAAAGATATCCGCCGCGAATATCAATCAGCAACTATGTCACGGTCCCTTTTACATAATGATCATGTTGTGAGAGTTTAGCAATAATTGCCGTCTGTGATGCTGTTGACAGTTTTCCAATAATTTAATCGTCGTCGTGCTGGGTTGTTTTGTACGCCTATTTAGAATATTGTATTGTGTTATTTTGTTATTTTTGGATTAATAATGTCTTAAACATTCGCGTCTAATGTGGTTTTAAATTGTATTTTTTTAAATATAACATTGTATTAACAGGATTGAAGTTCCTATATGATATCCGAACAGATGTTTGCTTGATGAACTGGATATTCATTTAAAGTTCAAAACTTATATCTATAATAGAAATTTTAATGCTCCTTCAAATGTCAATGTGTGTGTGTAATTTGTAGCTTTTCACACGTCTATAAGTAATTTGTGGAAACAATACAAATCTCTTGTTAAACCTAAATCCAAATTTTGTATCGATTTAACTGAATCTTGATTCGTCAATGTACCCACTGCAGTTGATGTTGGCTTAGCGCCAAAGTATTTCAGCCATTATACTATGCCTCGCCCGTAGAACACAAAGGAAATGAGATCAATCACCGGGCCAGCTCCACATTTCATAGATCTATTATATGACAACCACGTCGTATTCTATTTGCTTCATACTAACGGTATACAATATCATTCGTTTTACTCGTATTTTGGACAATTGTGTTTCTAAGAAGGATGAAATTAAGATATTCTATTATAGAGAGAGTTAAAGATTTAAAAATTTAGATATAAATGAAAATATATAGTTTGTGAGTTGTGTTGTTGTTAATAAAACAATGCACGAAATAAACACCAGAAAGTTATACAATGTTTTTGATCGATGTAATGGTAATTGTATTCCTCTGTATATAATCGTTTCTACTTTAAATTTGTAATTAATTGTTCATTATCTCACTATTAAATCTCTTTATTACAGTTTATGTATATTTATGTATGTAGTCGCCTTGTTCTTATATACTTGTATCGTAATACCAGTAAGTACTATTTTCTATTATTATTATTTTTAAAATTAATGTATGAAACATACAGTTTTATATATGAAAAATATTATATCAACATAAAACTAAACCATTTCAATATTAATATATTTCACACGTTCTTTTCGGATTACGCAAAACAAAGTTGCTAGTCTCTTAGACGAGTGTTGCAACGTTATACACAATTTATGAGGTTACATGTGGCCTCCCCAACAGGTGGTCAGTTGTTTGCTATTATTAGAAATAATAACTGTTTACAACTTAATCCTATGTTAATATTAGTAGATGTGTGTTAAACTAGTAATTTTCCAAGGAAACGAAGTAATGTATTCAATATTAGTATGCAAAGAGCAAGATCAATCTATTAATAAACTAAACGTTTTATTAGTACTTGCTCGTATTCAGATATCTTTGAATATCAAACCAAAATGTAAGTATAAATGGTTTGTTGTGTCTTGTTTGTTCCAATTTGCTATAATACAATGTGACAGTACATACGAGTAATAACGACGGTTTGTCTTCTGTTGGTTTAGAATTATATTACCTAATTGTAGTTTATCTTGTTAACAATTATGAATATGCTTTAGTTCAATGTAATAACTATTAAATTATTTTGTATCTGTTATTATGGGAATGTTATGACATTATAAATCACATTTATTATTTAAATAAACTATTACAATATGATTTATGGATATCCTTGTTCATATCTCAATATCTGTGTAATGTAAATATTTATTTAGTACACAAACGGTTTCGTCTAAAATATTAAAAGCGTAAATAATCTAGAATCATTATAAATAATAACATCAAAGTAATTTACATAAACATCAAGATAACAATATAAAATAGTATAATATTCTATTTGTATACAACATAATGAGTAATTATATATAAGGTTGAGGGGAAAAATAATAATGAGGATAGATAAATAAGGCTGACAAGGATGTCTGGCGTCAGAGTATTACCTTTAATGAGTCTTAAAAATAAGAATGTAAGTATTTATTAGCGATATTCCTTAAGATATCTCAATGCAAGTGGAATAAAAAAAAACTCCAGTATATTTTTAGACTGTTAATAATGGATAACTCGTACGTCTGTGTATAATGTACAAGCTATTTTATAAAACGACTATTATTTATTATTTCTACTTTGTTAAAGTAGATGCTTAAAATTTATACAATTACAGCAACAAAATGTTTCATATTAAAACGCTTAAAATAGTCTAGGTTATAATATCGTTCTATCCATCAAGGACACCGGTCGACAGATGTTCGTAATTGCTTAAGCATTTCTTGTTTCTGTCGACTCTTGTTTTACTTGGAACCATCAGTTTGAATCATCGATTACAATAGTTCATTTTATTCGTGTTTAATATCTGAGAAATTATGCGAACAGGAAAATGTTTAAATATTCTGGAAAATCATAAACATTAGCTATATTACGTTTTTTTAGTATAGACTATGATTTATCATTTGATTTCATATTTTAATTTATTTATTTATATCTTTCTCTATATTTCTCCGACATTTGCCTCACTCTATATGACGCATACAAAGGGTTAGGCAGAGAGAACCTAGTATTAGGATATTATATATATATTTCGTTCCCCACTTTGAAATTAATAAATAGTAATTAATTCCCCGAGTTAGAATCGATATCACAACCGCCGCGTTCATGGTCGCACGCTTGTGCCCCTGCGCCAAGACGGCCTCCGTTAATAAACCTAATAATTGATGTCAAAATTGATATGGTGCCTTCAAAAGTTTCCCCCCAGCTGGTAAATTAAAATGCATGGCTACCTACTGGTAAATTGATTATGGTAATGTCGTATTAATGGAACTGACGCTTACTTAGTACCCAGTGTGTAACACGTTTCACATTAATCATATGTTATTTTGTATTTTAAAACTTATAAATTGGCCCTATGGCGGAAACAAAGCGATATAGCCGCGTGCAAGGTGTAAAAGGGTTCGCGTGTTAAATAATTATTATCGGCAGCTGTCTATGTAGGTAGGTAGGTAGGTACAAGTTCCCCCCAAAAATGCAAAAAAGTAAATTTCACCAGGTACGCCGACCGACCGCGAACACGCATACAGTGGTCGAATCCGCAATAAAAAATAAACAGAATAAAAAAAATGGCAAACAAATCTTTTTTTTTGTGGTCGCGGCTCAGCTTTATAGTGTCGCAGACCGTGAACAATCACTGGAGTTATCATGTGAAGTGTTTGTGATAGAGGGCATAGAGATATGATAGAGGAGAGGAAGAAATGAGTGTCTCTATGCTTTAAGTAAAGATAGAGTTATATATTTGTATATCTGCAAAATTTTTATAATTCAATAAATAATTTTATTAGTTTAACTTAATAGGAGACCAATTTATATTTAAGTTGAAAAGTACATTTCAAAAGAAATTGCCAAGATAGGTACCTCGTTAAGCTTTTATGTAGAATATCAATATAAAAAGTTTTCTCTTTATACTCGAGTCGCTCTAAAGGAAAACAAATTGCTTACATAATGAAGTCAAAAATGCAAGAGATAAAGGCAAATAGGGTTCGAAAACCAATTAACTGTTATTGAGTGACCGGGCAGCAGTCAGTTGATCACAGGACCTCAACACGGTTGACTAGGAGCTTTACGCCGTTCCCTTTCAGCAAATACGCTTTCAATCGCTTGTACGAGTCACTGCTTCTCACCCCTCCGCTTACACTATATTAATTAGAAACCACCTCCAATATTCCATATTAAATGTGATCTGCTGTGAGCGTAATGAAGGCAACTCTTAAATTTATCTCAATAATCGTGAAATAACAAGGGCCAGTCGTGGCGCAGCGGTTGAAGTGTGTATTTGTTGTCGACTGGTCGTGGGTTCGATCCCCACACGAGGTTATGAAATGTTTATTTATATTTTCATTTCTTCGCTCTGGTTGTGATTTCGGCGGAAAGTGGGGAACGGAGTGTCTGCACACTAGATTCCCTCTGCCTACCCTGCTGTGTGCGGGATACAACGTGATGAAAGTGACAACGTGACACATTTATATTTAGAATCATGAACAAGTCGAGTTCATTATAATGAGATGGTAATGATACGTCACCATGATTTGTAAAAAAACTCACTCTACTCACTTTTAAAAGTAAATGTTATAAAATCGCATCAGACAAAATGTCAGGTTCCATTATGATAAAATAAGTCGTCCTTTTTAAATCAGCAACGAGAAGCTCGTTCGGCTTAATGTCAGTTATTATCTTCCTTTTTGTAAATGGTATCCTTTAATATATAATAACTTTATAATTTACACTTTATTATCCTTGTAACCGCAATGACAAGTTTTTGTTACATAAATATATATTAATGATAAACGAACCCATTATGTATTTATGGTTACGTAACTGGGTGTCATCTTTTATTGCCTTTTTCTTTTTTTTTGTATCTCATATATAATCTTTTGCTTGTGAATCAAGAAAACAAATTAATATGAATAGCTTGTAAAAGTTAAATTTAATGTTACGGCCAGATATTTTTAGAGTGCAAATATCCAGAAAAATACTTTTCAACCCGAAACTATCCCGTACATTTTGAACGAAGAAATACCTCTTAAATATTTATCGAGACTTGAGTAAAAAAGAATGTAGTGTCGGAATATGTGAGCACACGTAATCTTGATTCTCTTTTTCGATCGACTCACTTAAAACATGTTTTGAGATGAAGTATGGCGTGATGTAGGAGTTTTTTGCTATGTATGGTACTTAAATAGGATATCTATATTTATCTAATAGTAAAAAATCCTTGCAAAGTGTGCTCTTGTAACTTTTAAATAATGCAATGTGGGTTTTAATGTAGTTTCCACTAGTGGACGGAGGAATTCGAGAGGAAGGTGTTAGTTATGCAGTGATTGTTTATTATGGGCTGATGAGTGATGGCGGTGAGACCAATAGCTTTTGTACAAAATATTAATTCCCGGTTCTATCCTTTTTATTCAACAACAAATAAAAAGGATAGAACTTAGAAAAAATAGACTTTAGAACGGTAGTGTAGAGGTATCTGCCACTGAGAAACATTAAGTTTCAATGCGATGTCTCTATTACTGCCATTTCCATTCAATATAAACCGATCCATGTTCACATATTCGACGATGAGTTTTAGTAAAAACCTGTGCATGGGTAAGCCGACCCTTAGGAAATTGCTGTTCATATAATCGTCGCACTAATCTTGCATTTCCATCAGCTCCCCCATACATAAATATTGAGCATTAGTAAATGCTGCCATTTTGCAATGCCAATACAATAACAATTACAGAAACCTCAAAGCAATTAAAACCACAAGTAATGTTAATCACAAACAATTCTAATAGAAACAATAGAATATCATAGCATATGTCAAAACAAAAAAATCTTGTTTTGAATTGAATTTCTAAAATAATCAAACATCTTTAAGGAAATTGCCATAATGTAAACTTAAGGTATAATATAAAATTATGCAGTCAGGTATATTGTTTTTTTTATAATTACTTCTAGAGCATGAATGTGTGAAATGAAAGGTGCCTTTGTTCAAATATAGTCATGAATCGATAAAACGGGTGATTATGGGTATAGGCAAAGAAAATGTATTGGCTTCTATTTAAGTAAATCATTAATTTATTTAATTTATGTCCTGATGATATTTAGATACAATTGCAGTCGATTGCAATTTGAAGTTTTTATTCAATTTTGCAATACTCAAGTACTTTGTACATATCGATAGGCTTCAATAACACCAGCATATTTTAATTATTATACTTATTTTACCTAATATATTCAGTTAAATATAAAAACATTATTACGAATATAGGAAAACACGTATAGGAAAAAATATTTATATTGTTATTGAATAAGAATGACTAATATGTACCGCAAATATACGTATTACGCATGTAATCATGAATGAATTGTAATGTTTACAAAGCAGTTTTATTAAATAACATTGTTATGTAAAATAGTTTAAAAAAACTAAATTAAAATGGACGCGTTTTCTTCTAGCCCCAGTGGAACGGCGTTGAGTAACCTCGCCCAGCTCCGGGAGTACTTGCAAACGACGGGCACTTGTAAGTGCGGCCTGCCGTGCCCGCTGAGACCAGAGACTGCCTTTAGTTTCGACCCCAAGGTGAGTTTTATTTACTTCACCCTGCTTTAAGTTTGTCGGCAACGTTTTAAATGTTTTTCAAGATTAATAATAAAACGATGCATTTCTTGCGTTGGTTATTTTTACTTCTTAAATGTTATTGCCAAGAAAAGAATCTATAAGTAATGATGACTATAACTTAAGACAGTTTGTTGAACATCCAATTGACGAGATAGAAAAAGTGGACCCTAAGAGAGACATGCGAATATGTTGCCTTATAAACTACATATTTAGCTCGTTCGGTCGGGCTACTTTTTCCGTTATGGGAATCATTTGGCAGAGCCGGTTACAGATAATATCGCTTTTTGTAGATGCAACGATGATGTCTCCGAGACCAATATTATCGTTTGTAATCATTTAAACAAAAAAAAAGCTATCATTATGTTAATACTGTCATTGATACTACATTTATTTTCGTGTTTTTTAAATCAACGATTTTATGATTAATGCATGATGATGTAAAATCGTGATATGTTGCTCAATGGAAACCGGTTCTTAACATTCTTCAGTTTATCACTAAGTGATAAACTTTAATTTTTAAAAGCTATTTATAAAACTAACAATCATATAAATTTGTACGAATTAATTTAAATGAACTGAAATCGAATAGATAACAACTTATTAAAGTTAATTGTGCCAGAATAAAAGCAATATCTTTCTTTTTATAGCGAAATGGCAGACTATATTTTTTTTCTCTTTATATCTAGGCTTAAGACGTCAGTCGGTAAAAACATTCGCTTCGTCCGAATTAACAACGCCTTTTGAAAAGCAATTACCATTTCATTTAGTGTACTCGTGCATTTTGAATATTGTATTTTTTTCATTTTTGGCTGTCAATCAATTTTTCGTTGTTTATTTTTATATGCTTGGACAAAAGCTGGTAATTAATGGCCGTATGCGTTTTTTTTTTGAGATATTTCAGTGAGATAGTATCGAAACAAGTTGTGGATATAAGTAATGTGAACAATGCAAGTACCTACAATGTGAAAGTAAACACGTTTTGGTTCGTTTACGACAAACATTCGGTATTGTTTTTTGTGTGGAAACTCAGAGATGATCAAGTCGTTCTTCTGAATAGGTTGAAAATTACATCTATTGTGTTTTTAAGCTACAAAATGCTTAAAAGCTACGAATAAAAGAATTGTATTGTATTGAAGCTACGTAATGTTGTATCTGTAAATAGTGACTATTGTATGCGTGATGTGAATCACGTAGCTTCTGTTTACTTCGCGTTTTTGCGTTATATGTCTATTTAGATTTATAGCTATCATCTCTATAAGAACATTATAGTGTCCGAATACTGCACTGTGTGAATTATACACAATTTCAATATTCTTCTTCTTAGTGTAAATGCTTTGAAAATTCAGATTTAGTCAATATTTAGCCACGCTGACAGCGGTATATGTTGCCTTAGTCAAGTCGTCATATGAACAGGTGAATGGACATTTGGGGCATGAGATTTGGATATTTTAAATATTATAAGTACTTAGCTGTTGGTTACTATAAAGTGCCAATAAAAATACTGCTCGCTGACTAAGGATCCTAAAGTAATTGTGCCAAAAATATTACAATTGATTTTATATATTTCTTTCACACAGACCACTGCAACATATGTATGCCTTTTTTAACATTGTTATAGTGTTATAGTTGTACTTGGCAAAAGAAAATACATTTTTGCATAAATATTGATATATGATTTATTGTATTTTTTTAAATTACCGGGTTTTTCCGTGCTTATAAAATAAATGTAGCATAAACCTACCAACAGTACTCGAATATTATGAAAAAAGTACCTACCAATACATTTACATTTGTTAATCTCTGGTCTTCTATTATTTTTATTTTGCATATCGTCGTTTTTATTATTTACGAATTTATTTTATTTAAATACAAAAAAGTCTGTTAATATATTTTTATTACAAGTAATTTTATTGTAAAATATATTATATTAATTGGTTTACCATAATATAATAATTAACATGCATATTTCACTAAACATACAGTCTGTCTATGACGACGTTATAATAGACCAGTATTGTACATATGTCTACGATAGATCTCGGCGACAGAACATCGTCGTCATCATTCCGTATAGTTATTCAGAGCACACCCATTGCCTAACAAGTGAGTCGTTATAGCTTGCCCCACTTTGTTTACAGTGGGTCTCACTTTGCAAAACGTACGCATTCTGTTTGCTTTGATAATCTTACAAAAACATGTTTGGCACCCTCTTTTTAGATTTTGACTTTTTACATCATTTTGTATAATCTTTAACGGTCCTTTTAATGATAAAATAATTTTGTGTTTTGCTCATATTGTATTCAAGGTTTTTTTTATTTTATTATTTTCCTATTACTTTGTCTTTGTGAAGTAATATTATGTTTTACAAGTGTTGCTGTGAAAATGTAAACATGAAATATTCTCATAAATTTCAATTTATACTAGAATCTTTGACAGACAGAAGTTTATTCGTGAATTTATCTTTATTGACAGCTAGCAAGTTTCAAACGGTGTAACAGCTATGTTGCATGCAATACAAATTTGCATCCAACTAAAATTCCGTCTCGTTCGTCCGTGCGATTCAATAAAGGTGATGCTTGCATAGTCCCTTGCTACGGACAAGTTAATTCTGTCAAAGCTGCGACCTCCTCGCCTTGCCTTTGTGTGCACTTGAAATGTACAAATTGCGCCGCGGCCGTCGGGGGGAGGTCGCTGCCCCCGACACCCTCTCGCCCGCTCTCATCGATTCCTCTTTGTTCCGAGCATTCCGTCTTGAAATGCACTCGGCGAGATCTCGATTTCAGATTCAGCAACATCGAATCGATTCACCGGTATCTCTTTTACATCTTGTCGTTGATGGATAGAATTCCGTAGCGCAACTTGGTACTTGAGTGTAGTTGAGATTCAGATCACGAGGCTTAAAATGAATCTGCAAACATTCTTTTGATTTTTTTTTGTTCAGAATTGGTTCTTATTTTTCTCTTTTGAACTTTATTACAAGTGTTTTCATGTAAAATTTTAAAAGCTTAATGCATTACTTTAATATCAATTGTTACTTATTTATTTATAACATGAGAGATCATATTAACAAGACATCCGCTGTACCAAATTCCAATATTATAATTACCAAAATATGAATAGATAAACATTTTAAGAATGTTTGGGATAAGGTATTTTACATTAGCATAATGATATTCATAATGGTCGTTGATTTTTCTTTCATTTGATTTAATTATAATAATATTAATATGATTCAACTAGTTATTAATTTCTGTGACATTAACTTTACTTAAAACTGCCTTATAACAATTCATATAAATTAATATATTTATTTTAGTGTGTTATACTACAAAATTACCTATTGCCGAAATGATTGGTCGTGGTATAGGCACAGTCGTGAGGCTGTCGTAGATCAGACGCTGTCGGCGATATCATCGCAGCCACACGTTTGAATACTTGGACGTTTATGGACCATTACTTCGTTGTTTACGAGAAAGGAATCTATGCCTTATGTGCCTCTCTACAATCGCCTCAATAAAAATAATACCTATATTTTTCTTTCTAGCATTGTACGGGTCGTGATCTCTCTTAAATTTTACAATGATAGCTATCTGCGAACGGTCTGTATTGTTGCCGTTCCAATTCTTTGTTGCCTTAAAGGTCTGATGTTTCCGCGTGGCAACATGAATTTCAAGTGACATTTAACAGATCGATCGAGGTCAACAGTTTTGATTGTTCCTCGTGATAAAGCTCCAACAATATTTCGGATAGGCTTAAATACAAATGGAGCATAATACTTTCTAAATATACCATATACCAATGTACTGTATCGATTTATCTTTAGACATTATGCTTCATGAACTTTGAATGGCTAAAATACAGCAACCACTTAAATTTATGATTGTATAATAAATAAGAGAAATTTCTCTTAACGAAATCTGTATATAACTAGCTCAAAACAAGTATTTAAAGACGCCGAATGGATTTCTAAACTACTGATGGCGACTTTCTCATAGTGTGAGGTGAAAGTGGCAACGGGCAAGTAGAATACGGTGGACCACGATGCCGTGTTTTAACCGTGTATTATAACGCTTATAACTCCGCATTAAGAACTATATTGGTATCGCGGACGTTTCGTTGAACGTAACGATCAGATATGAGCCTAGTTTAAAATAATAACGGGAAGGATGTTGTATGCTATTATATTTCAAATGAGTATATTATATTTTAAAAAGTTAAAGTATTTTATAATGACAATATGAAACGTATTTGTGTGTATATAACAATATGATTTACTCCATTAAAATAATATAATGTCAATAATTGGTTTTATTAAAATTGGAATACGTTGACTGACTTAATATTTTTTTTATGTAATTCATATTTGACTTTAAGTTACAAAAAAATGTTAGTTTTTTGTTTTTGTTTGTTATCTAGTCTTTCCTCGTTGGTTCCAAGACCTGGCATCATTGCTTTATCCTGTTCTGAAGTGGGATTTTTAGTTTATTATTTTCACGCACTTGCCGTGCTGTATTGTTATAGTTAGGAAGGGAGGACATAGATATAAGTTATTCCTTTCGCCATTTATAAAGTTAATTAATTATAAAGATATTACGTGCTTGATAACGGAAATCATGCTAACAGGTACAAAACAAAATTGTTTTAAAAATAAACATTTCCCAGAGCGTGAAAATGAATCCTTAACCATCGCGAGCTGTTCATAACCTCCTAATTTTTTTTTATAAAATTTGTGGTTTTTTTACGTCTTATCTTATAGTATTTTTAGAGACAGAAACTATTTTTTATTTAGCCTACTATCACACACTGTACCTACACCTATTCTAAATGTGGTTATTAAAGTATTTTTTAAATTTTCTATATTTTAAATTTATATAAGACGTTTACAATTACAACAAAGGTGCTCCGTCTAAAAGTAAATCCACGTTTTCTCACAATGCAATAGAAATTCAATGTCCACAGCTAAAATACAATAATATTAAAGCTGTATCTACATACAATTTACCAGGCGTCTGTTACACAAGTCAACACGCCACACGCCACAAGCCACAATAAAATGTGTCCAGAGACAGTTGGTGCGACACGCTTCGCCAATTCGATGTGCCGATAGGGCTCCGATCCGGCTTACACTATATAGTATGGTGTAGGTGCCAGGTACACCTTTGTTTATTGACCATTGTAAGATCTCCTACTACCGACGACGCCCGAATGGAATGGGCACCATATACAATGTGCCCATATCGCATGCGAACAGCTCCTTTAGATAGGTGAATTCAATGGGTTTTCGAGGAGTTGAGGTGAATTGTGAATTATGTATATACCTACTTGTGATGCAACTGGTGTGTCTGTGTTGTTTTTGGGCTAGGTTTGTGTGTAGTGCAATTTTTTTTGTTGTTTTTCGTTTTTTTTTCTAAAATAATAAAAAGCAGGGTAGACCTCTGTCTACCCTAGTGTGTAAACACTCCGTTCCACATTTTCCGCCAAATTTTCTAGGCATTGCATGTTGAGTGGTTGTTAACAGAGAGAATAGATAAGAAAATATAAATAAATAATAAATAATTCAGAATGAATCGAGTGAAGTGAGAATCGAAATGACAACCGTCGTGTTTACAGCTATGGATGTGTCACTGCGCCACAACGGTCTCATTTAGATATTGATAATTAATAATTATACCACTTAATATATAATTCTCTTGTAAGCAATTTAATAACGACAATATTAAATTTAAACTGTCTACGTAATATAAATATTCTCATGTTTCGTAAAACGTAATTGGAACGATCGTTTTGTGCGTTTTCGGGCATTAAACATTTAGCGGCCGCATATGTTTACGGACTCGACCTGAATACTGATTACCCGGGGGGAAGAGTCCAACCAATGGGACCACTTATCTTCGACAACAAGATAATTGTTACGGTTTGGGCTAATATATAAATCGAATATTAGCACCTTTGGCTATTGAATACTTCCAGTATGTAATTATTTTAAGACATTGATTTTTTTTACGAGAAAAGAAAAAGACATTATTGAAATAAATTATTGAAAAAGAAATAGGCATCTAGAAAAATAATAATATAAATTTTTAATCAGAACACGTACAAAAATATTTTAAAACATCTGTATTGAAGCAAGCTTAACCTTATTATACACAAATTGGTTCTTTCCTTGCGGCGCGTCCGTACAATTACAATGTCAATAAGATGATATTTGAGGCCAGTCGTGGCGGATACAAGCGGGTACAAGCGTGCGACTGGAAAAGCGACAGGTTGTGAGTTCGATGCCAACTCTAGGAAAAAAATATTTAATATTATAATGTCTTTGTTTTGGTGTCGAGGAAAAGCGCGACGTTGCGTCTGGATTTTAGCGGAAAATGGATAATGGAGTGTGTTAACACTAGGTTCCCTTTGCTTACCTTGCTGAGTGCGGGAGACCACCGAGCCAAGTCCATCACATTACAGTAAATGACTGACTATTTTAACAAAGTTTGGGAGTTGTCTAGGTCGGTCCTCGCCTCTTAATGAGTGCGGGCCGCATGTACATACCGGTTTGGCACCAATAAACGTCACCATTAATTAGTGGAGAGCGCTCGACGACGAGCCGGACAAATTGCACAACATTCGTCACACGTTACGCCGATATATGAGGGTTTTTAGTGATCTTTAAATTGGTTTTGATTGGATTTTTTTTTTATTTTATGTATTGGGACTGTGTATTTACATAATTGATATTTAGAATATACTGTACTATGTTTTTGGTAAATGTCTATCAAATGAAATGTTTGATTATGAACATATAAAAAATATTGTCTCTAATCTTTTAGCCCATATGTAACAGTAATAGTAATTAAATATCGAGATATTCCGTCCTTTTCCAATGTTACACCTCGCTGTACATATATTTTATAAATTATCCTAAAAATTTAAATTGCAATTTAAACCAAATAAATTATAGACAAATCAATTCCTCGTTAATCGTTGTACACTTTCTGCACATTCAAAAACATTGTACGTCGGTGTTTGTCGAAGAAAAGTAAAAAAAATTCAACTTCCTTCCAGTGGGAATCAAACTCACGTCCAGCCGGAAATATTCCACCTGCGTCTTTATTAAGAAATGTTCTTTTTTTTTCTTCACATTCTCTACACACCTCTTTCACTTCCTCCACTGTCATTTACCTCTTTATACAAGGTCTACGGGGTTCGTGTTACTTTTATGTGACCTTTCTCGAGTATTATCCGGTACCGTGTTTTCAAGGTCAACGGAGGTTGCCCCTTTGCCACTCTTGTTACTCATTTTTGCTTTATAAATCTCTTTCAATTATTCCCTCGCCATGGCCAAACCACCACGTTCTTCATTCTCTCTGTGACATCCTAGTATTTGCCCTTCTATTAATTGTGTCAGCTATTAGCAAATAATCTAAAAATAATAAATTATTCTTCTTCTTTTGCCTTCTAATTCTCCGAAACTCTATCACCTTAGGCTATAATTGGCAAATTAGTAAATACGAGAGAATTATTATTATTAATTACTATAGAATTGAGCTAAATTAATTTGTTTAATACATTGTGTACTTTGAATATTGTTATTATGTAATTGTCATCACGTATTGAGAATTGTATAAATACAATGTTATTCTATTTTGATATCGAGCTCACAATGGCTGGATGGAGGGTGGTCGTAAATAATAATTACTCCGCTGTCATCCATTAAAATTACTTGTTTTGATGTTCAAATTTAATGGTCTTTGTTACATATACGAGTATATTATGACCAAACTTCTACGTTTAATATATCCATGATATCAGGAATATCTCTGTTGATTTAATATCTTTAGATATTTTTACAAATATTTAAGTATTCTGTAGCTTAGTAGAATTGAATGTTTTGTACTTATTTGTTAGTCAAAAGAAGTGGGTTCGTTTAGCTCTATTGCCGATCGAATCGATTCTTTACTTCTCATATTTTGATTTATAACACTATAACATAACTAACACCCAGTATTGTTTTAGTTCCAATAAAATGTCGAACTCGTACATCAATATCGACATAGCTCATATTATAATTATGTACCTAATGTACACTTAACGTCAAATATTTCACAATTGAATGCAAATATATGAAGAAACGGTGACGCAAATTGGACGTTTAAACCAATTTATAGACCAAACACTGTTCGATATGCAAAACAATGAATAATTCAGGGACGAAATGTACCTATTAATTAGTGGATGGTCATTAGGGTGTCACGCTCAAAGCGGGGCGTGTCGTCCTACGTCCATCAAGCTGATTGTTTCTATATAATGAGCGTTACGTAACGAACACATTGTCGTACTGTCCTGTCTGTCAGTCAGTCAGTCAGCTTGCCTTACTCATTTTATGTGGTTGATTTTAGTTGATCGGTGAATAAGTAATTAATAATTAGTTAGTTCATTTATTGATGATTAAGTTTAACAGCCTGAAAGGTTTAACAGATTCTCATTCGGATTTTATAATAACACTCTTGACATAACCAAACTTAAAGAAACTATATAACATATATATAATAGTCTAAATTTTAGTGATTTAATATTGCAGATCCGTCTACCAGTCGAGAAAGGCCTCTTCCAATCTTTTCAATCATGATCGTTCCTGAACAACTCTGTGCCACATATTTTCTGCTAATCGTCTGATATCATCATCTCATCTTTTTTGAGGTCTTGGGTCAGATAGTCACTCTTTTACTCCACTTGTCTTAACCTTGCAGTATGTGCCCTGCCGATCGACATTTAAGTCTTCTAATTTTCGCTGTAATATCAATAGCCTTTTTCTTGTTTTTAATTACATTCTATCGAATTGTAATATAGTTTGTAAAAACAAATCGTTAAAAATGTATAAATATATTTGAACTCTGTAACCATATTTACATAAAAAATCCAATTTTGATAAATTAAATACAAACAAATATAAGAATTTTAGATAGGTATATTCTTCAACGGACGTCGTTGCTTCCAAGTATTACAAGGCCGAAGCGAGTCACTATGAATTATGAAACCGCACATATATTATTATCTTGTATTTTTTTTCGCGCTAACAATATAAGTAATATTATGTTTGCTCTTGACACTTGCATGGTTCATAGGATTCTGCCAAGTCATGCGTTAACCCTTAATTGAAATGTTTTCAATGTACCAATACTCATATTATTATTATTGTTAAATTTGAAATTTAGATTTTTAAAAGTATTTAATTGAACATGTGTTTCATCGTTTTCTAGAATTCTCCCCCTAAGGGTGCAAATAAGGGGTTGAAAGTTTGTATGAAAAAATCTTTAAACCACCACTGATTGGCTCAGGCGAAGCTGCGCGCATTCGCTAGTCTAATATAATCTTTGGCATCACCTTATAAATAGCAAGTACAATTATTAACTTCTTTCCCTTTGTATTTGTTCAATTTATATCCAGTGAAAAAAATAACATAACTTACATAGATTTTGCTTTGCTAAGTTGAAGAGCACTATCGTCGCACAGTGTGACATGTCAGGTAGGTAGAGGTACTCGGGTCGCAGGACTCCTTTAACTGCCTCTTTTGTTCATAGCGGTTGTGTAACTGGAAAATTCTTTTTATTCTATCTCTTCGTATATATTAAATCGTTTTATTTTTCTCGAGCTGTTTTTTTTTAATTTTATTAAAGGGAATTAATTATTCATTGTTTTTTGTTGTTAAACTTATCAAACCCCATAACATTACACCGTTGGGTGTATGTTATAATATATTCGATTATAATGCTAACTTTTAAATATTTTTAAAATAAAAATAGCTTTTTAACGGTTTCATATTATTATAAAGTTTAAAGATATTTATATTTTTTACAAGAATTATCTCTTAGTTATTTTGGTTTCCCGTTTCTTATGTTTATTTAAGATAAGTTATCGTTACAATTACTCATTGCATGTTTTAGCACTCTCTTTGTGTAGATTAATTTACTTTATAACATAAAAGTATAAATTCTTATACTTAAAAAAAAATAAAGTACCTATAAGTAGAGGCTTTTATGCCGCAGGATCGCAAAGAGTACGCGATGGTTGTGGCTTTGTTACCCCCAGTTCTGCCACTCAACACGCAATGCCTCGAAAAGTTCGACGGAAAGTAGGGAACGGAGTGTCTTAACTCTAGGTTCCCCCCTGCCTACTCTGCTGTATGTGGGATACAGCGGAAAACGGATTTATACTATTAGAAAAAAAATGAGTATTTTTTTCTAAGCTTCATACTGTATACACATAGCAAGGTAGGTAGAGTGAACCTGGGAAACTAGTGTTAAGACCATTCGTTCCCATTGTTGAGTGGCAAAACTTAACGCCGCGTTTGTCTTCGTTACCAGATCGAGAAAACATTAAATATTTCACTTACTCGAATAGGAATCGAACCTACAGACTGTCGCGTTTACAGTCGCACGCTTCTGACTTTGCGCCACGGCTGGCCTCGTAACACATAATTTATTTTACAATATTCTTTATTGTTATAACGGCTTATTATCCGGCAAATTTAATTTTACATTGTTGTCAGGATTTCACTTTATAAGGCGACAAAATAAAAATGCACCTCGTTAAATGTAAGATGTTGAGGTCCAATAAACCTTCGCATCGGCTTCCTGTTAGTTGATTTTAAAAGAACAAACATATCATGTAAACTCTGCGCCCCACAAAATAAGCATCGTTTCGGTTTGCATTTGTTATTTAATAATAAAGCGACTGAATCACACTGCAGTATTTTTTAATTCTTGCTTGTACTTTCCCAACTTTGCAAATAATAAATGGAGGTGTTTCCTCCTCTTTTGAATTATTTCGTTGGGGGTCAACGAACTAGTGTCATTTCATAAGGTTTCGTGGCAACTATGAACCCTTATAAGTACTGCATATTTTTATGAGCGCGGGTCACCGTTTCTAAGAAGCCCTCAACCCCTTTTGTGAGTTAAGCGTATTTGCAACATAAACCTATCGAGTCTATTATTTACTGTATAATAATAGTATGCGTATAACTAAGAAATGACTGAGCAGTGCCCTTTTGCTCTGTAATTATTTCTTTTATATTAATTATAGTATATTTAAAACGTAGTAATTTACACCTAGCTATTGTACTCTGCTATAATTGTCTAGGCAACGTTAAAAAAATATAAATTTATTACATTTAGATATATTTTCCTACTAGTATTCATTCAAACTGCGTATATTGTTTGTTTTAATAAAGAAACTGTTCAACCGCGTAATTCAAACCAACGACTCAATTTGTAAAGCAGAAAGAAAAGAAAAAACAAGTAAACATAACATTCGCAGGGTACTCACAGTGCCCTGCACAATAACATTGTGGGGATAAGTAAGTAATTTGAAGGAGTGGAGGTGTGAGGACGCGGGGAAACCACAATGGCGTTCAAGTGAGCTTCGTAATGCTTAAAGTGTAACCGGCGTTTACGGCAGTCTTGTCTGTAAACAGTGCAAATTGTAGTTTTACTCCTTTTACTAGGTTTACAATGTGGTAGGTATTGACTAGAAGTGACGTGTTGGGGTTTTGGGGGGTTTTGGTACAATTTTTTTCTACAGGCATTATTGATTGATAGATATTTTTCGTAGATATTTTTATCATTTTGTAATAATTGTTATTAACCGATAAAAGATTAACTTTTTTAAAGTAAACCTGTATTTTATTACTCAATAATTTTATTTATAAACTATCATTTACTTAACTGCGCCTTCGCCTCATGATTAAATTGAAAAGGAAGTGACTGTTAGTTGTGTATGCGCATGACATATTTTAGGTACCCAAAAGAGTACTGTGGGTCCCATTAATATAATATTAATAGGCTACCGTCATAATTGGACTTTGAGATTTTTTAAATTTCAACCGATAGTTTCTGAGATTAGCGCGTTCAACCAAACAAATGTTCCACCAATATAAATTTACAAAGCACACAATCAGCACAGGTATTAGAGATGCCATTTCCACAATATATTTAGACAGTAGAGAATGGCGTGGCAATTTGTGTGTGCAGCCATGCACAGGCGGGCGCCCATCCGTAATGGATGACGAACGCAATCACACTTCCAACGGCACATCTGCGTGTCCTGCGTTTTGCGTATATACCTATTGGATGCGTTTGATCTGTCGAAATGGATGTCTTTTTGTATATTTTAAATTTATTTTGTAAGTTATTTAAACAGAGTCTACTGTAGACTCGGGATAATTCATATTTTTTAATTAGGTATATTAGTTTTCCTGCTATGGTAAAATATATCACCGCGTTATTATCATCATCAGATGTTAAATAGGAACACTTAACACGCAATATCTGGAATTCCGACAGAACACACAGAACGAAGTGTTTTGACACTACAGAAAAAAAAATGTTATGTTAATAGAAGAAAAATAACCTTTATAACGACTATTGATAAGAATGTTCTAAATAATAATTCTATGAAAATGAAATCACGACGAATTTCATTATAAATTTTAATCAAGAAAATTGAATTATTAACATTAATTTAATCCTATATTCTTGACTTTATAAGCCTATTACCCCAATACCAATTTGTATATAATTAATCTAGAAACACTGGACGTTTACTATTGAAGCAATTTTAGTAATAGGCGGATTAGTAATCGGCTGGTATCGAGAGACTAATTTTCCTTAATTTACCTTTAAAAATAAGGCCAGTCGTGGCGCATGGGCACAAGCGTGCGATTGTAAACGCGACAGGTTGTGAGTTCGATTCCCACTCAAGTTAATGAAATATATATTTTCATTTTCTTCACTCTGGTAACTGGCAGTTTGAATTCTGCCATTGAAGACATAATCCATCCATAATTCCGCGGGAAGCGGGGCACGGAAATGTCTTAAAGGTTTAACACAAGGTTTTCAGGTTGTTTACTCTGATAGTGTGTGATTCAGCGTAAAACTAAAAAAATAGAATATGATTTCTTTGGGTGTAACTCATTTAAATTGAATACTAATTTATAACTACCGGTTTACTTTGAACGCAAGTTTTAAAAAAGATATAGTATAGTTTATATAAAACCATAAATATTTAAATGTTAATATACCTAATGAGGATTTTTTAGAAATTTATAACACTTGTATGCTAATTAATGAAACTATGTTTTAAACTGTTTGATATTTGAAGTGTGAATCATAAATATTTGAAATTATTATGTAAAATTGCATATTAATGCTAATTAAGCAATTGTGGTATTGGGTTTTGCCACTTTACACGCTGTGTTCGAGTTCGAAAGTTGGGGAAAAATAAAATTATCATAGATGAGTGATAATCAAGATTTTTATTAATTTATACAGTATATTTATAAAGTGCGATATAAAATATTTCATATTTGTATTTTTTTTTTCGCTCTGGTTTGGTCGAATGGCGTGCAGACAGCACGCAATGGTATGCCTCCAGAATTCGGTGGAAAGTGGCAAGTGGAAGTGTCTTATCACTAGGCTTTCTCTGCCTACCGTGTTACATGCGGGTTACATTATTTTTTTAATTAATTTATATTTTGTTTTTACCCAGGTGGTGAGCAAGCCGTACCAGGTGGCGGCCGGCTTGGAGTTCACCAAGCTCTGTAATCATAAACGGAAACTATTGGCGTCCCTGCAATCGCGCGTCCAGTCGCCGGTCACGCCGCCGCCGCAGACAATCGATCAAAAGAAAGGTATGTTGCTTCGAATATGTATTAAGATACTGACTCATAGATAGAATATGATTAAAATACTGATATGTTAATAACAAATACGAATTAATTTATGCTAATGACTGCCTGTATAGATAGGGTATTTGATATAATCGCTTTAAAAGCGAAAGTTTTAAAATTTTATCATTATGGTTATATGGTATAAAATGGGCTACCATTATCCAGATTAAAATGACATTTAGCTATATAAAACTGCCATTACCAGCAATTGCCATAAAATCATAATATAATACAAAATTGATGCTACAAAATAGTTTTTCCGCGAAACTTTTCCATTTTCCACATTAGGTTCGCATCATAATCGCTTAACGGCCCTGTCCTCGTGTTCCGCCCCCCTTAGCAATTAACGTTGAATTAAAAGCCTTCACGTTACACTCGACTACTCGAGCTGACTCCAGCTCCACTGGTGAAAGCGGTACCAGTTGAGCGGATACTGCCTTATGCTCATTGTATGTTAAAATGTTTACACTTTGTTATGTTTGAGAGATTTTATTATGTGCTATTGGAATTTTATTTTTTAATTTTATGTTGTTTAGTGGTTTGTTTTTTCTTTGGGTTTTTACTAATGGGTGTTAAAGTTTGGGTTCAAAAGTTCAAGATAAGATGTAGGAAGGTACATCCTATCTTGAATTTGGTAGGTAGGTAGGTAACGACTACTTCGTTATGTCATGATATTATCTGGTTGTATGGCTATTTTTTTTAGCTTAATGATCTATCCTGTATATAGGAGGTGTAGGAGAACCTGGTCTTAAAACTATTAAGACACTTCCGTTTCCCACTTTTCGCCCAACATTTTCGAATCATTGTGTTTTGAGTGGCGGAATACAACGCCGCAATAATATATTTATCTTTTATTTTTACGTCAGTTTTAATATACTTTTTATTTTACTTAATTTACTAAAGGACAAAATTAAAATTTCCTATAGTAAAAATGTTTTATGTGAAGTTTATTATTTTGAAACCCAGTTTCTACTACTTTACGAAATTAAAAAGTCCACCCGCTCTATTTCGTCATCACATTTCCGTAGCGTACAATTTTAAATTATATAGCGTTCAATTTTTTAAAGTAGCCCAAACCTATTACATTATGGCGCAAGTAGATACCATCTAACAACGGAGAGGTCTTCAATCTTATTAAGCGGAGTGTACGTTACGTAACAGCGTGGAACTTGTGTTTTTTTTTATTTTTCCACTCTGTTACCGCAGTGTTGGCTTTAGTTTGCGAACATTATTATCCGCTTAGCGTTCCGGTGCCAATCTCCGGCGTTCCCTCTCTCTCTCTCTCTCATCCAATTACACTAGTGTGAACCCAATAGGATTAACTGTGGACCCGTGCTGCCGGTCTTTGATAGCGCATTGTGTTTCCCTCAATACTACACATTATTGTATTGGTTTGTATTGTTGACTTATTAGAACTAAATACTAATATAACGTTTGTTGTTACTTTTGTATTGGTATTTATTATATAATATGCCTAAAATTATAGGAACCTCTTGGTGAGTATAGGCCTCCTCCATTTTTCTCCATGTTTTTCTATCCTGTGCTAGTCTTATCCAGTTTTTCCCTGCAATGGACACTATGTCGTCTGCCCATCGTTTTTGTGGCCTGCCCACTTTTCTTTTTCCTTGTGGGCCGATCCATTTAGTGGTTTTGAGAGTCCATCGCTGGTCAGTGGATCTCGCGACATGGAGAATAGAATTTTATGTTTATAGGAAAATAAAAGGCTTTATTATATTATATTATTATATTATATAATATGCCTAAAACGGAAACATAGATAATTTTGTATTGGTTGTTTTGTCGATATATTAGAAATAAATAGATACTAATATAACATTTCTTATCAGCCTTGTATTGGTATTTATCATATGGTCTTCTTAAAAAGACAATAAATATAGTATAGATTTGATTTGATATTTTCTAATATATAAATTATAACTGTAAACAGTATAACAGCGCTTAATGATTTATTTGAACGTATGATTCATGATTTTGGTCATGCTAGCATAAATATGCTGGCCGATCCTATTCAAATACTTACAATCACATTGCCAAAGAACAGTTATGCGCTCTCTATAACTCCTATACATTGAGAAACAATGCCCTTCTCGCTATCTCGTTTCGTGGTTAAAAATATAAATGTATGTATATGTGTATGTATGTGGAAACTATATATAGTAAACTTTTAACTAGCACAGTAATATATTTTGTATTGTTTTTTTTTTGTTTTTGGTTAACCTCGTTCAGCATCGTAACAAAAACAAACGTATTTCGTTCAATCTGTTTTTATTTCCATTTTGTGAATGTAACAACTTTGTTTCATTTATAGTACGGAATATAATATCGGATTGGTTTTTTATTATTTGCATTCCCATCGTTATTTCTGTTAACTATATATGAATGTAAAAAGCAATGTTTCCTACAAAATATCTATTTAAATTGAAGAGAAAAGTAATTTGGAAAATTCCTGAATTTTACGGAACAAGGAAAATATTTAAACGTGGGAAGCGCTCGAAGCTAGTTAAATAGTCTATTTTAAGAGTAAAACTAGTGAAAAGTGGTAGACGGGAAGAGTTGTTCCTTGTAACAAAGAGGGTACATCTCTTTGTGTTTAAGTGGCGGAGGGGGTGCAGTGGCAATAGGTGGGCAACTACTTCGTCAGCCGTCCGTCCGGGAGTAACCTGCAACCCTCTCCCCCCTCCCTCGCCCCCCATGTTTTTACTCACTTATGTTAATTTCTCTACATTGTCACCTTTCCAAGCGACATGAGAAACATCTACAAAAGAACTTGACCTTTCACCCTTTTCAATTAACTTTACACAAAATGTTAATAAGAAAAACATCAAACACAGCTCTACTAAGTCTTATTGTCTTTTCTCGTAACTCGTTCAAACTTCGCTCGATAAGATTAAGTTATATAAACTTCAACGTTCGCTCTAATTGATTATGCTTCGTTTGAACATCTCGTTAAGCTTATTATATTAATTAACTTTGAATTGGAGCCAATATAGCGTAGTTTATAGTTTTTTTATGGATAGTAAAATATTCAGTAGAATGTAAATCGATATACAATATAAAAAAATATATTCAATTAAGATAACTTCGCCATAAATAGTCCAGACGAAAACACATTACAGTATCTCAGTTCGACACCAACACTAATAAAACTGTCTCAACGACTGCATGTCAACGACTCGGCAAAGCGACCTGTGCATTACCTTCGTTTTAATGAAACTTTGTGCTATTTGAAAAGCCGTAATAGCCGACTCTAGGAACTATTTAAAACTTGGAAATCTTAAGACGCGTCTTGCGAACGGCACCGAGAAATGTGTTTAGTTGGTGTTAAATTCTGGGATGTTATTATTCTAGCTTTAATGTTTCGGCATTTAGATTTGCAAAATTTGCTGGTACTCTACAGTCTTATTACTTTGCCGTTCAACTGATTGTCGGACAAAGGAATTATTATATGCTTTACTCAAAATGTATAATTTTCATTTTTAACAAGTACATGTTGCTGAATTATAACGTGTAATTACAAGTATAAAACAGTTATTAACGAAATGGTTATTCGTAGTAATTGAAATGTAGACAATGTTACATTTTAGATTGACGCACATAATCTTAATTTCATATATGATATATGTATAATAATTATAATACACGTAAATTACATTTTTAAACACATTTACATAATTTATTACTTAATGTAAAAATATTTAACATAATAAAATAAATGTAGTCTCTAAATATAAAACCGCTAACCTCAAAACGTTAATTCCACATTTCTGCGTAATTAGAAACTCCCACTAATACCAGCAATAAACTCGTTAAAAGAGAAAGCCTTCACTTACCCCGCGACATAGTATCGAATATAAAGTGAAACTTATAAATTTACTTTGTATATATATTCACGTCAAGGTTGTAAGTTTTATTGCTTGCTTATACTCGAGAGTATTCCTTAAGTGCTTTACTTAGACGATTTCTTTGAATTTTCTCATTTCTTTTTCGCTTTATAATATTATGTCGTTGGCCTCAAAAACATCAAAGCTATTTCACTATATATTAATCTCTTTCTTATTATGCCACAATGTATGTAAATCAGATATATTTTATTGGTTGAGATAAATTCATATTAGTAGATACATATGTAATTATTTTTTTGTAAGAATTTTTCTCTGTTCTAAAGAAGAAAATGCCTATCCTTTGAGATATACGACGTAAGGCGCTCGAGTATCGAAATAAAAAAACGTGCCTCGTAAAAACTTAGCTTACGGCCCATAAAAACATGTTAAAAAGCGTTACGCAAAGTATCGTTAAATCGCTCCTAAGCTAGAGTAAAAGCCGATACCGCTAAAGGCGATTACCGTTGAGAGTGGACAAATCTGGAAGCCGACACTGGGCCCGCAGGATTGCGTAATTACCGTAAAGGAAGTGGGCCCCGTTTAGGCAAACAAAAACGTCGGCGACTCGATCGGCGGGACAAAGGCGGTTGTAATTTGAAACAATCGGCGTTGCAGGGTAACGTGGGCGCGCACCCCGCCGACTATTGATCTGACTCGCGCCACCCACCCCCGTGGCGCCTTTCAACCCCCCCAAACCTACCCACCAACCACCCACCACCCCCCGTACCCCTACCCTCCGCATACAACTCGTATTTTAATTGCAAATCTGCCAGATAATGCGCAAATAGATAACGCCATTATACTCTGCGCGTTTATTATTTAGCGCTATCGAATTACGTCGGTTAACTTTTCCTTATTTAGGGGGGTTGTTCGGCTGGATTAAAATATAATTTTGAAGTCGTTTTGGTGTTTTGTAAGATTTATTTGTAATTAGGACAGTAGGTACTGTTTTGAGGAGTTCCCTAAAGTCGTGAAGATTAAACACCACAAATTTGCGTGGCTTTTGTTATAGTATTTTAATTTATATTTTTTTTAACATGCAGATATTTCAATTCGGTATATAAATCAAGTCGTGATATTTATATCCTATTTCAATTTTCGAGGCAAAAAGGAAACTTTAATTATCCAAATAAAAGGTAGTCTAATAAGGTTCTCTTTCTAAGATTTTATTAAATAAACAATAGCTTTTATAGATTCAAAGGCTTTTGTCGATTAACAAGTTGATTGAAAGGGGGGTGTATTGTTGCGTCATAATAGCGAATTTTCACTGCGGCTGCGGTATTATACGCCTTTGGGTCTTCATAAAGCTCTTAATTAGTCAATACCTTTTAGTACAATGTTAGTTTTTATTAACATTAACTATAATTATTTTATAATTGTATTTTATTATTGCGTTTCATTGTATAAACAGTATATCATGCACTTCAACTAGATTTTTTTATCGAATAAAACGAGGTTAATGCTGTTAGACTTTTACAGCGACACCGGGTGGGAAAATTGAACCAATTATTATTATTAAAACTATCTTACATTTAAACAACTATAATATTATGTACGTGTATTTTTATATTGAAATTACGTTATTATATTATCTGTTCATCTTTTATCGATATCGACGTCGATAGCTATTGAAAATTGTATTATTATTGAAATATTAGTATGATGTTGAAATATTATAAAAAAATCCCTACAAAGATACGTTTGTTATTCACATTAACATTATAATAAAAATAATTACTTGTGTTTTTCAGTCTGACAATGACCAAGAAAAAAATATCTGTTTATTGTTATTACTAAAAACAACTTCGTAAATTTATACCTATAAATACTTAGCAACGTACTGCCACTTCTTTGTGCGCCGTTTGCCCCCAAACAATGCAAGAGATATTATCTCTGAATGAATATTAACTTTGCTTACTGTAGTGTGTCATTTAATTAGAGGGACAACGCTTCAGACTGTCTTGTATCTGAGGACGTCTGGAGAGCGGTAAAGTCACACGAACACTCGCTCGTCGACCTTACGGCTAAACGAATGAAAAGATCGACACTAAAAAACTTATTCAACTTTTTTTTGTGTATAGATTACAATTTTGAGGCCAAACAACTTTATAAATAGAAAGTAATAAACGACGCACGACGCACTATGGGAAATCGAGGTCTGTATCAGATCAAAAATCGATAACTTTTTTATTTGTTAAGATAAACAATTGAATTTTTGCATAAGCATAAAGTATGAAATAGTGCGTTAGGTGACGTTCAGATATTATACTTTTATTGGAGAATATATATATAAAAAAATAATGAAAAGAAAAGTTTTGAGTAAATAATAGTAAAAATTAAAGTAATAATAGTAAAAATGTATTATTAAATTAGTTTATTATTATTCCCGACTGCTAAGGAAGAGTTATGGTTTTCGCGCGTATTTTGTATGTATGTATGTACGTATGTATGTATGCAATATTCTTTATTACCTTGTATCTCCAGAACCGCTGAACGGATTTACATAATTGAGGTATCGTTATATTCGCTTTAGCAGCCCAAGTGTTCTTAGATAGGTGACGTTAAAAAATAATAATCATGGCGGCTGTGGGACGCCATTTGACTTAGTAAAAAAAAATTTTTGGTTTCGAATACCACAATATGGGTATCAAATTGAAGAGCTTAACACGAGGATTTCAAAAAGGTATATCATAATTGTCATTACTATAATGAATCCTAACAAAAATTTGAAAAATAAAAAATATTTATTAAAAAATAAACACCCCGACTGCATAAATCTGAAAAGAAATTAACAAGCCCAATAGTTTATTAGGATGAACAGTCGGGACCTATAAGTAATTCTTCAATCAATAAAATCTTTACCAGGAACCTCAAATAATTTATAGAGGTGCTAATTCTTCTCCTATTGAACGTAAACCCTGCAACTTCAATGTATGGGGGTAATAATTCACGCTTGGAACACTAAAAGTATTCGTCATTTTGAAATTTAGTGAAAACACTTAATAATCAAACGTCTGTTAGTAATTTTATTACTAATTTTTAATAGTTTTTTGGAATTAATTCACTCTTCATATAATTTCATAAATGAGGGTAGTGTGAATAAATGATTGTGCAAAAAGTGTGCAAAATGAAGATAAAACGTCCTTTTATCAATAAATAACAATAATTTATTGGAAATTTACTACAATCTAATCAATTAAATAGTAAAACATTAGAAACTACAATAGATAGAGTTTTCGTGTCTCCTGACTTGTATCGCAGTTTTCGTGATAACTTCTCAGTCTGCAGGTCTCTGCAGCTAATTTTTGATAAATGTTATTTATGAATATCTGGACTATAAAACAATATCAAATATAACGCGTCGGGAGACGTCGGTAACTGTTAAAAGTCTCGATGAACTTTAAACACGTACCTTTTTTCTCTTCACTTATTGTTAATATTTTTTATAAAAATATAGTCACGATATCCACAATATAATAACTGTTTTAAAATCTACATACTATGGGCTCTTCAAAAATATATAACACTTTATACCTACTTGCACATTTTTTTAAGGAAATTATGTTTAAAGTATCAAAGTGAACAACCTGAAATAGACATTCTCACGAATGACAATTTTTGACGATGAATAAATATATATTCCAAATGTAATTCACGAAAAAATAATTCATAACATTAAAGTTCCACTCTTATACTATTAATTAAAAAAAAATTGTGCGTCAGGGACGACTTTGAAAAAATGACTTTTGATCTGCCGTTGTTTTACCATTGTCCATAGTGCGACGCGTCGATTGCGTATGTAATAAATTTGATGAATTATTTTAGGAGACTTGTGGCGTGTTGTAATGTTATAGGTGTAAATAGTTATTTTTATAACAGCTATTATTAATTTTAATATATCCATTACTAATTTGTATGAAACATAAATGTTAATACTTTTTTTTTCAGTAACTGGCACAGAAGCTGCCAAGAAGAAAATGAAGAAACGTCCCGGTTTCATGCCAACCATGAGCGTTTCGCAAATGATGGTTCAAAGGGAGAGACCCCTCAACGAGCTCAAGGTATGTGTTACGTATTCATAGCGACGATAAGAGCTGAACCCTTGCCAAGTGCAGACACTTTTATTATCTATATCGACGTCGATGACTATTATTCATAATTTGATGCTTATTTTATAATATTAGTATGATGTTGAAATGTTTCTTTGTCTTGGCTAACAGTATAATTAAATTCTTGTTACAAAAAGACATTTATGTTTCACATTATAATAAAATATCACTTGTGTTTTTTCAGTCTGACAATGACCAAAAAAGGACAGCGTCACCTGGCTCTATGACTCAGCGGACAGGCAATATGCAGTCATGTGTGCCATATCCTCAACAAAACATGCTGAATGTTCAAGATGACACTAAACAAGAAACACTCGTCCAAAGAAGCTCTCATTATTTAACAGTTAGTAGTGGCTGGATCACACAACATCCTGAAAATATTGAATCAGGGCAAAAGCATAGTCAACAGATATCGGGTCATTTAAATTCCGGCTTACCAGTACTCGGGACCAATGGGCAAGTTATTGGGGTTAACACTGGATACAGTAGACTTCCATCCAACTCAAAGAACTCACTTCATTCAGCTCAACAAAATATTGTTGAATCAGAGCACAAGGAAGAGGAGAAAGACCCACAAATGAAAACGATGCATAAGGAAGAAGAATCGCAAATATTCTGTGGTTTAAATCAACCACTGACGCCAGAAGTAATGCAAAAGATTAACGAACAGCAACAAATATTTATTCAAAGAAATCAGAAGCAGATTGAAGTTATGAAAGGATACAAATCACAGATGGCGGAGAATTTAAACCAGAATAAATCAAATCAAAACCAATATGTTCCTCAGGGTCAATTAGTTATACAAAATGGAACAGTTGTTAAAACTAACTCTGCTAAAACTCCACCGTGGCAAGTAAAAAGAAACGATAATAATCCGTCTCTGACTTGTCCCAGTCCGAAATTGCAAAAAATTGATAACATAGAATGTGATGATAATAGTATGAATACTATTGACGAAATTTCGTCAGGGACCTCCTTTTCCAATAATGAGCAAATGTTAAATCAAAGCATGTGCTCTCGAGTGCCTCCTTTACCCCAACATTACAATATGATGGGTCAACAATGGCCAGGAGTTGATTTGAATAAAAAAAGAAAATGCAATAAAACCCCGAAGAAAAAATCTCCGCCTAATGATAATAAGGCAGTGTTGTTTGGAAATAACGGTGTAAGACAATTACAAGATGCAAAGGGTAAACCAGATGAAGTAGTAAGAAATACAGTACCGTCTTTTATGGATGATCCTAATGGATACTTGGCACAACAGACAGTTTTGCTTAATAATACTATTTCTAGGCAAGTTGGTATTAACGCTCCATATGAGGTTAATCAATTTGAAAATACGAACAATTCGTTTAATGCTCATATGCAAAGCGATAAAAACAAACATATTACTAAGCATGGAGAACAAATTAATCTTTTTAGAAATAATGTTGTACCAAATTCATCACCTTCTCCAAATAATACGCCAGACAGTAGTCTGATTCCAGAAAAATGCAATGAAAATACTCTTCCCCCGTGTTGTAAAGGATGTAACGTGCCCTATAAGGGCCACTGCTCTGAAACATCAGAAAACCAAATGCGCCACAAATTTATGAAACATACAAATGTATACGGAATTGAATTAGATAGCGGAGTGGCAACAACGTCTAGTCCAAAACATGTTTTTGAAGATAGCCCAGTAACATCTTCTACTTATATGGAAAGAATGATGAACGATAACTGTGGGCCAATACAAGCTGGGATTGTTAGTACCAGCAATGTGTCGCCGAACGAGACGCTACAGCCTCCAGAACCTTCTCCAACTTTATCAAACAGTTCTCGGAGCACTGATACACCTCACAGCAGTAATTCTTTACAAAATTGCTCATTTCCGGTGCCAAGTCCGGCGTATTCTAATCCAGGGTCAAGAGACAACTTCAATAGCAATCCTCCTACTCCTGGCAGTAATCACACATATCCATACAATTCCCCTGTGCCACCTACCAATCAGTCGATTTCCGGAAACCAAATGATGCATTTCATATCAAATCATAACGTTAATAAAAATCTCATGGAAGTGGATAACATATCAATGGTGGGGGTGAAACCAAGATTACGAAATCAAGACTATAGAATGGAAGCTAAGAAAAGAGTAGAAAATTCAATGCCTGGATATTGTCCCCCTCCACATTTGGGTGGTGGTCCGGCTCATTCTCTAATTCAAACTTGTTATATACAAACGTTTGTGACGACAATGGCTAGTGGTTTTTCAGTCACTCGAGACACAGTTACATCTGTGCTAGCAGGCAAGGCTAATACAGCAACTACGTCAATTAACGCGTCCCAAGCAAATTTCATAAGGCCACCACCACCTCCCAGTGTTAATTTGGCAACAACATACGCTATACCAAACAATCAGCCCGATCCTTTTATAAATTCTGTTAATTTACCAACAAGCTATCCGTTACACATTGCGGGTACAACCGCGCAGAATATGATAACGAAATCACCTCTAGAAATGGTCCAAAATGTAATCAGTAGCTTGCCTAAACCAGAAACAAGTAGTGCGCCAGTATCTACTTCTGTAGCTCAAAGAAGGTCTTGTTCAAGTACATCTGGACAAATTTTGATCTCGTCTACGGGTCAAATAATTGTATCAAACAACCAAATGCCGCCGCCTCCTCCGAAAAATACAACTACAATTTCGCCCATTGCTTCTAATACTGTTACTAATACGTCTGTGTCTCAAGTCTTACCAGCTGTGGCGGGAGTCCAACCTATGGTTAACCAACAAACTGTAGTTGTAAATACTCTACAAACTCCCTTCGTCATTCAACCACCGATGATGGCAGTCGATGGCCAAGTGGTTCAACAAAACACTGTCATACCTCAAATAGTAGCAAGCGGTATGGTTTCCGGTCAGTCAAACGAGAATCAAAGGCAGATTGAAGTTAAAAACGGGCAAAGTTTCGTTCAAGGTGTTGCTATGCTATCCCCTGAAAGCCTGAAGAAAAGAAGTAAGAAGAAGAAAAATCAAACACCAAACATCACTAATGTGTTGCAAATTGCTGCACCACAACAAAATCCTAATAATTTGATGGTACATCACACGTCTCCACAACACAATTCTAGTCCACAATTCTCACCTCGTGGCTTTCAATTGTCACCGACTAACAATATATCGCCCACACCAATGCTACAAGCGTTAACTATAGTACCCGGAAAGTCTGGTACACCGGCCCACATAGTAATGAATGGACAAGGAAACGCAAATAACTTCGGATCTCAGCAAATCATCACAAATACGCCACCATCACAACAAATAAACTTGTTACAACCGGTCAATCTTATAAACAATGCAAGTAATGTTATGTCTAACTTTCCGGCTTTTCAACAATTCATTTTACCTAATTTAGGTGGTATGGTTATGACGGCAGATGGCACTGCCTTGATTCAAGATAATTCCACAGGAATGCCAATGCAACTACAGTTACAGACAGTAAATGGGCAGAATGTTTTGACTCCAGTACAAAATCCGGGTCTGTTCACAGCAGGTACTAACAGCGGAGTTGTGATCAGAGCTCAAAATCAACAAGGAAAAATAATACAATCACAACACAGTCCTGGTGCACAGTTCCTGTCACCAAATAGCCAAGTTATGGTCAATAGTCCAAACTTCAATGGTCAATTAAGTCCACTGCTCGCCAATCTCAGTCCAACTAACGTAACTTTCAACAGCCCCCAAGTGAGATCGGGAAACGTCCAAACTCAAGAGTTCATACAAACCAATCAAATGGGCCAAACTTTAATGGTTCCTATGTCTCCCAAACATGTTCCCATATCCGCAACAAGTAACAGAACGAACTCAACGTTCGTACAGAACACGACAATAGTCCAACAACAAACTACTTTAGTATCGAACTCTCACAACACTCAAGTATCGTTACAAAGCGGGAATTCCCGTCTGAGTATTGATCCAAATGTGTTGTTAAATCAAAAAGTACCAAAAAGGTTGACTGCAGGTGAAAACAGTCAAGAGGACAAAACGTTTGATGATAAAGATGAAGGTTATGGCCGTTTGATCCAAGAGCTAGGGGATGGTGTTAGACATTCAGTTTCTACGCAAACATTAGGGCAGCGTGGGAATAAGTCTCCTAACACCATAGGAGGGTCTCCCCCGGATACGACAACTCACAGTCCGTTGGGAGCTTTGGACTCGAGTCCGCGGATATACGCGACGCATTCTAACTACGCAGACACAACTACTAAGTCACCTGAACCGGCGGATTTGCATTCTTCGGTAAGTTCCTTATTTTTATTTTGTTTGTTTTTAAGGGTAACAATGAGCTATTTTATTATAAAACATGATGAGGAAATTATACTTCCAATAATCAATCAATAATCAATATATAACAATTTCCAGGCGATGGTGCAATGCGTGTCCAGCAGCGAGCCCGACATGGCGGAGTCGGAGCGCCCGTGGCCCACTAGAGATATTAGCTCAGATTCTGATTCCCAAAGTGAGTTTTTTTTATTTTTTTTTAGATTGATGCTATATAGCGCACATAGCCCAGGGTAGGGCAGGGTAGGCAGAGACATTGTGGGATATGGTGGCGATAACGCCACGCTTTGTTACGTTACTAGAGCAAATACATTAAAAAAATCCTCCTAGTGGGTATCGAACCCACAACCGTTGCGTTTACAGTTACACGCATTGCCATTTTTATAAATAGCTAGAGAAGTTCAAAACTCACGAAAGTTTCATCATCGTTTAGCCACATATTTCTTGATAGCGTCAGTTTAGTTCTTATGTTCTCTTATGTTAAAAATGTATAAATGTACAGTATTTTCGATAAGTCGTGGCCGTCCTGAAGTTAAGTTTTCCAAACTTTTGTGCCTACAGGAGGAAAATAATCAGAAGTAAGAAAAAAATAATCTAGGCCATGACTCGTCGACCGTACTGCAAATAGATCTCTTTCGCTAAATAATAAATCAGTAGCAACCGCTTACGTCAGTATGCAAATAGAATATGCAAATATTTTATTAGGAGCAGTCGTTATCTATATCGATCCAACCCGCATTATGATAAACTTTTTGTACTTTTAAAATATGCAAATTGCTTTGAAAATAAACTTCTTTGTTAAGTGATATCTAGAAGAAGTTAATTCAAATTTATTCTACGATGTGTCCTTTTTGGTCTTATTTAGTTCGTTAAATGACTAACTTGATTTGAAATAATGATTATCGTCGTTTTTTATGCATCATTTATCTAATGCAAATAAATGTGTTTAAGTATGTAGGTACATGTTTTATGTTTACAATAAATATCATATATGTGATATGTGACGTTTTGATGACTAAATCATAGATTACAAATTTTCTCACAAGCGAGGGGAAGCAAAGATTGGTTAAGACCACACGCAAGCTAAATATGTAAACAACAAATACACTTGAACAGCAGGATAGAGGGTGTTTTAGTGTCAAGATCCTTTCTATTCTCACCACCTGCACTCAAGACATTGTTTGTTAAAAAGTGGTGTTCAACGCTGTGACAGGCGTGGAAATGAAAATAATTGAAATGAACACAACCAGTGGCTACATATAGTCAGACACTGATCCATTATTTGGCTTTCGTCCTTAAAGCAATATATTTCTCGTATCGAAGCTACATCGAACTTTCAAAACTTTTATTCTCTCTTTTTCCAGACATGATGTCAAACATACAACTAATGCGCTTAAACAGAGCGCATAATTCAGTCGAATCCAGCGAGATTCAGTACAATCAAAGTATGACATCCAACCAACAAATACTACCAATGACGTCTAACATATACGAAAGGCAAACGTACAAACGGAAAAATGATTTTGGGGACGGTTCTACATATAGAAACGACAAAATTATGAGGACTAACTACAATATGGTCCACGGATTGCCCAAAGACTATGAAAATTTGGGTTTAGCCCAGGAGAAGCAAGTTCGTCGTTTTTCGACGGGCAAAGATGGCGTGCAGAAATATGATAGGCTAAACTCTGATGGTGAGTAAACTAATAATGCTTTTTTGTGCTTAAACGCGAATATATGGGAACGCTAATCGTTGGCTTAATTTATTTATTTACACATTGCCATAAAGTTTACCCTATATTTTATTTCTAATATTTTGTCTAAATAATTTTTTCTTATAATAACTTTTAAAGGTTAATTCTTAAAATTATGGTAATTATTTGTGAACAGACAGACGGACTTACATTTTTAATTAAATAAGAAAAGGATTGAGCATCTATTAATATTCCCTATTACTAATATGTACAGAACCATTTCACGCTTGAGTCACTGCTAACCAAAATTCAAAATTTTCTTTATGTTGTGTCTTGTATTGGTTATTTGGATTCGTTAGTAAAGTTGATCGGCAAAGAGATATATACGTACAGTGCGGTCGACGAGTCGTGGCCGCCCTGAAGTTAGCTATAGATGGCTGCGCAGCTTTGATTTAAGGAGATTTGCTTTGATTTTCTTACTTTTAATCATTTTCTTCCCGACCAAACAATGCGCTCAAGTTCAAAAAGCCTAACTTCAGGGCGCCCACAACTCACCAACCGTACTGTAACATATGTGTATTATATATTTCAGCTTCTACATAAAAAAAATATGCGATATATAATTGGTTTGTTTCTTTTGGTTGGGTTAATACAAGATACAGCTCTTATACAGGTGTACTGGAAAACATATTTAACGAACGATAATCTCCCATAAAACTTTCCTGTCGCTTTCCATTGCACCATTACGTCGTAACTAAATTGGCTCACACACTGATTGGGAACCATTTACTAACGCATCATTGTAAAGCCATCATTTCTATATGTTCATTGTAAGTAAAGCACATTCTCATGTTACTGTAACATTTGCTGGTCGTGGATGTAATATATTATTGTTTTAAATTTTACATATTCTATCCAAAGTTTTGTAATTCAATGCATAACGCACACATGTACTTACTAATTTATACTTAATGTTGCCCATATTACAAAATGGCCAAAATACAAAAATATTTTAATATATTTTTGATAATGGTAATATTACTTCTACAACCAGTCCTTATACTATCTAAGTTTGCAAAACAGATGATTTGTGAAAACAATGTTTTTGTGAATTACTGTTCCTAATCACTTACAGCAATCAGCTTATATTAAAACTGTTGCTCTCTAGCTTATGCTAAAATATTCAAATAAAAAAATGTAACAAATACATAGAATATAAGGATATAGTTAAGATTTTTTGTTATTAATCTACAGATATGTCCTTTTTGCTTGTACTCCGATAAAAATTTTCACAATAGTATTACTTAAAAAATTATATAGTTATTTAAAGTATACATATTATGTTATATAAGAAATCTTAACGTATCTTTAAATGGACGATTATGAATGACATTCATTATTGTAACCGTTTTATTCACAATTTAAATTACAGTATAATTATTAAATCATTCTTATTTGAAAATAAGTCATTCATAAATGTTCACCCAAAAAAAACGGTGGTTGGAAAGGTGTTGGATATTAGAAACATCGAGACGCTAACGATCGTTCGATTCGTTGGTAGATTCGAAGAGCGAAGACGAATCACCGGATAAATCGGACAACAAATCCATACGGAGATTTACCATCGGAGATCTAGTTTGGGGTCCGGTCAAGGGATATTCTTCGTGGCCGGGCAAGTTAGAGAGTAGAGTGTCTGAGGGCAAGTGGTGTGTCCGATGGTTCGGGGATAGGTTACCGAGCGAAGTGGAACATTCTAGACTGTTGACACTCTGCGAGGGACTCGAGGCTCACCACGCGGCCAGAATGAGGCATAGGAAGTGAGTTGTTAGGATAAGAATGGTTTTTAATGTACATTAGGAACTCGATTATCCGGACCTCATTTATACGAAGTCGTGATTACTAAACGCGACCAGTTATATTAAATATCCACGTAAATATGTGGGTACTTGTAATTATGTACATTTTAATAATTTTACGTAAACAACGTTTAGGAAGTAAACGTTTGTTTTCGTTGATATGTATCTCTTGTTTTGCATAAACACAATATTATGTACTACATGTACTACATACATGCATAACCCGTTTTTCTCCATATATTCGATTAACCGGATTTTCTATTATCCGAATGCCTAACTACAATTACTCTGGTAAATCAAGTTTCTATTGTATATATTTTTAAGGGAAATTAAACTTTTTATCTTATTTACTTATTAACTTTGGTTAAAACTATATTTTTTAGCGAATCTATTTTATTTTAATATTGTTCTTTGCTTAGTATTGAAATTGAAGAGTCTTGTTATAGTTTCATATGTACAATAATACAATTAATACTCTTTAATAATTGGAAACAGATTCTAAAGGGAATTATTAAAACAAAGATTTTTAGAAAGTACTTAAGTAATCAAAACATTAAATCTTTATGTGGTTTTTTTCTATTTAAAGCCATTGTTACCGAAATTTCTCAAATCAATTAAACATACTAAAAAGTTGCTTTCCCTTAAATTTGAAATAAAAATGAAACATATGAATAACGATTTAAAGATGGCTCTTGCTATGATGTGTTGGAAGTAAAAGTTGTTCAGAAAATTTGAAATATCATTGTTAGTGATTTGGACTTACGTATCACATCGTAAAATCTTTATAAATATTTGTCTGTTCTATTGGGAGGTACCTATAAAAATGTTTTTATTATTACATAAGTACAATATAATTGGGTAATTTTTTATCAACAGTGATGTATATGTATATCCATTTCACGAAATAAACTACCATTGAATATATATATTTTTTAATATATTTATGGAAAATTATTATATATATGTAGTATTGTGGGTCGTTAAATGAATTTTTGTTTAAATTTATGTTAACTAGGTTCTCATGTAATCAATTTATGATAAAAAAAATGTAATAACCCAACCCAAAGTTATTTCAGTTTATAGGAGTAAGTAGGAGTGCATTATTGTGTTTTTTTGTATAAATAGTAAACATTCGTTTATTTAATTTGTAAATTCAATTAATAGTACGCAGTCGTGGAATTTTTCTTGTATATATACATTATACAGATACAACATTTTATTTACAAAATCTTCTAATTACAAATATTTAGTTGATTAAATTAGGATAATAAATTTCGATAATTTTAACAAAAAATATTCTGTACAGGAGCAGAAAATTAAATACGCTTCTAGAGAATGCAATACAAGAAGCAATGGCGGAATTAGACAAGAAAACCGACAGAGACAACTCAGACGATGATGGGGTAACAGACATAACCGAAACTCCAAAACGCAAAACTAAAATGAAGAAACATAAGAAGAATGCGGCCAAAGTCGACGGAACTCGCTTGAGAAGTTCCCGATGATTTTAAATATACATTTTTTAGCACTTTAAAAGTGCTATACCACAAGTAATAGAGGAAATAACTTTTCTAGAAAACGTATAAAAGTTTGAACGTAGCGGATCTTGAACCTGCTAGTTTTAGACGGCGCCTTTGGGCAACTTCCAAGAGGCGCGGACACATATTCCCCTTACGTTAAGATTTTTATGTTTCCTAAAAAAAGATTACATATAAATTATTTCAGTTATGTTATAAAGACTTTTTACTTTTAAGTGGTTTTTTGTGCAAAAAATGTGTTATTTATATTTATAATAATATGCCCAAACGGGCTAATATAAAAAAAATATATAATTAATTCTACTCGTATTAATAAATATTAATATGAGTATAATCAATTCTTGATTAATCAAGTAACAGTTAAAATTCTTTATACCATAATTGTAATAAAAAATACTATATAAATTAACATGTCCATAAACATTTTTAATATCAATGCAATAGTATATACCTTTTTATCTTTGAATGTCTATACAATAAGTACTTTTAAAACCCTTAACTATTTACTGTAAATAGAAACAACATCGTATAGTAAAGGGAATTTAAAATATTACAATGTTTCATAAAAAACCTTTATTATATGGTGTATTAATAATACATTTTTTTATTACAACTAAGAACATGTTAATCAAATAATAAAATAATATCGATTATAAGTGATAAGTTGTGAATATCGATTTTCTAAATAGTGTTTAGTTTAGATTATTCTCCAATATATAATATATTTTAGTAGATGTAATTCAGATTAATATTATATTTATTATAACAATAGAATTAGTGTAAGCTTAGATTGTTTTTGTTTTTCGCAAACGATATTGTCGACTTGTCATTTTTAATCGATTTACAGCCTAATAAATATTGGTAGCTAATTATTAATTATTTTGTCCTAATGAATGAACAGATCATATATGATATATCGATATCGATTGTCGATTCATAATAGGACATATTGTTTTAATGGTGCCACAGTCCGGACAAATATTTTGTAAATATTTCAAAATATTGACGTTTTTTTTATTAATAATAAATTAATAGATTTTTTAGCAGCTAGCATGTAGATGTGATTGAATCACTAATATACATTTTATTAGAGTAAGATAAATCTTATTTAAGCTAATCAGTCATCATTAAAAGTATAGGTATGAAGAGATTTTATATAACGTCGGCTTAGAGTGTAAACCTGCTAACAGCCTATTTAACGAATTCTCGTCTCAGAAAATTTTTACAATTTTGCAAACTGATTGAATCAAAATTGTACAGCACGGGCTTGGCAAGTTTACACTCTATGCCGACGATAAATGAAATTATAATATTAATTTTGTTCTTAAATATCCTTCTATCGTACATAGTGCGTACTGTAATGTAAAGATATTGGCGTATTAGTTATTAAATTGCGTTCTACAGCGCCCACTTGTTTGGTTGGCGTTGGTTTAGCGTCCGCCATTTTGAATTATATCACAATTTTTTTTTCATCGACATTTTGTACAATTATGATGTAAATGGATAGTGCTATATATATCGTGTACATTTTTACGTTTTGTTAGAAAGTAACATGATTTCTAGTCAAAATATTGAGCATATTAAATTGTAGGTAACGCGAATTGACAATAAACAGGCCTGGTGACCTACTTTTCATAAATAAATGCAGTATTTTATTTACTTTCGGACAGTATGTGTATGTGTTTGCGGTTGTGTTTGAGCTACTTTTGTTGACCACTGGATAGTTTTAAGGTTGGCACGACTGTCGACAACATGGCGGCTTTTGAAATTCACTTTGGAATATATTCAAAAAGATATATTTTAATTTGAATTTGGAATTCATGAGCGATATTGTGCAAGCAAAAACTATCATTATTGAATCAGATCGTTTTAAATTACTGGCGGCTTTAAAAATAAAAATTTGGAACATATTAAAAAAATATACTTTGAATTTCAGTTTGGAACACAAAAAAATATTAATGATATTGCTTGTTTTTGCTACAGAGCACGTGTTTACGTTTTAACTTATTATTAATGATAACAGTAAATGCCAGTAGGATACAGTTGAGAATTATATAATCTCATTTTTAATATATTTCTTAGTAGTTTACATTATTTTTTTGTTAAAAACGTTATAATTTTAACACATTTTATACATAATAAATATAAATATTTATACCGATAACTTAGGCCTATACGCGTTGTTAGTATAGTTTCCATGACATTACGACATATTCAACATTGGGCCATAAAATGTCATCGAATTTGAACAAAATATATACATATATATATTTATATTGTGATAAAGTTAATTATGAAATTTTAAGTACATTCGGGATTTAAAATTTTATACCGCAAGCTGATATTAACATCGCGCTATACCTCGGGATACATCAGTTATTGAAATTAAGATATTTCACACTAAGTGAAAAAAGGGAAATGTATCTATTTTCCTTTTTTTGGTACAAGGGAGTATAATTTAAAACATTTCTAAAATGCTTTTTAATCACAATTATATTATGTAGGTAATAAAAGAATAATAAATGTTTTTTTATTTCGAAAAAATCGTAGTTAGATTATTAGATGATGAATAAATTTTGATAGGAAATTTGTTAACGGTCATTGTTAGATAATATTGTCTGTCTGTAATTTATGTGATCTTTGAAATTAATGTATCAAGGATTGATGGTTTAGTGATGGGCGACTATGAAACAGATACTACGAAAGAAATTTATTATATCAAAATTTTTAATATACTATATTTAATAGTACGATTTATAAATATTGATTTAAATCAATATTTATTACTCTTGAATAATAATTATATATTGCCAAGTAGTTTAGTCCAAATATTTATTTTATAAGAATTTATTATAATTGCTTAATTTAAAGTAATAATAAAAAAACACAAGATACATTGAATTATCATCACTATTATAAACATCACAATTTAAAATTTATATTTATTGATATTAAAATAAAAAAAATGATATAAAAATCGATTTTATATATAGGTATATGTAACTCTTAGTCGGCCATCACTAACCCTACTCTGTTTTATATTTACGTATGTTAGGGATGTGTTTACAGATCACGTAAAAAATCCCTTATAAGACGGTATTATGTAAATATTCTTACTGTAGTTATGTATAATATTCTATTTCAATGAAATTAATGTTTTATAGACTTAATAACTGTACAACATAAGATTATTTATTTGTTTTGCTGTGTACATATTTTTTTTCAATAAAATGTACCTGTTTTTAATTTATGATTTGATTTTTCATTCCACAGTTTTTAAGGATTTCTTTTTTTGTATTCCAGTAAAGTTAGTTATTTGTAACGTCCACAAAATAATTAAAATGATTTTAAACTAAAGATTGTTTTTGCTGACAGTGTCAATTGTGACTGAAATGAATAGAGGGATACTTAAAAATAAGAATAATAGAAAGCATATAAAATGTACATACCGATTTACTTAAGACTCACCAATTGCTTTGTTTTAACTTTTACAGTTTAATATCTTAAAATTAGTTCATTAAAAAAAATTAGACATTTGAATGAATTCAAGGCATATAGCAATCTTAAATAAGTCAGCAAAATCATACACTGGAAATTTCGAATCTAGTCATTTCATCATCATCATACGACAGATAACATTATACCTACCTGTTTTGCATGAGCCAACGAAGGTCTTGTGTTGGTACGATAGATTTTCGATAGATGGCGCCACTGCCATTGCAATGATTTTTTTTTGTTGATGGCGTAGCAACGCAGGCAGGGTACAGTTAGTGAAAAATACCATAAAAATATTTGAAATTAACCATTAAAGTTTAATAGTCAATATTTGTGGTGAACTGCAAATATAACACAAGTCAGTGACTTTAAACGCGATTGACTGTGGGTTCGATCCTCATTCAAGGAAATGAAATATTTAATATCTTTATTTCATCGCTCTGGTGTCGTGGCAAAACGCGGTGTTGAGATCTGTCACTCGCGATGCCTACAGAATTTAGCAAAAAATCACTCTTAACACTAGGTTCCCTTTAAAATATGTCCCATGTATTTAAGCTGTGGAATGTTTTGAAATTCATGCGCACAGTTTGAACTTTGACTAACCTAACCCAGCGCATGCGGACAAAACAGAAAATTTTGCAAAAAATTCGCAAATTTTGCCCAACATAGCATGACTCAGCTTCACCCGCTGTGCACCGCATTTGGCGGATCCTAATTTTATAAACATTCTGAGGAGCACACTAGCACGAGACTGCTATGACATGTGCATTGTAGACCACCCATTTTCTGCGCCTATGACAACTACGCAAGGCCATCTATGTAATTTGAAATAAAAAAAAGATTTGTAGTGGGTTCGATCCGCTCATGAATATATCCATAATTAATCCATCTCATCATCCAATCATTCAGTCCATTGTTGCTCTCTTTCCAAAATTTTCCGGGATTATAGTACCTACCTCTCTTTTTTTCTTAATCTTTTTTACATAGATCATTTCACATGACTACGCACAATTATTAACTAGCAATGTATTACGTACCTACATCCAAATAAGACTTAATTACTGCGTAACTACGTATAAAGGCCTACCTACGTACTAGTTTATACACAATTACTAAGTTGAATATACAAACTAGGCCTACTATGGTAATTAAGCTTATTAAGACTATTATTAAAGCTAGTCGTAGTGCAGTGACACAAGCTTGCAACTGTAAACGCGATAGGTTGTGGGTTCGATTCCTATTCGAGGAAATTAATTATTTAATATTGTCATATCTTCAACAAGGCAAAATGCGGCGTTGAGTTCCCCCACCCACCATACAATATCTCCAGAATTCGGAAAAAGTGTTTAAATTCGAACAGACATTCGTGACACTAATTTCCCAGGTTTACTCTGCCTACCACACTATGTGAAGCTAAACAAAAGACTATTGAACCCTGTTTCTAGAAGTGTTGGACCAGAGGACAGAAGATATTTTAGACCAATTTTAATTAGAGAACCTATAAAACAAAATAAATTTTAACTTTAACAAATAATCATAAATATAAAAGACACATCTACATTTATCGCTTGTACCTTTACGCACAACAAACATAAAAATAAATCCCAATACCAATCCAATAGTTCCATAAGTTTAAATACTTGTAAAGCACATTACGTAAACAAGATTTAAGCAACGAATGCGAGAACATTTACCGAAAGCTCGTACGTTCTCGTTTCCCACGCACGCCTATTATCAGGAAATGTGTGTTAAATTCGTACAAACACAAACAACAATTGTGAAAATCCCGACGTTGTTTCTCATTCTAGTCACTTTGCTGCGTAAATATAAACAGGCGTCGTTCTTACGCGATCAAAAGAATGACAAACGAGTTAAAAGAATAATGGAGAGTTAATGAAGACGGTAAAATCACCTTTTTTCCACCGTTTCTTTTATTGTAGTCGCACTCATCTTTCTCCAACTTATAATGACTACGGTGCCGGTGCCGGTCTGTCATGGAAGCGTAAATATTGAATGTCTCTTCTATTTGAAGATTTGTTGGAACAACTTTGGGTGAGGATTAAATTATGCGTGAAAATTGTTTTTTTCTTTGATTCTCTTTGTTGTTGCTATCATTGAGTCAAATCGTTGGTGTATTAGAGCAATTTGTTTTTGTTTTTTATTAAGGGCCCAGATTCAGGTTCATGTGGAATACCGACCTCATTTCATCCCAGGTCACCGATCCCAGGATCTCTCTCATCATGTGCACCCGACATCAGTATTAGCTTGAACCATTTTATCGCATACAACATAGGCTGAAAACTTTGGCTTTGCGTAGAGATGTCTCCTTGCTGTGCGTTCTTTACCGCATTTATAATGGTGGGGTTCTGGGGAACTGTTTGACCTAGAATAGAAATAGAAATATATATATTTTTCAATTTAAGAAATTTAGACATACTTTTGAATATAATTTAATATCTTAATGAGGATCCTACACCATAAATATGAAGCTGTAAGTAAAAATACATGAGCAGGTATAGCTTTAACTGTTAAAAACTGAGCTAGGCTTAGCTTCAATAAAAACGCAAAACCAATTTTTAAAATGCAATGAATTTTCTAAAAGTAGTGGCGAGAAAAACGGTGAAATACAAATTAGCGGTTGATCCGCCGCAAGCGATTTATTTAAAGGACCAATAAATATTCAAGAGTAATTTACCGCCAGTAATGCTGAGCCAAATATTTTTACTCCGGTTTAATACTTAATCCGCTTAAAGGTAAAATGGGGCGTGGCAGCCGTACTTTTGAAAGCACTGGACCAAGCACGAAGGTTGTAAAATTTATTATATTAGTAGTAATATATTTCAAAGTCCGTGTATTTTCATTGTTTGTTTAGAATTGATAACAATGAAAATAATTGATAATCAAAGACTTGCGACACAAATCCCAAAAAAGTAAATATAAACAAACTACTAGAAAAGAGCTGATAAATGGCTAAATTTATTATCTTAAATCATGGCTTTTCATACGTTTGGGAGCTGCGATGCTACATACATACAGCATCATACATATACTGACACTTTAAACTTATCCCTCCTCTTTTTCCACCAGGCGTTAAAAACTTTATTAGGTATATTTAAATAACTTTTGAAATAGGTCCGAAATGTCTGCTTATAAACGTGCCTACTTCCTATAATTTTAACGATACGAGATATTACAGCAAGTGTCGCATTTTCTTGATTTATGACTTCCAGTAATGCCAATATAGCACTTCGGTCACGTAAAACGCAGCATATTTTTGGTAGTCTATGAAACCTTGATAAATCAGATTCGTGTTGAGATTAGAAGGAAAATACGCCGGAGTCAGTTTGAAGGAGGGAGAAATCAAATTGAATTTGCCCTTACACTATAGAACGATATCTCAGAGATAAATCTTGAACCTCATCTCGAGCAGGAACGAAAACTTTAATAGAAAAGTAAAAAGGAAAAGAAGTTAAAACGTTTACTGTAAATATGTAATCGTTATTCGGCGGAAAGTAGAGAACGGAAGTGTCTTAACTCTTCTTCCTCTGCCTATTCTGCTTTGTATGGGATACAGCATGAAACTGATTAATTTAGAACATTTAATTAAACTTATAACTTGTAATTAATTACCGGATCCAATTTAATTCTTTTTTTCTGCCAATATTTTTTTATTTCAAAGAGGCCTACGAAACACCAGACGTCATTGTTAGAATTATCTCCTCTAACAGAAACCCGAACAAAGGTTGCCGTCCCTTTGATCGATCACACGAAACCACAAATTAATTTCACTATCTTCATTTATTACGTAGAAAACAGTTTACGAAACAAAGCGTTTTCATTTATAATAAATATTCCTCGTAATGTACCTACTGAGACGAAGATTAATTTATGGTATCAAACAAACAATCTTCAAATAACCCTTCATTTTCATATTGCATTAAATTATATGTTTTCATATTGTTTTAAGTTTGTCTATTGTGTTGCGTATTTTGATGAGTGTTAATTAATTATTTATGTAATTTTAATTTAATATATTTAAGCTTCACAGAAAGCCATCAGAGAAGCAGCAGTATAGTTTCGTTGATACTAAAGGTTGCGTGCTAAATGTGACAGGATTTTATTTCTAGAGGGTATGTTTGGTTTTGATAACAGTGAAAAAAAAACGACTTATAATTACTATTAGGGCTCTCTAAAAAGAAATTTACTCTATAATGCCAAATGAATATAAAATGGAAGCGCCGCAGCCCTCAAAATATTCTTATATAAAAAGAAATCGTTAATTCATTCCACTTAACAATTTAAATTTAAAATTCTCAAATGTTTAGAAAAATCGATGAATCGTAAGTTAGCGGCTTATCCGAGAGCGATTTATTCAAACTAGCAATAAATATTCAGGAGTAATTAACCGCCGTCGCGTCGCGCACCGTCGACACACTCGCACGCCTCCGCCGCGCACCGTCGACACACTCGCACGCCTTCGCCGCGCACCGTCGACACACTCGCCTCCGTCGCGCGGCTCACGGTAATCCCTATGACGGTAGATTAACAGATATTGCTTCGAAAGTCTGAAAAATTAAATTTTCAATCGCTTTTATGGTATACGAGTATATACTATACACGAGTATTTTTTTTTTTTTCCATTATAATATGATAGGAGCTAGGTTTAAGACACTACACTTTTCGCCGGTTTAGGAAATTGAATGTTTAGAAGCGTAACTCAACTCAAGATATTTTCTGAAGAGAGCCAGGACTTTTTTTTTAAAATTCTGATTGTTTTAGTACTTGTCATTAAGTACGGTACATAGCGTGAAATCAATATACCTATAAATGTAAACATAGAAATTACTCTCCATAAAAAAATGACATTTGTAAAAATGACTTTCGTTTCGTGAGTAGACTAATTCTGTCAATAATAAAAAAAATATGTTTATAGAATATTTTTTCATTTCTCTACTTACACGATCCACTTATTTAGTTTGATATTAGGTCCGTTTTTTAATTGAAACATTAAATAATGAATGCAATATAAATAGTAATAAATATTCATATATTTCCATAAGAAAATAACAACAATTCTTTACTAGAATCTGTAACGTAGATATATAATATCAGCAATGTCATGTATAAATTACCTGACCTGATTAGCTGACGGGGTTGTATTACAAGACCTTACAAATACCTCCCTTGGGCCTCGTTATATACAAGTAAAACAAAATGGAAGAATAAGCTTAGTGGAAATACTTAATTTTACTTTTTAAAATTGCAAACGAGATTTTTAAGCTTTTAGTAAGTGAAAAATTAATTATTTATTAAATTGTATTCTTATTAATAAAAACTAGTATTGTTTTTTTTAATAATTGTTACATTAAAGTAAGATAACGTGTGGCATTAAGTTCCACTACTCAACGCGCAACGTCTCGAGTTTGAGCGGAAAACTGACAACAAAGTGTAGCACTAGAATATCTCTATCTCTCTGGAAAAATCATCACTTAGGTATAAACATTTGTTCATTCTACATTTTATTATCTCCCTAAAGCGTGGCCAAAGCGTAGAGTTCCGCCAGTCAGTGTCTCCAGTTCGACAAAAAGTGGGGAACTGTCTTAATGAGGAGTAGAGTATCTTAACATTGGATTCCCAGGTTCCCTCTGCCTACCTCACTATAAACGAGATACAGCGTTAAGCTTATAAAAAAAATATTATAACAGCCGACATAACTTTATAAAATCACTAGCGGCCCGCTCGCGGTTTCACCTGCGTGAACTATGTTATTATTAATTTCTGTCTCCATGTCCTAGTGACGTCTATGCAAAGTTTGAAACTCCTAGCATTTGTAGTAACGAAGTTTCATACAAACTTTCGACCCCAAAAACAACCCCTTAGAAGTCGAATATTGCAAATTCCCGTCTTAGCGAGCACCTACGTCCTATAAGTAACTCCTGTGCAAAATTTGAGATTCCTAGCACATGTAGTTTCTGAGATTTCGTGATGAGTGAGTGACCTTTCGATTTTATACATATAGATTTAAAATGTAAATTAAACTACGCTCGTGACCTAAATAGTAATATTATAGTCGATATATTAAAGTATTTTTTCTAATTATATTGCTGTGTAAAACATTAAAAATTTTAATAAATATTCAGTTAAAAAAATATTCACCTTAACATCGGAAAAAAAAATAAAAGTTAAAATGACTATATACTTATTATATTTAGGACGTAGGCGTAGTCCATAATAATAATTATTTTTATAGATTCACACACGCAGCAAAGTAGGCAGAGGGAACCTAATGTTAAGATACTCCGTTCCCCGACTTCCATCAAACTCTAGCTAGAGCCATTGCCTTGCCTCGCCACCAGAGCGAAGAAATGAAAACATAAATTTAAATAAATATTTAATTTCCTCGATTGGGATCGAACTCACAACCAGTCGCGTTAACAGTCTCATTTTGTGCCTGTGCCTGTCTGTGCGCTACGACTGGCCTCTATTAAATATTAATTCTATTCTCATCAGAAATAATTGATATGAACTGAATAGAAGAAAGGATGAATAAAAAGTAGGTTTATACTTCTATTATAAGTTTTCTATTCTTCCATTTTGAAAAGGCACTTAAATTTTATATACCAATACCAATCTTGTACGAACGAACGTACTAACTTAAAGTAATAACTAACTTAAAGTATCGTTGGATTGCTTAAATTGACATCACGTGATTTTTTTTTATTTTTGATATTCATATAAGAACATATTTATAGGTCACTATTATTAAACATCATAAATATTTATAATTGCATCGGATCGCGCTTTTAATACAGTGAACAATGAACGCAATGAAAATTACTTATATATTTTACTAGATTTCTATCTAGGGCTTCGCCACCTTGGCTGTATAATTGTTCCATTAGGGTAGAAAATGTAATTGTAATGGAACCCAACGTCATGTACTCTTCCTCGATAAATTAACTGTGAAATATAAAATATTTTTTAATTCGAACTATATTTAAATTGAGATACGATCATTGTCGTAGCTGCTGAAATTTGAGGAAGCGTCCAATGCTTGTCAGTAGAGTTCGACAAAGTTCTCATTCAATAAACAAAAAATAAATAAATAAAATATTTTTATATGAAATTTAAGTAAGAATAACATTTATTCTCCACATAATTACTGGCAAATAAAATATATGTTCAAATTTCTCCGTTTCAAATAGCTTTCGCTCCAAGAACTGGCCATTAGGTAAGCTGCGTCCGTATTCAAAGCGTAGTTGTAGTGTTGAGCGACCGGCGGAGATCGCCTCAAGATCCGTGAGGACGTGACCCGACTGTCGACGGCTAGGGATGTTCTCTCTCAAACACATGGAATTTGGGCTACGTGAATGAAAATGTGATATTATTCCTTTTATTATGGTGAGTATGAGAAATAAAATAATAGTATATAATTTTTAATTTCTTAAATTGTACGTTGTTTTTGCTCGCTACTCACTCATCCACTTCCAATGGTTGACTGGAAGAGATCTCTTATAGAGATAACTCCACCTTTGTACACGAAATGTCTTTATGTATTGTTTATTATGTATTTTTTAGTGCAAGAAAAAATATTATATATTACTATGATTCACCTTCATTTTTAAATAGGCCTAATATTAATTACAATGCTTGGAGAATATATGGTTTCCATTCTTTAAGAGTTGCTTGTTGACTAAGATTTTAGTTTTTTTATTAAGATTCAGGGAAATGATTCCAAATATACTACGCTTATTCGAACCTTTAATCCTGAAAACAGTATTTTCAATATTTTCAATGAGCTTTGGTTAACGAATTTCATTAATAAGCTACTTTCTTGCATAATATAAGACAAAAACGTTATCTAAAAGTACGTAGAATACTTTACATTTTAAACATTTAAATAATCAGGAACAACACTATCTCCCCGACGAAGATGCACGTCTAAATAGATTTTATTCAGCTGAGTTTGCAGAACCAATTAGTTATGTGTGACTGCATCAAGAATACTTGCTGCTTTATTCGGAGAAACGCTATGAAATACCGTTTCTGCTCGAATTAAATTTTAAATATTCATTGATTTTAAAATTTTTTACAAAGCTTGTTTATTTATTCGCAATGAAAATAATTTATTAATACAATAAATGAAAATAAATATTATTATATATATGAGGTGGTGGCGTGGCGTAGATGTACAAACGATACGATATGAACGATAGGTTGTGGCTTCGATTCCTACTCGAGGAAATGAAATATTTCATATTTTTATTTCTGCGCTTTGTTACTGAGATAAATGGTTCCCTCTGTCTGATCTGCTATGTGCAGGATACAGCGTGAAGTCATTTCATTATAATTGCTGTTTGAAGTCAAGTTAATTTTTGTTTTTTTCAGTTTCACGATGTATCGACATCGCTGTATAGTGCTACGACACTCCGTTCCCCACTTTCCGCCGAACTTTCGAGGCATTGCGTTTGTGAGTGGTGGAACTCACCACTGCGCTTTTGATTTGGTACCAGGGCGAAGAAATGAAATTAAAAAAAAAAGACTACTTGTTACAAACGAACAATACTATAACATACTTAACATTATAAGTGGTTTACAACATAAAATATAGTTATGGGGCGTTTAAGTTCAATCAGCATTAAATTACTGAGATCACGAGTCACCGGCCGCGTTCGGGAGGCTGCGCTTAGAGGAATCTTATCCTTATGTAATTACCTTGTCGCCCCACGAGAGTTGTTCACAACGTAATCTACGAACGCAGGGTTTTCGGTAAGAGAAGTGGAATCGCTGTGTTAATATAAAGTATGATTATTTTTTACCTTCACGTTGTATCCCGCACATAGCAGGGTAGACAGAGGGAACGTTTTGTTAAGATACTCCGTTCTCCGTCAAATTCTAGAGTGTTGAATGGTGTTATTATAATTCTTATAGGGGATTTTATATCAGTTTGCAACAAATTTTTTGGCAATTATTTTCAAATTTAATGTTCAATATATTTGTTGTATTTCAACATTTAAATGAAAAAATAGTGTAACTTGTACAAGATGATTTTCAAACAATATCATAAACTGCGTTAATCTAGAAATACAGACAAGGTATACCTACAGTAGTTTTATCTTACCTTTTCTAAAAGGCTCTCTCTTCTCATTGCTCTAGCAATGTGATAAAATTTTATTATTTTGCTGACGCTATTAGAAGCTTAAAAAGGGAGCTTTCAAGCGGGATTTATACTTGGGACGGTTTAGGTGAAGATCAACGCTTGCAAACCTGAGGCCTCGTATTCCATCCCCTTAGTATTCAGAGTTCGTAACCCATAATTTGCCGACAAGTGCCAAGGGCGAAGCGCAGGGGTCCCTCAGGGCTGCCTGTCATTTGGGAAATATTTGACGTATAACGTTAATGGCGGGCCCGAAACTAAACTGAATGTTTGAATAATTTATTGATGTAATAAGCTTATTTAATTAGAGACGGGTTAATTGGTTTCTGTTGTTTCGGTTAAACTTAAAAGTTAATTTGTAAGGGATGTTGTAGTTGAATTTAATTGATATCTATTATGTATGTGTTTAATTTAAATTAGCCACAAGTTTTTGTTGTCTTATAATTGTCTGTAATCGCTTTCCTCACAGCTGAGAAGGCAATACTAAAATGATAAAAGTATTATTTCACTGATATCTCTTCTTTTTCTGCCAAAATGAAGGTACTGTATATAGATAGGGTGACAGAAAAACCATTTTTCGTATGAAATTCAGAATTTTTACTCGACGCAAAATTGAAAATTTAGCTAGCCCTCCATGCCAATTCCCTAATAACAATATAACTAAATTTCTAACTTCTCGCAATATCCATTATGAACTTTGTATTACTTTCATTTGACACTGTTCAGTGTCAGTAACAAATTCGCTGTTACAAACCTGGCTTGTGAGTGCAGTTCCCCCTGGTTGTATGAACAACGCCTGCAACCTCTCACCCTCCCTTACTGGATTTATGACGCGGGGAACGATTTTTCAACATCCATAACTATGATTTATAATGATAGCCAAAAATTTGCTACAAAAATCTTTTAGGTTTCAAGAGTAAAGCAAAATACCTCTGCCTACCCTGCAATAAGTGGAATACAGGGTTAAGCTAAAAAAATGGGACCCTCACCAAATTCTAAAAATATACAAAAAAACACAAATATAAGAATTGGATCGATTACAACATAACATCGACAAACGAACTCTGATATTAACATATTTCATTACAGAAAAACGAAGCAAAGCTTATATTTAGCGCCAACCAAGTGAAGATCTTAAATGAGATCCACGTCGTCAGCGGGCGAATTGTGTTGATGCAGCGCTCGTTTACATAAGATTTATGATGATATACGACGCGATGGACTCTTGTGCACGCGGAGGTTTGCTCCAAGTGATTAATGCCGGAATTGATTCGTATTTATTTAACGAATTCATACTTCATTTCATACTTAATTAATGAAAATATTTTTTGGAGTACCTAAAATCTTTTATTGCTTTTCTATTTTCGTCCGTGAAAAGAACATGAGCCGAAAGCACATAAAAAGGGACTCATGCACGTACTATGTTTCCTTCAGTGTATGTTTTGTAAATCGGTGAGTCTTAATGAGGAATGGAGTGACTTAACACTAGGTTCCCATGTTCACCCAGCTAACCTTGCTATAAGCGAAATACAACGTGCCGCCTATATATACCTACTACTATCGCTTGTATAGTCATACACTTCTAATAGTCTCACAACAACGTCGTCAAAGAGCATATCTATCTATCTATCTATCTATCTGTCTATCTATCTATCTGTCTATATATAAAGTAAATATCAGACTGGAAGGCTGGACCCACCATTGAACGACCTACGTCATGTTTATGCAGACCTCGCGGTCTGCCTCCTTGTAATTAACTAATGTTTGGAAATCGCCTATTATGATAGTCATTTACATATTCGGACAGCCCAAATGTAATTGTTTCGTTGGTGTCTAATTTATATAAGCGAACAATGTTAAACTATATGTATAATGTTTATTATATAAATCAGCTCCACGCTTTATCCCATACACAGCAGGGTAGGCAGAGGGAACCTACTGTTAAGATATTTCGTTCCCCAGTTTCCACCAATTTTTTTAAGGTACTGCGTGATGAGGCTTCTGCGTTAGTGCCTATGCTTAAGTCTAAAAGAAAATATTGATACAATTTCTTGTACAAAAAGAAATCCTACGTTTTAATTATACTTTCCGTCAAAAAGATACCTGAAATAAAAAGCCTAAACCCAATAAAACCTTTGAAGCCTTAAAAACTGGTGCCTATCCCGCTTTTTCAGTTCAGGGGAGCTAACTAATCCTATACACGCTGGCACTGGCCGATTGACTGCCCGCTTCATGTTTATGCAGAGATCGCGGTCGCAGCGATGGGGTGCTCGTGATATCTTTTTGGAATTCGGCTAGCCGTAGAATAAGCGGGAAATCCGGTGGAATTGAGTGGAATAAAGTGGAATCAGAATATTTTTTGTTTATTATTTTTCACCTTATATACTATATGTTTTTCAGATTATTACTTTTTCTTTTTCGGATTTAGTACCGTCAGTTTCAGGCATAAGTTTAACAGAGACACTACAATGGAGCGGTAGAATATTTTATAATACATTTTTATTTTATTTGTATGGGAAATATCTATATTGACCATAACATAAGATTATGTTTTTTCTATGTTTACGATTTATTCTGCACATAGCAGGGTAGGCAGAGAGAGCCCGGAAGCTTAGTGATAAGACACTTTCGTTTCCCACTTCCCGCCAAATTCTGGAGGGATTGTGAATTAGCGGAATTCAACGCCAACTTTGCCTCGTTACCAGAGCAAAGAAATGAAATATTGTGAGAATCGAACCCACAAATCTGACACGTTTCTGATACTCTTGAACTCCTGCGCTACGACTGGTCTCAATATTATGATAATATTAAATTAAATATTGGAAAAGAGTTTCATATTTCGAATTTATGATTATTGAAATATCATAAAAAGCTCTTTTAATAAATATTCCCGATTGTCGTTTTGTGCTTCGCCATTGAATATTGAACATCTCCATACGACCGGAGTAATCATTGAACTTGAACGTGAAAACATCGCGCCTAAGAAATAAATCCAAACAAATCGTACAAAAATTGTTGAGTTTAAGATTGTATCTATTGTAATATATTTTATCGATAAAAATGTATCATAACTAATACTTATATAATAAGTAGATATATATAATGCATATTACATGTGTATTTCACTCTACAATTTTATATGATACAAGTATAATTTATATTTTAAGATTTACTTTTTGCTCTGGTAACGAGGCAAAGCGCATCGTTAAATTACGCCAATCAACACGCAACGCCTTTAGAATTTGGCGTAGAGTGGAAAGCGGAAGTGTCTTAATGGGAACGGAGTTCAGGACACAGATTAACACAAAAAAAAACTAGCTTTCCTTACACACACTTTGCTAAATTAAATCTGAACCCACATCAGTAAATATTAAAGCTCAAATAAAGATTACTTAAAAGCAATTTAGTTTATAATAAAGAATAATCTCACCAAATATATATGTATAATTATAACATAAAACATGTAATATTAGAGCTTTGTATCACACGAACACCATTCAAGTAGAAAATTTCACTCCAAGCAACATTTACATTTCATGGCTGCGCTACACTGTTTGTACCTTGTAAAATTATCCAGCGAGGAGTCCACTCGCGCATAAACAATCTTGAAAAAGTAAAACATAGCTATCCATACCTATATTATAAATTCGAAAGTAACTCTGTCTGTCTGTCTGTCTGTCTTTTACGCAATCAAGCCAAATCGCTTATTTAATTGTGATAAAATACACATATAGAGATAGTTGAGGGTCTCAGGATGAAAAAAATTCGGCGGAAAGTAGGGAACAGAGTGTCTTAACACTAGGTTCCCTCTGTCTACCATGCTGTAAGCGGGATACAGCGTGAACGTGATTTACTTATAAGCTTAATAATATAATCTTTAAATAGTCTCTATCTCTAGTATTAAACACTCAATTCCAAACATCTAAATTGTCTATATATTAGTAAGCACACCCACACTGTACACATTCTCAGTGACCTGCCATATACTAAGGGTTTCATTACCGCGTCGAACACCGGCTCGCTAAGCGCATAGACGTGTCCATTTAATTCCTACTAAATGGACAATATAACTGTTATATATATTGGGCTGTGATTAAATATTAATAAGTACTTCGTTTTTTTCAGTTTTCAAATTAATAATCTAGACACTAGGTCTTTAGCTTTTCTTTTTTTTTCTTTTTAAGAGTTGGAATAACATCGGGCCCTGACCTCCCAGAGAGGAGAATAGAAAATGTTTAATTCCGTGGAAAGAATTAACCCACACCTATGTGAACACGAGGTGGTGGTGCAGAGGCACCACGTAGGTATCTGACGCAGCATTACCACGGCCTAAATGTAAGTAAAAAAAACAAAAAGAAAGGAAGAAAGCAATTCGAACAAAATGAAGCACTTTTATTAAAAGAAAAAAAATCACAGGCTTAAATTATTAGTCAATATTTTTAAGTCCAATTTCATTACTTAATTAATTTAACGATAATCTTTTAATCTATTTAATTTATCAGTCACTATGTCTTAATCGGCGAAGACTATATAAGGTATTTAACCTTCATAAATATCGTTCAATATCCAAACAAGGAACCAGTGAATGCGGATTGTGTTTAAATGATGTTCAATATAGAATGATGAATGCATCCTGTGAACATAAATCTTGGTGTATGTGTTACTTGCCCTAGTAGAGGTTATCGTTTGTGCCTTTCACGTGTAGGTACTAATTTTTATTTAAATCTTTTAATACTATAAATAATCAAATTATATGTAAATTTAATATTTTATAATCTACACTTGAGCAAAGAAATTAATATACAAAATATTTAATTTCCTCGAGTGGGAATCGAACTCGCAACCTGTCACATAGATATTCACACGTTGTGCTCCTGCGCCACGATGGAATTAATTGTTTAGTTCATAGTTCAGTATACAAAGTTTTATAAAAAGATTCAATGAATTTATTCTGGAAAACGACCCGCTCTCGTAAATTGAATGTAGCTATAAAAAACTTACTTACGCTTTATTTATTTTCCCCACCCCGTAACCTTTAATATTTATTTTTACCTGATAATAAGCCATTTGTTTTTTTTTTTTGCTTTATTTTTTTAGAGCTTCATGCTGTAACCTGCATTTAGCAGGCCACCACTCTCATTAAGACAGTTCCGTTGTTCCGTTTCCCCCTAATGGGAATCGAACCAACAACCGCCACGTTTACAAATCTTTATTACTGTGCCGCCCTCAAATCTTTACTACTTGGTATATAAAAAATATTAAGGCCTGCCAGACACTCAACTCGTAACATCTCGAAATCGGGCGGAAAGTCAAGCACGGAGAGTGAGTGTTAAGACACTGGGTTCTCTCTCCCCACCCTTAAAGCATAAAGCTGTAAAAAAAATTATAAGCATTTTACTTCCATTTGTATGTGCAACAGAACTAAACTACAAAATTCAACATAAACTAAAGTCGGCTCAAGTGCCGAAGCGATACGTTGGAACTATACATTCACGTCGATACATTTTCATTTAGCATCGAATTGCTTCTAAGAGATTGATGGTGCCATCTCCCATAATAGATTTAATAGATGACTGGTCTATACTCTATAGAGTAAGTAAGGGTTTACTAACTTTGTTTAATCTTATATAAATAAATTTGAATTGGTTTAAGCTGTTATTATAGGTAAATTATTGTACCAGAGTAGAGTTTTTGGTTTTATGTTTTAGATATTCCATCTAAAATCTATAAATAAAGTGTTTTATATTAATTGAAATAAAAATGAGATGAGTATATTTAGAAAAAAAATCAGTAAAGGAAATAAAAATAATAGTATAATTTCAGCATACTCTATATATTATGATTTTTTTAAACAAAAAAATTTTGATTTTTCATCAAAAAAGTTTTAATAATGATATCTGACTTACTAACTTAGCTTCACGCTGTATCCCTTGCCGGGGTAGTCGGAGAGAGAACGGAGTGAGAAACGCTACGGTCTTTATATACCTCTTTGTCCATTATCATCAACCTTTTCATGCCCTCCTGGGGTCCTCATGTTTTTAACGTTACCAGATAAAAATTTCGAAATATCACATATACCTCTATATTATATGTAACAGAAATAATAATAATAACTCTAAGGTTCAAAATTCTCCTTTCAACAATAGAGCCAAAGGTACCAAATAACCTAACATCATAATATACCAATCCTATTACAGTCGATTAATCCTACGGCCATTCTAATGGCGATACTTTACCGTAGCCGCGTAGCGTGTAGCGCCATACGTCTTCATGGCGTGCGGCGTAGAGCCCAACAGATGGATGACCGCACCTTTGAACTGGGCCTTGTTTGTTTTATTCATGTACGGAGTTAAATTACGTTTTAATTTAACGTTTTATGATGCGATTAATTTATAATTATGGTTATAAATTGGGAATTGGATTTGATTTTATATTTTTACTGTATGCAATTATCCTATAAAATTTGATTTTTATTTTTTGTTGCTGTAAGGTCTCTAGTCTAGATATTGTAATTACTCCCTGAAATGTATGGAGAGAAGTAGTCATGTATAAGTATGACAAGGCAGTAAACTTTCTGTTTTATACTGTTTTCTTTTTAAATTTGTTATATACAAATAGAAATTATACATTAATAAATACAAAATATGCAATATGATATCTATTGAATAATATTTTATTAGTTTCTTTGCAAAATTATGTGACGTTTATATTCAAAACCAAATCTAATAAATCGCAGAAACTTCACATTTTAGAAAAGTGCGAAATTCGTGAAATATTATAAAACAGGCTTGATCGTGAATTTCTGCTCGTGACGTTTTATTTTCAGAACAAAGTTTGACAAGTCGACGATTTTACACGATAAAAAGTAGAACGAGATTTCTTTATTTTAATTTTTTTTATAAACATTTATGAGGCTTGAAATTAGTTAAAATATTGACTCTTGGATTAGGAAACCGATAGTTATTCGATTTCTGTAAAATATTTAAAATGCATCTGCATATTGCATACAATACATAGTAAAAAGGAATAATGGTATCTTTATAAAAAACGTTTGAAATAAAATTAAGATAATAGAGTAAAAAGAAAATGTTATACACAATTTGATTTAGATATATACACTTAACACAACCTTTTATTTTTTTTAGCTTCATGATGTATCCCGCACATAGCAGGGTAGGCTTTGCCTGAGCACCAGATGGAAGAAATTAGAATATTAAATATTTCATTTCCTCGAATGAGAATCAAACCCATAACCCATCGCGTTTACAGACACATAATTTTTTTTAAATTACAAAATGAATCATCCAACCAAAATAAAATGGCGAATAAATAAACAAACAGTTTAAGAAACATTTTCTAATGACTGACCAATACTTTTAAAACAAGATCAAAGTTTACGAATCGTTAAGTTAGAACAATTAATCTATTAGAGAGAGAGAGATGGTCTGCACCGCGTCGGACGAATGGTCATCGGAATGAAGACGTATAGCGCTAACACATCACACCGTCCAATACGGCTGAGCGGTTGAATTAGCTCGCCATTAGTTTAGCTATCGGTGGATTGAGGCTTTATTTATATTTAATTTTTAAAAATTAATGGATGCTTTTCACAAAGTTTAATAAATATATATTTTATATTTAGTAAGACTTTAATTAAATTAAATTCGAGATACAATATATTTTAATTAGTATTGGTTTATTCATTATATAATATAGATAGTATATATCGCGATTTAATATCAGCTAATGATGAATGTTTGTTTGTTCAATTCAAAAAGTGTGTTAAAAATGCATAAGCTCAGTGAAAATTTATCATTTTTAAAAAATTGTATTTCAAGCATAAAGCATTAAAAATACAATAAAATCTTTCTAAATAAAACTAATTCATCAAAAGATAAACAAAATGAATAGATGGTATCTCGCCAGTCCGAAAGCTTTCGAATTTCAAGCATCGTCGAAGTAAATACAAACATTCATCTCGTACTGGAATGAATTGTGCCCTCTTGACTATTTCAGGGGAGAAAGTTAATTAGCTAATATACTAGAAATATATTTTAATAAACTGTAATTAATTTTGTGGTATTCTAATTTAATTATAAAATATAATTAATAAAATAATTATTTATTTTGAAATAGGTATAAAAAAAATGTGTGCTTTTATATAGAAGTTTGAAATGAAAAATATCATGTTTAAGGAAGCACTCGTGTTACTGGTAAGTGTTACAATTTAAATACAGCCATCGTTGTCCTTGAAAGTTTTAGCATCCCATACCTTTTAAAGAGAAAAGGAACCCTTATAAGCGATATGCAAGTTCGACCCGCATTTAACCGGTTTTTTTTATTTTTATAGTGATTGACGCGAGCATTTCGCGAAAGATATACTATCCCTCTTCCTGGCCGCCGTGGCGCAGGTCCATAATGTCTAACTGTAAAAACGACGTTTGTAGGTTCGATTTATTACCCTGAGGTAATAAATAAATCTTAAACTTTCTCGCTGTAATAACAAGACGATTGACGAGTTTCACCATTAAACGCGCAACGTTAGAACAAGGTTTAAAAATCGTTTCCCTCTGCCACACTACTAAACTGGTATATGCTCTATATTATACTTAGTAAAAAAAATATACTATTATTACAACTTAAAACATATATTGATAGTTCCAAAATTAGATTCCACAATACGAATAGTTTTTCAATATTAAAAGCCAATACGTCGAGTCGCATCACACAGTAAGTTGCATTTGTAACCGATGTCGATGGTCCGCATCGGACTTAGTTAATGGCAGGAAGGATCTATGTGTATAGAATTCGGCATTGTTATTAGCTTTTGTGGAATTATTCAAAGCTTAGGTTAGCTAACTTTTATTGTTATATTTATTGGATACACTTATTAACGTCCCAACTTAAAATTAACTTTTGTAACTATTTCCATAAACTTTATCTCTGCCGATGACATGCTTTCTCTAGTCTACCAACATAAGTTGATTTACAACTACAACTCTACTAGAGATAGTATGTCAACGGTAAAGATACCTCTACATATATATTTATAAATATGTAAAACAATTGAAATACTACTTTACTACTACTACTACTACTACTACTACTACTACTACTACTACTACTACCACTACTACTACTACTACTACTACTACTACTACCACTACCACTACTACTACTACTACTACTACTACTACTACTACTACTTTACAAAATATATACACACTGCATATCTATGTCAAATATCAAGTATTTTAGCAAAAACCTGTGTCTGATACTCCGATTGGGAGTGAAAATTGATGTTCCCTAAGATTTATTAGCTCGACTCCGCCTTTAAGTTGCCGACATGAGTCGCATTTACTGTGATGGCTTTTTAATATCATTTACTTCTCTTATCATCAGAATATTATTTCCGTGAGTCGTTGTGGCCCGGTGGTACAAGGGTATGATTGTAAAATTTAAATTTTAATATTTCAATTATCTAGCTCTGTTAAGCACTCAAAGCGCGGCGTTTAGTTCCGCCACTTAACACATAAAACTTCGAAATTTCGCCGGAAAGTCGGGAATTCCCTCTGCCTACACTGCTTTATACGGTATGCCGTGTGAAACTAATAATATAGTGGTATAATAATGTACTGTAATGTATGTAATAGAAGAAAAATTAATAAATTAAATAATAAAATAAAAAGAAAAGAAATGAGTTAACTAACAATTAAAACAAATGGGTAAAAATGGTTTATTTATTCATTTCCATATCTAATGTAGAAAACGATATCGATCATATATAAAAAAGTGTAAGTGTAAAATGTGAGATGTCTAAGCCAATTCTTTTATATACATTTAAAAGTCATTAAAGTAAATAAATAAATAAATATAGATACATACATACATTTTAGAAAACCTATAAAAGAGTAAAGTACATATTGAATGATTTTTGTATATTTTCATAGGAAATAAAATAATTCATCAGTTTGACCGGACGCGTGACGGTGTGGAGGGCTGGCCAATAAACACTTTGACACTGTCGGCGGCGGTCACCGCGACGTGTCATATGGCAGTTTTCATTTTCGAATCAACTCTTCGTGAAATCAAAAAGAGATGCTATATTTTAGTTTTAAAATACTTCACATTCATATAACCATAGAGTCTATCTAATTAAACTTTGAATATTGTGTAGTACCTAAAGCACCTGGTAGGCTATTAAATTGTAAAAAATATTTCTCAGGTGGTTTCTGGTGATGTCTTTAGAATTTAGAATACCGCAAAAAGTAATCGTTAAGACACTTCCGTTCCTTCCGTATACATTCGGTTAAGAAATTCCATTCTCCACTTTCCACCGCATTTTTCGATGCATTGCGTGTTGAGTGGCGGAACTTAACGCCGGGCAAGAAATTAAAATATTAATGAATAATAAATAATTATTTATTATTCATTCATTATAATTCATTCCTCTAAGTGGGATTATGGATGTGGGGTATATAGATCAGTAATGAAAATATCTTTCCTAACTAAAGTAACAAGCCTGTCGCTAAGAAAAATATATTTTCATAATTAAAAAGGAAAAAATGAAAATGATATTATGTTCACATTTTTTCTCAATAAACAGAAATTATTGACTCGTGATTTTCACACAAAATGATTTACAGTTTTTCTCCTCATTTTTATCATGTATTTTCCTTTAAAAGCGTCGATTTAGTACAAATACACGTTGTGGATGAAAAATTATTCCACGCATCATAAATTGTGTCGAACCAGACGGCACAAATGTTGCACACTTTCATATTTTATTTAACGTTCGCTTGTAAAATATTTTAAGGTACTTTATAGAAAAACAAGTATTGTAAATTATATTTTGGCTTCGATAGTCGATATTCAATAGTAAGAATTTTTACGTGAAATTAAGCCTTATATATTTGGTCATTTAATTGACTACTGTAATACATAATTATTAAAAATGAAACACTATGAAGATGCCTGACGTCAGTCAGGCAAGGCTCTAAAATATATGACCTCGGTATTTTATTAAAAATATCAAAGATATTTTTATTAACATGATTTTCATTCAATTGAATTATTAATTTAACAAATAGTTTACATGTGTTATTGTTAGCTTTAGGTTGTGTCCCATGTGTATCATGGTAGGTAAAGGAAGCCTAGTATAAAGAATCCGCTCCTTAATTCTCCGAATTCAGGCCGCATTGCATATTGAGTAGCGTAAATCAACGCCGCGCTCTGCCTCATTACCAGAGCGAAGAAACGACAATATTAAATATTTAATTCTCTCCAATGCGAATCGAACTCACAACCTGTCGCGCTTACAGTCACACCTTTGTGCCTTGCCACAACGGACCTTAATTAATTAATATTGGCGTTTACTAACGACCATACATAATATATATAATATTCTTTATAAATGTGAAGTCAGCTACGTTAGTACGGCCACCGCAGCCGCGGTCACGATGACGGCTGAGCGAGCAAGCACCAAGGTATCAATGTCAATCCAAAATGACTGCGGTCAACGAATAAATATGACACATTAAAATTAACAAGTTGGTTAATTTTCATGTGATTTCGCAATATTCCATTTATTTCTTATTCATACTAGCTACCTAACTATCTTACTTTTATATTTTTCTCTCTCTCCGAAAATAAAGTTAGTAATGTGAATTTTCTTCTTTCTCCCTTCCCAGAACTAAATGTTGTTTTCACATATTACTGCACAGCAAGGAAGGTAGAGGCAATCTAGTGTTACGGTTCTCCGGTCCCTACGCACCACCCAATTTAAGAGACATTACGTGTTAAGTGGCAGAACTTAACGCCGTGCTTTGTATTAGTACCAGAGCGAGGAAATCAAAATATTTCATTCCTCCAAGTGGAAATCGAACCCACAATCATCGCGTTTTTTTAATATTTATTATCTATAGAAATACTTAAATGATTTTATATGATAAACAGAGAAGAAATGATAATTTATTACGTTTTTTTATTTGAACTTTAAACTCATGTTTGCTTTGTTATAGACACTATCTCTCTACATAATATTAAAGTAAAATAGTTTATTAATACAATTTACACTACCATTTGTTGTCTAGATATTTCGGAAATTTAATAAATATAATAACACAGTTATAAGTTAGAATAAATATTTGAAAATATTCAGTAAAATTTTAATAAAAGAGAAATAAATTAGCTTTAGTGGAACAGTAATTCCAAAATGATTTTCACTTTCGTTATTTACGGATGAAAAAGCGACCCGACCGGCTTACCGTCTACGGTGTTTCGTTAGTCGAGGATTTTTCTGCCTCGGGCAAGTATTCGGCTTCAATATGTCGGCTTAGCGGCTACTGTGCGGTGTTGTACCTTTATCAAGACTTTCTAAATATTCAGAATAAACTCAAATTCTAAAACCATTATATTGCTGATAATAGGGTATTTTAGTATAATATAATAGCGAATATTTTAAATGTTTGTATTTTAGACAATGGATACTATTAAATATTCGAATAATCTATAATGTATGTATTTTAACAATACAACCCTAGTCGTTACAAATAAATGGTATTTGGTGAGATGATTAATAAACATATTGTATCAAAATATCTATAAATATCTATCTTTTAAAGTTACATTTTCAAAAGTAAAAAAACCGGTCAATTGTAGCTGAACGGAAGTACTTACGATTTATAAATTTTATTGAAGTTAAATTTGTGGGCGCATGCACTTATTTTTCAAATTTTTACTTTGTAACTTCTTGACAAAATAGTTTATAATTGTAGGTCCACGGGAAATATCCTATAGGGTTTGATTAAGCGCTGAATAAAGATGACATACTTAATTTTGCAGGCGTATGCATTCATTTCCTGTGAAATGAACTACAAATATAAGTTTGTAATGATTATTTTTTCTATGAAATAACTATAAAATTTAACTTTTCATTTTTTTATTACAAATCTTCACTTCGTACCAAATTTCATACCACTAGGTCTACGGAATTTTACATAAAATGCAAATGTTTTTTCTTTTGAGGTAAGGAACCCTAAAAAATGCCACTATCATAATAAATCTATATAATTTATTATATCAAGTTTATATTTCTTTTTTCATGTTCTCATTTGACAGGAAAATATTTTTCACAGTCATTCTTTTCTTGGCGCCATGATGAAATTACCGCGCATTTGTTTTTCTTAATCATCATTTTGGAAATCTTAACAACACTAGAATTCTATTCAGCCAATTTAAGAATAGAAAATATATGTAATAATATCTTATTAAAAAATAGAAAATAATTTTTAATATTTAGGTATTGAATTTATATATTTTATATAAGTTCTAAAGAGATTATTATATTTTGTTCTATATCTTATTAGGTGCCATTAGAGACCCTCCACCAACATTTCGTAGACTATCGTTACGAATCTTATTTACAAAAAGCAAAAAGAAATAAGCACTTAAAATAAACAACTGTAAATCAAACAACTGACACAAAATTGAAATAAATACGTTCACACATCCAAACAAAGAAATGTTTTGTAATTTTGATAAATATTCAGCATTACTTGCACCCGATGTTTATAAAAAGAAAAGAATGGAAGTTTTAAACTCGCGCCATTAGCGTCCCAAAGCAACGATAACGATTTTGTTCAGCATCAATTTGTTACCGTCGCCCCCAATTTATGACGCGTGGAATGATTTTTCAACATCCACCGCGTGTATTTGTATTAGCTGGCGAAATAAATGGCTGACGAGACCCTCTGGCTCTCCTGAAACTGGGGGCGAGGGGATAAATCTTACAGATTCATTTATTCACTGTACGCCGGAATTGGGATAAACTATATCCCTTTCTAAGTAACGTGGTTTAGCTAAATTGGGTTAAGTATTTTAAGGGTACTTTTACAGTTTGGAAAAGTGGTTTTGGTGGCATATAATTTTTGTTAAGCCGAAATCATGTTAGTTAAAATTTGTTTATATGTTTTGTGTAATGTATATTTTAATCTTAATGTATGAAGTAAATCTTTATTTTAATATAAAAATTATTTTATTTTCTACGAAAAACATAATATTTAACATTTTTCACATTAAACAAATGATAAAATCCTGAGAAATTAAGCTCTACACAATTACAATGAAAATGTTTTAAAAGACTTCAAAAGATATTTACATTGTAAGGAGACCGCAGGAAAGAGAAATACGAATACTAATTTATTTCGAGAAAAATCTGTTGAGAAGTGAGAAAATCATTTACAATTTTACAACATGATTCCCATTTTTCACAAAGAAAGCGTTCAAGTAAATCTCAGAATTTACATTAAATTTAACCAAAAACTCAGGAAATATTCTGAAAAAGACTATTTACATAAAAACATTTTTTTTAAGGAAGCTTATTTATAGTAATATTGAGGGGTTCAATTCTCGTTTCTAAACAAGCCTCCGAAGTAAAGATGTAAGAGTAAAGATGTTGCTTAAGCACAATAAACTAGTAGTTTGCCTCAATTTTTATATGTATTTTTTACATAGCTATATATTTCTTTGACATGATATCCTCTACATATATCAAAGAAGGCAAAGAGAAGTCAAAGACACTCCGTATATCGGCGGAAATTGGAGAACGAAGTGACTCGACACTAAGCTGTCTGTGTGCTGAATACAGCATGAAGATGATTTAATTTTTTAAATTAGATTGAAAGAACGCAAATATTTTAAATATAATATATGGAAAATTTCTGATGACATTAAATGTAAATGGCGACATAAAAATTATCTTTCATTTACCTGATTAGTTTTATGCATATAAAAAAAAATATGAGCCTCACAGAGCTTGGTCATTCTTATTTTTATAATTAAATCCCCCTTACACAAGGTGGGGTAGCTGTGAGACAGTTCGTTAAGCACGGCCGCCGGCGACGCTTTGCCAGGCCGATGCGCACCGAGCGCCGGCTGTCCACTGGACTTTTATTTTTTACTATGAAAACAAAAGGGCTATATATTTCAATTTTGAGTACATTTTAATTTTAAAAGATGGTTGTAATGTTTTATAATTATATGAAACTTAGCTCGTAAAGTGGTTTCCGTGGACTATAAGATACTATATTATTATAGACTATATTATTTGTGGTTTAAGACATATAGTCTCTAATATATTCTCCCATATTATCTCCAAGGCGCCTACTTGCCTTTCACATTTATGCGTGAGATGTTCTGCAGTCCTTTGTTTTATACAAAAAAGATGAAGAGCAAGATGAAGATAATGAAAATAATATATGTATTTTTTATTAAGTACTAAAAAAAATATTTTTCATTCCTTCTATTAATCTTACAATAGCGAAGCCCTGTATAAATCTTTCCGAGAAGTGCTAACAATAAGAGTTCTTAGAACTATAATAAAAAAGGCGGAGACTGAATTCCCATTTGTTAATATCTGTCTTTCTGATGTCTTTTATCATTAAAATAAGTCGTATAAAATTTAATTTAATTTTTATAAAATTTAATTATTACGTTTACAAATTTTCATACAATGGATAACTTGAATTGTCATAAAATACAATATGTTTCATACCTCATAAGACTGCAAAATGTAACTGGCAACATTTACGACTTATTCACGACGTCTCGCTACATTTGTTTGGATTCATAAAAAAATTCCACCATCACAGTTTTTTTCAGGGAGAAATAAATAGAAAAAAATACTCAGTTCTACGTTTGAGTGATGCTATCGCGCCTCCTCCGCAGTGTGGCTCTCCTGCCGCGCTGCCCACAGCTATTCCCCTGCTTATGCAATGAGGTTTTATTTAAAGCATCCTGCAAATTGTGTCTAACCAGATGAAATTAATTTTGTTATGGAAAAGAAAATATTTTATGGTTTATATATATGGCTCGTATTTACATCACGTTATGTCAGATAATTGTGTTTTTTATTTTATTTTTAGTCTAATACTATAAATAGGTATTAATGGGTACACTTTTGATTATCTATGAACAAATTCTAACTATTATTATTAACGTTTTGATTGAAATTGAAGAGCTCAGTTTTTTTCTTAAAAACGATAATTGAAACAAGAAGGCGTCCATGTAAAAATAATATAAATGTTTTTCCCAAAACAAATTTGTTATTTTAACTAATAAGAACAAAACTATATAATATTTTCTTTGAAACCGTTCGTAGTGGATAGTATGTGGCATGTCGCTTGACGTAGAACGTAAATCTCGGTCAGTAAGGCACATCTATATTGACTGGATAACCAACTCATCTTTTATGCTATTTTAGATGTTATTATGTATTAAATAAGTTTTAAATCTTTATTAACAAATGTAAACGTAAATGCGGGAAGGAAGTGTCCTAATGGTAACGAAATGTCTTAACACTAGGTTCCTAAGTTCTGTCTGTGAAACTAAAAAAACACAAAGAATGACTTTATAAAACAATTATCAACTTAATATCACATTAAATGCTATATTTATATTGAAAAAAATATAAACTTCTGTAAATTCATATGTCATAAAGGTTGAAACTCTGACGTTAATTATTTCATAGAAAATTATTTATTTGTAAAGACTTGTTGTATCGACGTAGCTGACGCAAAATACCTTGTTCCGGGTTGAAGCTTTAGTCAGCGAATTGCTAACGTGAACAGCGCTCTCTATGTAAAAGATGTAAATTGCTCGCTTCTATTTTATAAAAATTGGAGTTTGTCAATAAAATATTTAATAAAAACAACTGCAAATGGTCCTCACAGAGTTACAATTTCTTTGTCATGCTTAACTTTTTTTGTATCTATTAGAAAATTTTAGTTAAGTGCGAGTCTAACTTGCCCATCGAGGCTTTAGTAACGGCCTCCTGAATTCGGCGGAAAGTGGGGAACGGAGTGCCTTAACACTAGGTTCCTTCTGCCTATTATGCTGCGTGTGGGATGATTTGATTTTATTTCGTTTTTCGTAAAACCAATAAAAACGTAACTAAAAATAAATTCATTTCGAAGACTCATTCATTTATTAAGTTATCTACTTAGAAATAAAACAACTCTTCTAAAAAAAAGAAGCAAAAAAATCCAATTCGCAAAAAGACTTGAGACGTAACGAAATTTCCGACTTCAATATTAGTTCGGTCTGTAGCGTAGGCTCGAGTCAGCGGAGAATTGTGTGTCAATTTTCATTTGTGGAGAGAAGTGCGTAAAAGCCTCGTCAGTGAAACCTAGCGATTTCTATCCTCTTACCCGTTGCGGTCAATCGTGCCGGACTAAAACAATTTTGTTTATTTTATAGACACCTCAGAGAATATACAATACTGAATACATATTTATTACAAAGAAAAGAGATCTATATAAAATTTTACAGAATCACCTCTCACTTCATCTCAACTACGAGTAGGTATATATTTCGCGAACTTGGCTCAATACAGTGGTTCTGGTTTCGAATCCAATTTATAGCAGTACTTGTAGTTTTTTTATGTTTATCTACCAAGAATTCATATATTTATAATTACGGACGATTCAACATAATAATAAGCCCTCAGGGTAGGAAGGAATGTGGAGAACGAAGGTTACACTAGTTTTCATTTACCTACACACGCATAAATGATAATTTACAAGTACATACATACGTATTATCTCAATGACACTTAAAATTTACTTAAAATTATTAATACTATTTATAATATTTTCTTACGTATTATTTTTAGAAATAAATTTTACATTGAAAAATCTATATATTCTAAAAGTAGTACTCTCCAGAAAACACAGTGCCATTGTTAATATTTCAGCATCATAATTCAATGCCTAAGATGTACCTGATATTATTTGAGCACGTTCTAAAAGAAGTGAAATGTTATTACGTCTGGAGTCCCCGCGGTCACTCCGGCTACGGTATTAACTATGTAAGTAGGCCTCCTCCCTGCGGCCTTGTTGGCGAGGTGAACTCGTTTTTTACTTGCCGGTGTTTGCAGGGTAGTACCTATTGAAATTATTCATAAATCTTGCTGAGTTTTGCAGGTTAGGCTTGTTTTAATAATATTAAAACTATAGCTGAAATGGTTTATTTGAAAAATAATTTATCATGGTAATTATGGGATGTCATTTTTGTTACGATACAATTGCAGTAGGTGTAAATGCAAATGATAGGTAACCTTTGTTAGGTTAAGTTAACTTCGTTAGTGCGACATTAGGCGAGGAACCTAATTAGTTAATTACCAATCTATTTTCTTTTTAGGAAAAAGATAACTTGTTATAATTTTTCTATACATTTTTTTTAATTAATAAATGGCGCAAAATAACAAAAAACATAAAACTTACTTTACTATTTATTAGTGAATACACTATTACAACGATTACAAATACAAAGCATTCGTTTTATAACAACGCAAGTAGGTTAATCAAATGCAAAATAAACGTTATTTATATTTAACTTCGATAAATAAACATTAATGTGCTTGTTTTGATTCGTGCATTTTCAAACGATGATGGACCAGCGCCGACAGAACTACGTCACTGCCCTGTCATAGAATTTTCGATCTTGTCGCAGAGCTTAGATAGATAATTTTAACTTGGCTGTTTTCTCTTCTCTCTCTAAACAATTCCGGTCGGTAAGTTTAAATTTCCTCGTCCGTTCTGGAAAGCTGCGTGCGCTATGGCCCGTGAAGTTATTGCTTCTTCGACTATAGAGGAAACGCATCAGTTTCGCTTAGTAGAAGAAAAGTGATACATCGATTGGGTTTATGGCGTTCTCTGTTATATACATCACTTTTACGGTACATCATAAAATAAGTTGTTCCTGGGGTTATTCAAAGTTTTATTGGAGTTTCAGAAATTGGCATTTAACCCACAAGAGGACCTGAAATCTGGTTATAAGATTATTCAGATTTCAACTCTTCGCAACTGTAGCTAAAACTAAAAGAGCTTTATATTCTTGCGTTGTTTTTTCTAAGTTTCGAGAAAGTTTTTATTTTTTATAGTAGGTATTGTTTCGAACTTAAAAAAGAAAAAATATTTTTGTTAAAAAGGTAGAAATATTTGAAAGAAATATAATTTTGTATCTTACATATATTATTTTTATCTTATAATAATTATTATTTTGTTATTAATATATTCAATAAATTATGGACCAAAATCATTTTAAATAACTAACTTTCTAGCCACCAGAAAATAATTTCACAATTAGAGTCCAGTCATGGCCTAGGGGCACAAGAGTGTGACTGTGACAACAACAGGTTGCGGGTTGGATTCCAATTTGAGGAAATAAAATATTTAATATTTTTATTTCTTCGCTCTGGTATCGAGGCAGTGCAGCGTTGAGATCTGTCACTCTACACGCAATATCTAAAAACTGGGCTCCTGCCTGCCCTAGTACAAACGTGAACCTGAAAAAATAAAGAATAACATCGAATTATTTTTCCATGTCATGTTTCCAATTTCCCCCCAGGACGCGGATTTCAATAACATAGGTTTACACAATAAACAGACAAACACGAACTAGCGCATGGAGGAGTCGTCTGCAATATGTTCGGATTAAAAAATAATATCACTGATGTTTGTACCATCGCGAGGAATGTTTGCTTTGGACGAATAAGTCTAGTATGACATTTGGGCAAATCATTTGCCACCTGACCTAGTGATATTTTGTTAGTTTTATGTTTTATCCCACATATAGTAGTAGTAGGGTACGCAGAGTGTCACGTCACTCCGTTTTTGAGGATCAGTAGCGGAGCTCATCGGTGCACTTATCTTGGTAGAGTGGGAACATGAAAACAATTCATCCCTCCGAATGGATATCGAATGTCAAATCTAATTACATTGTCATAACGTAGTGTTTTACAATCCATCCATACCTATATTATAAATTCGAAAGTAACTCTGACTGAGTCTGAGATACTTGAGGGTCTCGGGATGAACATAGGATATTTTTTTTTCTCATATTTGTTATATTTTCGATATATATCAATATATTAAAATACTTATTAATTTGGCTTGCAATTTATTTCGCCATGTTTGTAAAGACCGCCGTTGCTAAGCAACGATTTGCAAAGTTTGTTGTTAGAAAACGTCACCCAAAATGAGCTTGCTTAACGCATCTCTCTATAGAAAACTGAAAATAATTTCATAAATATATTTAATAAATATTCGTATAGTTCAAGCGGGCGTAGCCGCGTTCGGGTCAACTAGTAAGTTATATACGTGCAAAAGGGATGACTGGCGAGGCTCAGTAGTGCGATGTCAGACTTTACACACGTGCACAGTAGAGTTTCGGGTTCGACTTTTTACTATCAGTTTTAAACTTCTTCTAGCACACAATCTCTAAACTATAGGGTAAAACCCGGATAGTTGCCACACTTTTTGAAAAAGCTCTTTTGTTAGAAATGTATACCACTACATTACCTATTCAATGTGTGTTCTTAAACATAGTATATTAATCTTCTAACTTAGCCAATTTTTTCAGATATAAATATTATTAATTTTGAGTACAGCCTGTTTTATGTGGCCTCTAAAAAAGGGGATAGTTGCCTACTATGGCGGATACTAGCCTAACATTAAAAATGGTTCGGGGGATACTTGCCTGTCTATTTTTTTTTTCAAATAAAAACGAACTTATATTAATTTAAGTAATCACTTTTTGTTATTGAATACAATCTTTCATTAAGTATTAATCAAAGTCAATATAATTATAAAATTACAACAAAATAGACTCCAAAATGGTAATTAAGTATCCAAAATAATAATTAAATATTACTATTTATTTTAAAGGTAGAACAACAATAAAAATAAGAATTAACTTTAGCATAGCATCTATTAAATAAGTATTCAGTTCTAATTACTTACTGAGATCCTTTATAATTATTACCCAAACAACACTTAAAAGTACTAAGGTTTTAAAATTTTAAATTTGAACATGTAATTTTTAATTTAAAAAAATAATTCAATATTAATATTTATCTTAAATATTAAAAATAATTATGGGAATAACTTTGGCATTAGTATTGATTATTACCAGAAGCCAAGGTTTTCAATTTGCCACATCTCATGCAATGGTTTTTGAATATTGTACAAGTTTCATGCAACCACATACGACACATCTCACATTGTATCCAATCTGATTTTGATTTAGTTAAATTATAATTTTCAAAACATTCTACACAATAATTATCAATTTTAACTTCTTTGTTGGTATTTCATTTTTTTGAATTTGCTAATTGATATTGCTATTTTGAATTTCTTATGGTTCGAGAGGATATGCCATAAATCCGGGAGATTTCGTTGATACTTTTTGTTTTTATTTTAGATCTTCGAACGCAAGTGATAAGCTATCTTCTGTCCAGCTGATGTGGCGCGGTACCACACCTGGCTTTCGTTTATACTTGCGAGGCATTTTGCTGTTGAGAATTTATTTTATTTAAGATAAACTATAGTAAAGCCCAATAAAAATATCACCAAGAAAAAAAGGTAAAACCAAATGAAAAAATAACTAAGAAAAAAACCTGTTTGTTCGTTAAAATGTGTAGTTACGGATAGTTGCCCCAGGGCAACAATCCGCAAAAGACAGTAAGGCAACTATCCTTTTTGATACGGATACTTGCCCTTTTTATTTACAAAATAAATAAAACATATTTAACAACAAAACGTTTATTACAGTGCAATTTAAACTCTAATGCAATCAAAGAAATAATTATTTTTCTGAAACCGCAATTAGTTACAATTTAAAACGCGCGGAGCGCGTGGCCAAGTTTTTTTACGAACAGAACTGGCGAGCAGCACCGTGTGTTATTTTACACGACCCATTTGAAGCCACTTTTTACCTATTCGTAACTCAAAAACTATTCCACCTAAACCTATCATATTTGGCTCAAATATTTAGACCCCCTACCTGTATACGTGCATTAAATTTCATAAACACAGCTCAAATAGTTATTTAGATAATGACGTCCAAAAATCGTAAATTTTTAGGGGGGTGACTGACCTATAGACCTTAATGTTAACCAAGTTCCAGATGACCTGGAATGGTGAAATTTAGCATCCGGTTAAGTAATTGGGTGTATGTAAAGGAAAAAATCCGAAACTAGTATTTTTTTAACATTTTCTTATAATTTTTCAATAAATAGATTCAATTAGGAACATTTACTTATAGTGTAGCGCCTGGCATAATATAAGAGCAATGCATTATTTATATATTGTTGCTTTTATTTATGTCACACGTTAGTAAATATTTTATTTGTTTTGTAGACTAACTTCACTATTACTTACGTAAGCCATCTACAACAACATGATGCTTTCAAGTATATTTTAAGATAAGATATGTCTCCATTTGTAGCTGAAAATGACTCTAATTTATGTCCTGAGAAAGCCTGTCATCATGTGGACTTCAAGGGCTTCACGTAAAAATATAAAAATATAATAAATGGATTAACATCCTTCATTATTATTTATTCCTAGCGGACGCGCGCAGCTTCGCTTGCCTATTTAAGGGTGAATTCTAATAACCCATGAAACATGTGTTCAATTAAATATTTTTAAGTCTAAATTTCAAATTTATAATAATCGGTGGCGGTTTAAAGATTTTCCATACAAACTTTCAACCCCTTATTTGCACCCTTAGCGGGAGAATTCTAGAAAACTATGAAACATGTGTTCAATTAAATACTTTTAAAA